>OZ025293.1:99641138-99987005 GCA_964019185.1 Maratus speculifer
TTAGTATTTTAACGTATTAATATTTTATTAGCTTTAGTGATAAGTACTGCGGCGCAGCAACATGACATTCATACAATCAACGGTTAAAGATCGTCTATGGTACGTTTTTTCCACATTTCTTGCAATTTTGGCGAAATTTCGGCGAAATTTCGGCTGAGTCGGACTATTTATAGTTCCACAGACTTTTGCCAACTTCTTTCCAAAGATTTTCTATTGGATTAATGTTGGGCGTTTGGGCTGACCATTTCAAAAACGAAATTTTTTGTGCGAAAACCATTGCTTATCGAGGCTTGCATACATTATGTCGTTATCATGTTAACAAAAATAGTTACGACCTATTTTATTCTCTAACAGGGCAGAAAACGGTCTTGCAAGATATCTTTATACATTGTATCATTCACCTTGCTGTGGATTTCAACTAACGGACCGACACTTTTTAAAGAAAATACTCCCCACAGCCTAACGAGCTCTCCACCATGCTTCATTGTAGGAATAACATAGGTCGAATCATATCTTTTGTTGTTAGGTCATCGGACGTTGTGTCTGCCATCACTTTCAAAACTGTTTTGAATTCGATTGATGGAAAAATAGTACTTTTGTCCAGTTTTCACTTGACCAGACTGTGTTTTTTGTAAAACGCCAGTCGGGTACGTTGGATTTTTTTTTTTTTTTTTTTTTTCCCCTAGGAAAAATTTTTGAACACCGACTCTTCCAAAAAGTTCTGTATCACGTGAGCAAGAGGTCTGCACGGGCCGGAATTTCCAGGCCCGGCCCAGCCCGGCCCGTATAAAAGTTGTTTCGGCCCGGCCCGGCCCGTTTAAATTTTTATATTTTAGGCCCGGCCCGTACAAAAATCAGCGAAAACAGGCCCGGCCCGTTTTGGCCCGTTACAATTTCTACGATTTCTGAAAAATTCCGATTTTTATCATATAACTAAGATTCCTTTAAAGAATACTGCGTACATATCTACACCATCATGCAATAATGTAAAGTTATCATTGTAAATATTAGATACTTATTTCCCGGGCTCGCCCTGAAAAATAGGGCAGCCCATTGTGATTGACATTGTACTTTTTTTTTTTTTATAATAAATGTTAGGTGGGGCTTGTTGAGCTCAAGCCATATGGTAGGCCTCCCCACCTAACTGAATCTGAATCGGTAATGATTTTACAGTATATTTTACAGCAAATACACATTAACAACATTAATGATTACTTAGATTCTTAGGCTTTCAACATTCGAATAAAGATTCATTAAAAATTAATATGGCTTAGAATAAAAGAAAAAAGAAAGAAAGCTAAAAACATCGTTATTTTTGAAGCTGTTTAATAAAAGAAGATTTATAAATATATTTCTATATCATTTTATTATATATTTCAATTCCAAATTCATTCTTAAATTCAAAGAAGCTCCTTTCTGATACATTTCTAAATTCATTTTGTTTTTTTCTCAGAAACGCATAAGATTAGCAGATATCTTTATTCAAAAACTATATATTCGAATAGCGTTATCCATTTTTTGATACAAGCAATTTAAGAATACTGCAAACAAATAAAATACTGTCATAATTAGCGTTTTGAATAGAATTTCCGGAAGCAATAGCAAGGCAAGGGAGAAAAACCTGCAATTATTTGAGAAACTATTATATCTCAACAAAGTTATACAAGTATTTTATTTACCAAAAATGAAAAACGCTATTCGATTCCAAATCCCTTCAATAGTTAGGCTTATCACTTTTGTACTTTTACAATTTAAAATTAATCAGAAAATGTGTCAAACTTTCGCATTATTGAGAAATTAATTTAAAAATCATCAAGAAGTATATATCCGAAGACTAAGCTAACATAAGTTCTTTATCGCTGTTAATAATTTTACAAATCATGTTTTCTGCCAGTAATTAAGTCTAGTACCGGTCCGGCCAGTCTATATGTAGAAAAGTAATGCAAGCGTGATCTCGGACCGGCATGATCCAGCTAAAAAAATATTAAAACGGGTTACACATAATGTAATTCTCTGATGCCGATACACTGTGCATTTTTATATTGACGCTGTCAAACTAGTATGGCCACATTTATACTTATTCTCGTTAAAACCATTTTCGTTGAAAATAGCTCATATTTTATCGTTTCTGCTTAAATCTTCAGAACGGGCCGGCAGGCCCAAAAATTTACTTTATCGGCCCGGCCCGTCTGGCTCGTTCAATTTTTTTGCCGGCCCGGCCCGTTGAAAAAACTATTCTAAATCTGCCGGCCCGGTTCGTTAGAAAATTCGAAACGATTCCGCCGGGCCGGGTACGGGCCACGGGCCAAGCCCGGGCCCGTGCAGACCTCTAACGTGAGCATCATGACACGGTAGACTAACTTATTTCAGCAGTATTTTCATTCCGTAGATCGCAATATATTGCAACGGAATTTTCCTGCGGATTATTAATTGTTTTTCTCCTGATAATTCTGTCCACAGGAATAGTAATTTTCCGGGGTCTCCCGGACCTCTGAGGATCCTGAAGGCCATGGCCATCTTTATATAATTTTTAAATATCATTTATAGCCAATTTAACCGATCGATAACTTTGCCAGAATATCTCAAGAAGATTGGCCTTTTAGTGACAAACTAATCACTCATTTATGAACAATAATTGTTGAATTTTTCAATTTTGAATTCAAACTATGCTATACACATTGATTCATTCATAAACACAACCAAAAACACTTTACTGACAGAAAAAAAAAAAAAAAAAACTGAAGAATGATAAGTGGCCGAAAACTTTTGCATACGCGAAATTCGAATTCTATCCCTTTGCATGAAGCATCTTCAGTATCCAATCAAAATGATCACATACTCAGAGGTCATTCACATATTCCTAACTTTTGAAGCAATTGTGTTTGTGTTTCTTCTTTGCTGAAACCTTTTGGCAAATAAATCGAAGAAACTAACTGGCCGGAAACTTTTGACCGCCACTGTATATCAATTTCATAAGCTGTTAAATAATTTAATACAGTTAAAACGCGCACCAAAAGAAGAAAAAAAAAACGAAAATTTAAAATGTATATATACGCTACCTGGTGACATTTTTTATTCTAACAGAAATGCAACAAATAACTATGTTTAAACAAACTGTTCAAAATATCCACTATACGCAAGCTTCCAAACGAAGCATCACAGTATCGATGGCGCACCACAGATACTTCTGATCTGAATCGCCCTAAGCCTTCATAAGTTTGCATTGCATATCATTCAAATAGGATAAGTAGCCCTAAAGAGAGAAATTTAGTGCGTTAAGATCCAGACTGTTCGAAGGCCAAGAAGCTTTGAAAAAGATCAATGTCACTTCTTGGTCCACGTGTAGGGACCCAATCCTGCTTAAAGATTCCACAAGGGTTACTTTGCTACCATGGTACCATAATCTTAGCCAACACTTCGTCTTGACACGTTTTAGCATTAATTTTTACGTTTTTATAAATAAAAATGAGTTTTGTTTCGTGGAACTCCTACCCAAACCAAACCAGCTGCACTGTCAGAAAAATTCGTCAATATACACTAAGTTATCGTTATTTTTTCCCTAATAACTTCTGTTTTCCCAGAAAACGTATTTGTTCTGCGAGTTCATTCCGAAAGTCGAAAAATGAAGAAACGATTCCGTTAATATCTAGCACGCATGCGCATTGGGTCTGTTAGTAATAAATTCGAATTTATTTTTAAAATGAAAAACAAAAATATTCTATCGATTGAAATCTCTAATTTAGTTTTAAAAGACAAAAATGTTTTCGAATTTAAAAATAAATAACAATTACTTTCTTTATTCGTTCAAAAAATTCTCACAATCTGTTATTCAAAGTTGGATAAGTTGAATAAAGTTCAATATACTAAGTTATTTCTATGATAAATATTCGCATATAAAATATACTTTAAGTGAAGACATTTAAAAAATATTTTAATTCAAAAATAAAATGCAAAAAAAAATTGATATTATTAAAAAAAAATCTTATCGAATAAAAATAAAACATCCATGTTTTTTCTCTGACAATCTACGTAATATAGTTAAAATTCACATTTTTATACTATTATTAATACTAAACGTAAAAAAAAAAAAACAGCCACAGTTTCATTAAAGATGAAATCTTTCCGAGATTAACTGCAAAATTAAAAGCTTTTTAACGAAATACACCAAACCACACCCATATGAAATGAACGGTTCTATTTTAAAGCAAAATCTTCATGAGCAATCGTGGCGCTGAGGATGAGCGTTGGCCTTGTAATCCTGGGTTCGTGAGTTCGATCCCCACCTCTTCCGCATTGATTTTTTCCAAACTTTTTTAAGTGACGGATATTTTTCCTCTTTTGACGGAGAAAAAAATAAACGGAAAATCGTCAATGTACAGACAATTTCTGGCAGCAGTGCTGCCAGTACTTTTTCTGTGAAAAGACGGAAGTTTTTTTGAGAGTGTGTTACCATGGCAGTAACCAACTCCTGCCGTTAAACCCTTTAAGAAAAAGAAATCGTGTGACGATTTTTCTTTTATTTTTCGGTATTGGACTTATCTCTTACCGATCATTCGCTGATGGTTTTTCGCCTTCTCAATGATGAAGCTTTTTCTCATCAGATCACAAAAAAGCTTCCACGCCTTGCATCTTAAAAATTTGGAGCATCTTTTGCATCTTGTCAGTCTTTTTATCTTGGCATTGTTTGACAAATGTTGACCGAAGTACAAACAATAATTATGAGAGAGTTTTTAATAATGTCTGGATACTTTGAAGAGAAATATCTAGACTCTGCAGTGGAATCCAAGCTTGCGGTATCGTTTCGAGTAATTATCTTTTTGATGATGCGAATTTTTCTGGTATTGACATAAGACTGTCTGCCTGATTTCTTTTTTTACATAATACGTTTTTTATCGATTTCCATAGCTTTATGATCTTTTAGACAGTTACGGAAGCCTTTCAGTCGAGATGCTATCCTCGAAATCGTCTCACTAGTTAGTCAATTGAACAATGGTTAAGCTCTTTAGAAAGTAAATATAATGTTTCACAACACCATAAAAATACTCTAAAATTAGAAAAAAAAAGCATTTTTTCTTCGATTTTAGTTGTAAATATCTACGTCAAATAACGGAACCATACTTTCTAGCCACCTGGTATTTTGGTGACTACAGTTTCTTCTAAATACTCCAATACACCCCCCCCCCCAAAAAAAAAAAAAAATAAATAAATAAATAAATAAGAGCATTATGTGGATAATGGATATGGTTGAAAGAGAAAAAACTTTTGAAAATGATAAGATTTGAAATGCAAAATAAAAATGTAATAACACATTGATTATTTGAGACTAAATTTGACTACTTATTACAACTTGATTAACCGATACCCACCATTGTAACAAACTGTCTGGTCCTAGTTTAAATAACTCTCGAGTAAATTTGACTGATCTAAATTAAATCCACGTAAACATTTCTCCGGCATTTTATCGCCAACACTTTATTTATTCATTTCTTTTACCCAATTTAATCTTATTTTTAAACACGAGAAAACCTGAAAATTTAAAACATCGAGTCAATATACGGCATGCAATTGCAGAATATATGCTGCCCTACCAGTGGCTGAGAGGTACTGCCCTCGAAACTGGTAGACGGCAGGTGCTGGATTCGAGTCCAGTCGCGGTCATCGGCCTAACTGTTTGGAGTTTTCAGTGAATTTCTTTGAACAGTGGATTTTCTTGCGTGAGTACTGGTCAGGTTCCCTTAGAAAGACCCCCCCCCCCACGGAAGGCACCCTTTTCCCTTAGGGCTCATATCCCACGTGTTGATAAATGGCCGTCATAAACACAATCAACCAACCTAATGAAATGAGTAATTTAAAAGACAAGAAAATGCAGATGAAATTAAAGACAATCATGAGATTGCATAGGGTTAAAAGAGGAAAAGAGCGTGAACCAAGAAATAAAAAAATATTGTAAATAGCGTGTGTTAAAGGCAATTAAAGTTATTTTATCAACAATAAAATTTAATATTTTTGTTTAAATCCTGTTTTGTTTTATTTTATTTTATTTATTTATTTATTTATTTATATATTTATTTATTTTTTTTTTCTTGTTTGGTTGGAGGAGGAGCTCAAAGCGAATCAATTTATGCAAATGCTACTAATTTTTAAAAGTAATTCTGAAATGAAAGTTTATATTTTAAGTTTGTACTTCTTGATGCAATGTTTTAACACAGCAATCTTAGGCAGTTGCCCAGTTCAAATTATGTTTTCCCTTAAAAGATCAGTTAACAAGCATGGCAAGCTAATGTTTAATTTGCCACTCAACTACAAAAAAGTTGTTGAAAACATTAATATTGCAGCAAATTTACAGCAATTCTTTGAAGAAATTTGCATTTTTTCTGCAATCATTTGACAGAATTGGTGTTTTTTTCCGCGATTCTTTCACGAAATTTGTGGTTTTTTCTGCGATCTTATAACGAAAATCTTGTTTTTTCGTGATCTTTTCTTCATGATGTTTTCTTTCGTTCTTCACGAAAAACGCATTTTTTGCAATCTTTTGGGGAAAACGGCAACAATTCTTTGACCAAATTCACATTTTTTAAGCAATTCTTTGACAGAATTAGTGTTTTTTCTGAGATTCTATAAGACAAAAATCTCGTTTTTTGCGATCTTTTGAAGATAATCGCGTTTTTCTCGCGATCTTTTGACGAAAATCGTGTTTTTTCATGAACTTTTGGTGAAAATAGTACTTTTTAGCGATCTTTTATATATTACAAAATCATTAAATCGCGAAATCCACCACACATAAAAAGTCTATTTTCCCATAACAAAGTTTGGTATCCAAATCAACCCATTCTAACAGAACTTTGATTTTATGATTGCAACTCAAGGTTTTTCAAATAATCTTGATTTTCAAGAAAATTATTGAATAGAAGAAGGCTTTTTAAAACTATTTTTACTTTTATATACTTATTTAATTATTAACTTTTGACCAATAACATGATGTTAATAACATGCTGTGCTTTGTTAATAATTTTTTACATTGAAAGTTAGATATTTTTTAAACATCAATATGCTTTTGACGTGAAACTAGAGGTCTGCACGGGCCCGGGCCTGGTCCGTGGCCCATACCCGACCCGGCCCACGGAATAGTTTCAAATTTTCTAACGGGCCAGGCCGGCAGATTTAGAATAGTTTTTTCAACGGGCCGGGCCGATTAAAAAAATTCTCAAGATTTGGGCTGGAAGGATAAAATATGAGCTATTTTCAATGGTTTTAACGAGAATAAGTATAAATGTGCGTCACGAGCCATACTAGTTTGACAGCATCAATATAAAAATGTACAGTGTAGAGATCAGCATCGGAGGATTATATTGTGTGCAACTCGTTTTCATATTTTTTTAGCTGACTCATGCCGGTCCGAGATCAAGCTTGCATTATTTTTCTACATATAGACTGGCCGGGCCGAAACTAGACTTAATTGTTCTCAGAAAACATGATTTGTAAAATTATTAACAGCGATAAAGAACTTATGTTAGCTTTATCTTCGGATATATACTTCTTGATGGTTTTAAAAGTAATTTCTCAATATTGCGAAAGTTTGACACATTTTCTGATTAATTTTAAATTATAAAAGTATAAAAGTGATAAGCTTACCTATTGAAGGGATTTGGAATCGAATAGCGTTTTTTATTTTTGGTAAATAAAATACTTGTATGACCTTGTTGAGATGTTTCTCAAATGATTACAGGTTTTTCTCCCTTCCCATGCTATCGCTTCCGGAAATTCTATTCAAATCGCTAATTATGACAATATTTTATTTGCTTGTAGTATTCTTAAATTGCTTGTATCAAAAAATAGATAACGCCACTCGATTATATAGTTTTTGAATGAAGATACCTGCTAATCTTATGCATTTCTGAGAAAAAAGTGAATTTAGAAATGTATCAGAAAGGAGCTTCTTTGAATTTAAGAATGAATTTAAATTTAAAACCTTTAATAAAATGACATAGAAATATTTTTATAAATCTTCTTTTATCAAACATCTTCAAAAGTAACGATGTTTTGAGCTTTCTTTCTTTTTTCTTTTATTCTAAGCCATATTAAATTTTTAATGAATCTTTATTCGAATGTTGAAAGCCTAAGAATCTAAGTAATCATTAATGTTGTTAATGTGTATTTCCTGTAAAATATACTGTAAAATCATTCCATAGATATGTATGCAGTATTCTTTAAAAAAATCTTAATTATATGATAAAAATCTGATTTTTTTTATTTTTTTAGAAATTGTAACTGGCCAAAACAGGCCGGGCCCGGGCCTGGAAATTCCGGCCCGTGCAGACCTCTATGTGAAACTGTCGTGTAGAAAGAGATGAAACATATGCGAAAAAAGTTGGGGGGGGGGGGGGGGGAGAAGAGAGAAATTTCAGTTTTAGCATTTTCAAATTTAACTAAAATTTTCTTTTTCTCTCATTATTTAGAAAAGTAAGGTTTATTCTTCACAAATCATCATCATTTAAAAAAAAAAAAAAAAAAAAAAAAAAAAAAAAAAAGCTGTTAAATACAAATATCACTTGCGCTCAAAGGGTTTTGTACAATAAATATGAATTATTAACTATTATTAACTGTATTATTAAAAAATATCGTTGCTAAAAGAATAATAAGAGTGTAAAAAAAAAAAAAATTGAATTGGGTATAACTGTATATACAACAAAAATGTAAATGGGTATACCATAGAAGTCCAAGAGAGATACTTGTTAGAACGAGATATGAAGTCTTAATAATATCAAATATTGCTATTCTGTATAACTTTTTTTAACTTATCCTAATCTGTTTTTTGTGAATTTAATTCGGTACTGACAATAAAAGAAGAGCATACTTAAACTTAATTTGCCATTTCATAAAACTAAATTCTGCGTAGTAATAATCTTTTCTTTTTACAGTGCAGCTAAAACAAAACACTTGTTCAAGTGTAAACTTGGCATTGTGCTAAGCGTGCTTCGAAAGGAGGTCGCAAAGTTGTAAAGCCGTCTTAGCCCGTGCCGCGTTTTTCCAAAACTGTTTTAATGAACTTTTAAAGCTACGGGAGGCGTATTCAGAGGTCTACTCAATGCAAGTAAATCGCGAATCCCATTATGCCCAGTATACTTTTATTACTTCTAATTAAATAAGCCTGTTTGTTAATTAAATAAGTCAATTTGTCGTTTATCGCTTTTATAGTGCTATTGGATATTCAATTGCAGAAATATATCATTAAAAGTTGTTACCTGGCTTTACAAGACTATGGTACATATTTGTTTGCCACCCCTGTCATTATACACTATATGGTCAAAGGTGACCGGCCACTTGCGATTTCAGACTTTTGTTAAATATCTAGAAAAATGCGAGAAGAATTATTCTGAAACTCCAGGTATGTAAAAAGAATAGTACAAGTCATATATTTCCGTAAAGATTTTTTTCCGAAATCCCAATAGCGGACCATCAACAAATTAAAAAATAAAGAAGATCTCTTGGAACACCCTGTCAAAACTAATGTAGAAAAAGCGTTCAAACAGCAGATCATGATTAAATTGTTTATTGTAATAAACTGTGTTCATTTGTATGAGAATAACATACATACTCGAGAAATTAAGGTTTTTATAAAAACAGTCCCAAATTGTGCCAAGTCTTTTGCTTATAATTGGCAGAGTTCTTAATATAAAATAATGTTCTTTTCAGCAAATATGACAAACAACTTTGTATATAATACCTTGTAATCAGAATTGAAAAAAAAATGTATGAAAAATGAACAGGTTTACTAAATAATGTTTCACTGCGTATGCATGAACACAATCAAAATATAATTTGCATAATGTGTTAGCCAAATGTATAGAACAATTTTTGTGAAAATCTTAAAAACATAGCTTGGAAATTCTGAAAATCATCATCGATAGAATAAGATCAAAATCCGTTATTCCCAAAAGGAAGCAAAAAGATGAGGACCTGTATCAAAATCCAATATGTTATATTGACACTAATCAATGAATATATGGATAATTCGTATATTCATGAAGATATATCGATTTTTTCCAATTAGTTGTTTTCAGTGTAAGCAATTCTTGCATGTTTGTTGTTTATATCATGCAGGATTTTCTGCTACATTTAACGCTAGTTTCAGAACTTTTAACAAAATGTAGAAGAAATAATGCAACGTAATTGGAATGTAATATGTTAAACATTTGACGAAATATGAGTTGTTGAATGAAATATTTTTATTTGCGCATGCGCGCACGATAAGAAATAATTTTAATAATGATTTAATAGTCAACTCTATGGGACAACTCATAAAAAAATCCAATGAAATGTCAAGAAAATTCAGAAAAAATATCGACCATACAGAGAGTTGACTTTTAGTAGTTCTCTAAAAACACCTAAATAATAAATAGAAATATGTTTTTTTTTTTCATAAATTGACATTATTTATGTTTATTTTTTTCAATTTTCAATTTTTATTGTTGCTTAATTTCTTGGAAAATCATGAGAACGAGCTTATTAAAAAAAAAAAAAATGTAAACATCTGAGTATTTCTCCTAAATCTACTCGTTGACATTCATTAAATGTTAATTCTTTTTCTGAAAGCCAGTTAAAAAAAAAAAAAGGCAATTAGGAAAAAATCCTTTATCATTCAGCAGCTTTCAGAGAGCAACTGAAAATAAGCTCTCTCAATCCTCGATATCTTTCTGAATTCTCTTCACGATATTTGACTGGTCTTTAATTATTAATTGATCCATAGAGTTGATTCTTAAATCATGAAAAAAAAAAAAAAAAAAAAAAAAAAAATGCTAACGTGTGCACAAGCGCATATGACAAATATTTATCTTATAACAGCAAAGAGGAAGTCGTTCGTTTAAATAGTTTAGGAATGAAGGTGAAAAATTTGAACTTCTAACGTCAAATAGGGTTGCCAGTTTGGCCTAAAATTTTAAACAGAAAATTCGAATTCAAACCAGAAAATACAAAAAGTGTTGTTATATTTAACTGATGACAGATTTTTTTTTAATTACATTATAAAGAAAGAATCCTGAAGAAGAATTATAAAAATTCTTCTTCAGAAACGTCCGGTCTGAAGACTAAATTTCGGGATAAAAAGGTGGAAGCCAAACATGATGTCAAATTAATTAGTAATCGCCAAATTAATTAGTAATCGCTGATAAACAAACTGCAATTAAAGTAGAATTAAATGTTTAACATCCAGAATGGTTTTTCAAAGTGTAAACCTTTATCAAAGCAGGGGGGAGAGGGCTTTTGCTGTCTTCGCCTCCCCCCCCCCCTCATAGTGACAAATTTAATATTCGTAACAATGTAGAATTTAGTGGTAACAATTTCTCCATCTAAATAATTAAATTATTGAATTTTAGTAATGGCATTAACAATTAGTTTAAACAATTAATCACGGTCATAAATATTTTATAAATCAGTACAGACAATTCTAATTAGGCAATTGATTTGAAAATGACTATTAGAGTTCCTTCGTAATTTTTGAATTGCTACGCCGCGCCACTACATTGCACTAATTCATATAAAATGGATATTAAAGAAAGAAATATTTTATGCAAATAAACCAAACTAAATAAGAAGACTTTAAAAGGATTATACAATACATGCATTGAGAACTATTATCTGTTATATTATTATTTTGGTCAGAAATTTATTTTTCAAATCAAAGGAATAAAGGATATTATTCACCTCAAAACTCAGTTCATTCTCTCTGTTTCCTTTCGAACTCTAAAAGGAACTTAGTAGATTTTTTTTTATTAAAAAAAAAAAAAAAAAAAAAAAAAAAAAACAGAGTGCTTTTTAAATAAAAACTTCAAAATAGATTAAGAATAGCAGTAGAAATTGCATTTCTATTTTGCCAAAGTTGAAAACCTTTTTGGGGTCAGTACCCTCTGATGGTAACACACTTATTGTAGGTGCAATTAAATATATTTGATAATTTAAAAGAAATGGAGCATTTTTCTACCATCTCTTTCTTTTGATTCACCACGGCATGCAACTACATGTTGAGTGAGATGACTCACAATTTTTTGCTGTTTTTGAAAAACGTCCAGGATATTCACTTTATTTATTTGGATTGTTGAACTGTCCAACAGTTTTATCGATTGCAAGACGAAGAAGAAGGAAGGACAGACGAACGATTAATTGGAAAAATTACAATTAAGTGATTAAATAAGTAACCTACACGTACTTTCCTGGAGAGGAAGGATTAGAAAAGAAACTTAAACAATATTTTTACTGGTCGATTAAACATACTATTTAGTGGAAATTACCAAGAAAGAATAATTGTTTCAAAAGAAGGTTTTTTTTTTTTTTTTTAGAAATAAATGAAGATAAACTTAATTTAACTATTTTGGAGTTTCATGTCACTCAGTAAAGTGTTTACGATTCCTATTAAATTTTAAGAAACGTACAAAGTGTTGGATCGTCATCTGTGAAATGGGATGACTTAATACTTTTTACCTTTGTTGAAAAAGTTTCAGATCGTTAATTTTCATTTTTGTCGTTGAACTAGGTGCACAATAGGGTTCAACCCGATTTTAGCAATTTGTTTACATTAGTAAAAAAAAAAAAAGTAAAATACAAAGTTAAATCCATATGATAATCATTAGTTTCTACATCCTTTGATTACATTCAGGTAACTGTTGAATACTGTGGCAAAAATGGCTTCGTCTTTTAACCCCTTGCGGCGCGGTAGTATATCTAGGAAACCACTTGATTTTAATTCCCAAAAGCCACATTGGCACCGGAATTTTGGTATAAAAAATTACGGTTTATTGAATGCGCGAAATATAGCTTTTTCTTATTTATAAATAAAGCTGTTTTCAAATTCCGACGTCAGTCATTAATTTCAACACTTAAACAATGAATTTGCCCTGCGTCGCAAAGGGTTATCGCTATGAATTCGTCGATTGTTTTATTATTATTTTCTTGATCTCATCTTCAGTCTAAAATTATTGCTTTAGTAGGCTTTTTTGAAATGAGCTAAAAAGGTTGTAATCGCATGCTCTAGTCTGGTGAGTGCGCGGGATGTGATAAAAAAATTTATCAAATTTCACAGTTTAACTCGTAATCTTTAGCTTAACTATAGATGCTGGTGAAATTTTGTTTCGTTTGGAACCCTATTACGATCGCTACTTTTGAATAGTTGATTTTTATTTATAATAGTTTTGCATATAAAGTTTAATACAAAAATAATAAACAAATAATAATTTACAAAAATAATAATTAACATTCTATTCATCTTTAGATTAAGCGGTCTGACATACCGTTCACAGTAATTATGCGACAATTTTTGTCACAGAAGTTAAGGGTTAAGGTCGTTTGGCAGATAACGGAAATTTTATGTGCCCTTGTGTTGTCATGCTGTAAAAAATGACATTAGTAACCTCCCACATCCAGCATATTTTCTTAAATTTTTTCTGCTAAGGTATTTAAATAATGAAAGTAACATTCGACAATAACACTTTCTCCTGGTTTAATGAGCTCCCCCTCCCTCCCCACATCACATCCTTTTAACTCACCAAATACATAACGCAAGCTTTTTTTTTTTTTTTTTTTTTTTTAATTATTTATTTAACTTAATACATTGCGCATGTAATCTGCTATTACAGCACGATCAGTTGTTGTTACTTGTGCAAGAATTAGTAACATTACACTTAATTATCTTTATTCAATGATTCAGAAAAGAGTACGCGTGTACATTTATTTATTTCATATTTATATATAATACTGCCATGTACATGGCTTGAAGCGAAATGTAAAATTGCATATTTTTCTCACCACTATCCCCAAACAAAAATCTTCGGGGCTTAACATATGCAAAAGAAATGCATCACGAAGAGAATTCTTTCGATAAAGTGTTAGGAACAATATCCCCCCCTCCACATTCGCTTCGAAGATACGTGAATATGTTATTCATGACTGCATTTACGTAAGATTTGATTAAATTTTATAACATTTTATCAAATCATGAAAACAACTTTAATGATTTTTATTGGCGAATATTGTTTTGAATAAAATATAAAAACAATTAAGTATTACTAACATGTAAACTATAATATAATGAAAAATTAAATTCTGAATTACATCTAGGAGCCGAATTTTATATTGTTTTATCCTAAGACAACTACAGAGTGGATTGTAGACCACTATACCCCAGTAGTGGATGGTCTACTATGCCCCATGTTGAAATTTAATACATTATCATAAAATTGTTATTCAAAGCTTTATATTAAGTATATTCAGTGGCGCAGCCAAGGGGGTGGTTTTGGGGTTAAAACCCCTCCCAGAGCTAAGAAAGGTCACTATAATTGCCGCTTATATGAATCAAAACCAAACTTAATATTTAAATGTTTTGGTGCATTTCGGAATCCGCCGTTTTACTGAATCAGATTTCATTTACTAAAGTGATCCAATTAAATAGCGAAAATTCTACTTAAAATTGTGAAATTGCATATTACATGGTTTAGTTAAAAAAAATTGTTTATTTGAACTAAATTATTTTTCTAAGACTCATTCTGCAAAAAAGAAAAAAAAAAAAAAAAAAAAAAAAAAAAAAAAAAAAAAGCGATGATTTTCTTCCACACAGATACTCTTTGAGTTTAAATATTATACAGTGAATATTCTAATTAGTACTGATTCTATTAATCGGCGATTCAAATAGCCGACAGTCATCTTTATCAGAAACTCAACCCCCCCCCCCCCTATAGAACCAAATTCTGGCTGCACCACTGAGTATATTAACTTTAATATATAAAAAAAACAAGTATCTTACCTTTACAAAACAGCTGTTTTTTCTTATTTATATATATTCTTATGCATATCATTATCTTATTTATATACATAATTAATAATAAAGAAAAGTATGATGATGAAAAATTTTACTTTTAGAATCTTAAAACAACCAGTCAGGTTCAAGGGGATCATTCTGAATTAATGATGTGTTTTGATGGCTACAAGTTATCAATTTTGTGCTGTAAATCAATTAGCTTAAAAAAAAAAAGCTTTAAAAATTTAAAAATAAATAAAATATAAGGAGTGGTCCACTGTACCCCACTCTCCCCTATGTGATACCAGGAAACTTTCATTGCAAATAAGAAGTAAACAGTACAGAAGTTTAACAGCGACAAAATTAAAATGTTGAAAAGTAAGAAAGAAAAATTTCAAAAGTATTTTTAAAAGAAACATTTCAAAAGTTTGGTACAAAATAATATACATTCCCGCCCACAAGAAAACCACTTACTTCACACATTTATCATTAGGTATGAAGTCAGAATGCCGTCCATTCTTTGCATCATTTACCAAAGTAGAAGCTAGGAGGAGTTTCTATAATGTGAAAAGAAAAATAACATTTTAAAACAATTACTACTAATTTTATTCTTAAATCTATCTTAAATAAAGTCAGTTAATTAGCAAGGAGAATGATAAGAAATTAACCATAAACTAAAAATTACATGAAAATAGCATGTACATTTTTCAGATAATATAAAACAATATAATTAAAAATTAGTGCAGTGGATGAATTAGACTAATTTCTGAACTCAATTACAACTTACTAAGAAGCACCGAGTATTAAAGAGATTATATATATATATAAAATTAAAAATATAACTTATTCAACTAAGCTGAGAATTACATTTTTTCACAAAATTTTACAACAAAAAGGTGCTACATTATGTGTTCATTCTCAAATGTCTGATTGCATTTGAGATTTAACCTTCAGAAAAAATATTTTTATAGACACAACACAAACACAGGGCCTGATTACTGCACAGGCCATGGCCTTCGGGCCACTGCTGATTGGAGCCTAAAATGAGTAAAATAATTTAGAAACGAATTTTTAAAACTGCACTTTTAGGCAATTTACTCAAACACTAAGAGAGAAAAGAAAAAACACTAAAAATATATAGTTTACGTGGAAATTGCACCGTAATATCTAATAACTTCCAAATATTCCCGAAAAATAATTCTAGTTGCTATTTTGTAGAGATCGACCGAAAATTCGTATTCGGTCCAAAATTAGAGTTTTATCAAAAATTTGCTTTCGTCAAAAATGCTGTCTTAAATTTGGCTAGATCAAAACTATCTATATTACAAAATTTTGTTTCTGCTTTCGGAAATTTTCAACATTATTAATAAATTTCAGCTGTATCATCTCAAATGAGATGCTATTTATTGCTATGAACTTTACTGTTTATAAGTCCTAACTGACTCAAGGTTTGAGTGCAAATTATAAAGAAAGCAACACGTATACTACCACTAAACTTTTGAATATGCTTTTCACGAGCTCCTTAAAAGTTGCAGATTTAACGTAGATTTTTTAATTAGAAACTGCAAAAGTGTTTCGAATGAGAAAGTTCTAGGATTTTGAGTCATAGATGAATTAAATACACTTTATTTTATATAAAGGAGTTTTACCCAGGGCCAAAGACGCAACTTGGGCCCTGGATATAAAATTTTTGTATATAAGGACGCTATTTCAAAATTTTCTTGGTGAGGATGGCAAAGTTTTTTTGAGGGAAAAAGAAAATATTTACTTTAAATGGAATATTTTATCTATATTTAAATTTCAACTAAACTAATAATAATTACGAGCAAATGCCACGTTTTGTTTGGATTAGCGAAACATTATTTCATAAGATAAGTATTTGAAAGTAACAATACTTTTTTGTATCCTTTTTGCATTTTTATTAAATAAAAAAGTTATTTTATATTTTGGCGCATTTTAATTTTAGAAATGTAAATTGAGCCAAATTCCATAAATTGTTTTTAAATGACAAACATATTAAAAATAATACTAATAGTAATTATTTCTTAATAATGATGTTTTATTTGGTTCAATTTTCAAACCTTCGAATTTGAATAACACTTTATATAACGAATTTAACAATTTTATTTGTTTACAATTCTTTTGTTGCCACTTAAAGTCATAATATAATTCTTTTAAAGTCAGTAAATATCGTTTGCATAAATGATTTCACATGATGAGAATTATGTATTTGAATTCTTAACACTGAAAAATATTTTTATAATTAAATGTCTAATATTGAATTTTCACAAATTTTAATTTATTAAAAACATGCTATGATTTTCATAAAAAAATTATTTTAAAATTTTCATAAAAATAAATCGTGAAACTATTATATGATTAAAAGGAATGACCACCAAAATATGCGCCATTTCCAGCCCATTTTAATAAAGTATTCTATTAAAATGTACATTTTCGTCTCAAATAACACACAGTTTTAATATAAGAAAGTTTAATGTTCTTTTACGGTTTGAAGTATAAATTCTACAGTTATTTTCAATAGTCTAAAATATAAAAACTCCTCATATTCACTTGCCTTTCGTTCATTATATTTCCAATATGATGTAATATTTGCTTAAAAAAATAATAATATTCCGTCAAGCTATTTATTTCATTTTCCATTTCTACGTGGAAATCTGGTATAGAAAAGTATGACGTAACATTCAATTTTCCTTAAATTCGTCAAACTATTTCATATTCATTTTTCACGTGGAAATATTTCAATTTTAGTCTCCAAAAATTTTTAAGATATTTTGGAGGAATAATGGAAATATATTTCATTTATTTAATTAATCATGATTCTATCGATAATTACTGACTCCGTGATTTATTTTTTCTTCTGAAAATATACCTGTTTAATTTTTTATTTGCAAAAATGCGTCCGTAATAGAAAAACATGAAAAAATAATTAAAATAATAATCTTTAAAGGTTATTCTGTAAAAATAATATAATATTGTGCAAATCTACAGATAATTTATTTTTATATTTAATTTCAAGTCAAAATACTATTATTATTATTATTATTATTATTATTGTAAAATGTACGACGAAATGTAATTTGTGTAGCCTAGTAGAGGATTCGCTTCGCTCATTCTAATAGAATATTTTTTTTAAATTCAAACATGTCCAATATTCATTTCCTAAAAACAAACTTTTAAGCAGTTCATTTCAATTAATTTAAATGCAAAAAAATTTAACTGAAAAGATGTGTACATTTAAAAATTAAATACGCATTATTGAATTTGTTCTCCGTTATTTAATTTTAATTACATGTTGTTAATTAATTTATAAATGCTTAAGAATATTGGTTGTAAATTAATAAAATGCAAAAGTTCTATTATTATTTATGTTTTGTTTTTGTTTGAAACTAATGTACATACCCATACATTTATAAGTATGTTTGTTGATTGTTAGAAATGTGTTTCTATGAGCATTAACAACTATTATTACAACTATATTAGCATATTAAAAATATATATATTTTTTTCATATTTTCGGTCGAAAATAGAAAGATTACTGAAATTGTTTGTTTTGTTCATGCAAGCCAATTATCTACGCTTGGGATATAGGCCCTAATGGGTGGGATACCCTCCGTGGGGGTCTTTCTAAGGGAACCTAACCCATATTTACGCAAGGTTCGAAGAAAACCACGGAAAACTCCGAACGGTTAGGCCGACGGTCGCGATTGGGTTCGAACCCAGCACCTACCGTCTACCAGTTTCGAGGTCGGAACCTCGCGGCCACTGGTGGGGCCTACTGAAATTGAGTTATTGCTTCGGTCGATCCTTAAGCTCAGTTCAGACCTACATTTTGCTGAAGTTCAACTGAATTCTTGGAACTCCCTTCTTCTCTTTCCATTTGCGGTTTACTGACAATAGAAAACGGGTGAGATTACTGTCCTACACTTGGATTGAAGTTGAACTGAAAAAAACATTAACATCAAACGAGCCGCCTGCGGACATAAAAGACGCCGCCGGCTAACCGCAAAAAACCTTTGTGTGTGTTTGCAGCCTTAATTTTGGTTTTGAGGAGTCCGAGAGTAGGTCCTGGACTGTGGGTCCAAGGAGGCGCCTGATTAATGTCCCACTGATTAAGGTCCCGGTACGTCATTTTGACGTCACAAGAAACCGGGATATAAATCCAGTATTTGAGCATTTCACTTTTCACGAAATCCTGATTAACGTCCCACTGATATGCATCCCGCTATCAGATCGGGACCTAAATCCAGTCACAGAGAATTTTACTTTCGTCGAGACGCTGATTAAGGTCCCACTGATTAAGATCCCCTATACGTCATTTTGACGTCACAAGAAACCGGGATATAAATCCAATGCTTGAGCATTTCACTTTTCACGAAATCCTGATTAATGTCCCACTGATATACATCCCGCTATCAGATCGGGACCTAAATCCAGTCACAGAGAATTTTACTTTGGTTGAGACCCTGATTAAGGTCCCACTGATTAAGATCCCGCTATACGTCATTTTGCTGACGTCAGAGTAGATGAGGATTTAAATCAGGGGGACTTAAATCCGGTGCTAAAGCATTTTACTTTCGACGAAATCCTGATTAACATCCCCCTGATATATATCCCGGTACGCCATTTTGATGACGTCAGAGTAGATTGAAACTTAAATCAGTGCTAGAACACATTTGTTTTATCGCAAGAATTCCTATTTTACGACCTCATGATATATGCTCCCACATGCCATTTTTATTCAAAACAAATGGGATTCATGTAGGAAAGGTCACTAAATGTCTGTATTATAACATTATTATTATTAATATTATTAAGTATTACTATTATTATTGTTTACTATTACTATTATTATTATTTTATTTTCTCTACCTCGTGCTTTTAATCTGGAATATATTTCTCATGTCATCATTGATGATTTATTAGGATAATAATGAAAAAACTTTCTATTAATTACATACTATAAAATCAGCTTGGAAAATGTATAATTTTTAAAATACACCAGCTTCTCGCGCTTTTATAACGATGTTATAGAATATAGACAATATTTATCATTTTTTATTTATCATTCATATTTATCATTTTATTTCATTAGTTAAAAAAAATTTCCGTCTGTTTACCAGAAACATTCAGAATTACGATACTGAAAACACTGTACTTTAAAATTTTACTCTTAAGGGCCAGGCACATATAGCATTAACTTCTTTCGGTCAGGCGTCGCTATTTTTGATCTTTCTTATCGGCGCTTTGATGTAGGGGAGACTGGGGTACAATGGACCACGGGGTACAATGGTCCACCCCCTATTTTTGATATTAATTCTGTTTTTGAAAGCTTCATATTTTAGTATATAGATGACAGTCATGAAGTAGTAAAAAGAAGTTTGAAACCATGTGCATAGCTGACATTTTAGCCATTTTATGCTTGATAATTGATTTGACACAGGAGGAGTAAGGCAAAAGTAAATATTTTCAATGAAACATATCTTCATTTATTTATTAAAGATTTGTAATTTGAAAGATATTGTGTGACAAAATAAAAAGGTAGGACAACACATTATTATATTTATTATAGCTAAAATAATAGAATTCTAAATTTCTTTTTTTATCATCAAGTTTTTGTCAAACTTCCATATGGGGTACAATGGACCATCAGAAACTGGGGTACAATGGACCATGATCCATTGTACCCTAGTTTTGTATCTTATGTTTTTAAAAGTTAAATATTATATGTGAAATTCAGAATTAATAAATTATTTTACTTCTGTGTGTAGATTAATTAATGATTCATGTTGTGTAATGCATTTTTGAAATATTTATCTGCATAATATATGCTTTCAAACATAAAAATTAGCCCAAATTAAGAATTAATAAATTATTTTATTTCTGTGTGTGAATTAATTAATGATTCATTTTGTGAAATGCATTTTTGAAATATTTATCTATATAATAAAAGCTTTCAAATTTAAAAATTAACCCAAATTGAACACCAAAATTAGTAAACAAAACATTTTGTGCATTTGAGGGTTTTTTTTTTTTTTTTTTTTTTTTTTTTTTTAAATTTCACATGATTTGTTAATTTAATATTCCTGCTCTTATGTATACATGCATCCATAATGAGTTATATTTTAATAAAATAATAAAATGAGAAAAACAAAAATATATCTACCTATTAGTTTGTGTCTGGATGTAATAATTAAATAAGGTAAAATTCATTAAAAAAAATACAGATGATGTAAAGTAGACAGGAAAAATTTATTATATTTTTTCCTTAGTCATATATTTAGATATATATATATTTCTTATTATAAAGGTTTATATTTAACTTTAAGTGGCATCATTGGACAAAAAGATTATATATCATTTTTCATATTTCTTTTAGCAATGCCAAGAAACAAGCCTAGGAAAACCAATAGAGGTTCTGTGCCACATAAAGTTGTGGAACAGGCTTTAAAATGTATTGTAGAAGATAATAAACCTAATTGTTCAATCTGCGACCGGTATAATGACTTAATGATTAAAAAAATGAAGAAAAAAATGTTACTTTAGTTAGAGCTAAAAGAGTGAATAAACAAATAAAAATTAATAATAAAATGTGAATAAACAAATTTGTTATAGTTTATTAGTGTTATAGTTAGTTTATCTTTCTTATTGTGAAAAAATGAACTACACTGATATATTTTTATTCAAATTACAAGTGGTCCATAGAGCCCCATGCTGTGGACCATTGTACCTCGTCATTGGGGTACAATGGTCCACTTTTTTACTTGCTATTTAAAAAAAAATATATAAAAAAAGTATGCATAATTATTATTTTTGAGTGGATGCAGTATAAATTTTAATGTATAGGTAACATGCATGTACTTTATCAAAAGAAAAAAATCAATACTTTAAGAATAAACAGTCAAAATTTACAAAAGTGGACCATTGTACCCCAGTCTTCCCTATAAATTGTTATTTCAGTGCACTGAATCTGAACTTCAAGACAGAAATCGAACTCGAAATAAGTTGACAGCTTTACGACTGAAGATGGGGGAGATAAACTTTCCCTTCCTTTGTCAATTCGGTAGAGTCAGTCCCTCAAAAATCATTTAAAGATGTTTCAAAACTACCAAGCTTTTGTTCCGTTCCGAAACAAAGAAAGGTTTATTGCTCTTTTAGTGTAATAAAAAATAATGCTGTTTGCCCGCAGCCTTATATTTTATGTTATGATTAATTTTTAGATATTTTCAAGAAAACATATAACTTTTGCATAAAATACAGTCGACTCTCGTTAATTCGAAATCAGATAATTCGAATCTTCGCTTAATTCGAACTCAACATGAAGTCCCGAAATTTTCAATGGCAAAATAACGTTAAACATTTTCATTAATTCGAATTCATTTTATCTTGACTTCGTTTAATTCGAACTAACGAGAATTCCGATTTTTCATTCTTCCTTTCTTTCTCACGAATTTCAGACCATTTGAATAACTTTCTTTCCCATACATTTGACATCCACTTTCTTAGTGCCTCGTCTGTCCATCAGTGACGCTTAAAAATTTTCTTCCATTGTGCTTGTTTCTAATCACTTAATTGGTTTACGTATTTATATATTCTAATTTAACATTAAGTCATATTCTGGTGATAACAGACAAAATAAGTAAAAAAAAAAAAAAAAAAAAAAAAAAAACACTAACATTAATTCCTTTGTAAGAGGACCATATTAAGCATGTTTTCATTTCATACTTTCCATAATTCGAACTCCCGATAATTCGAACATTTCTTGTGGTCCCGACGAGTTCGAATTAACGAGAGCCGACTGTATGTTTTTTTTTTCTGAATTATCGTGCATATTTTCATGTTATTATTATTTTTTAATTTTTAAATTGTTTCTTTGGTACTTTTTTAGTGTAGAGGTCTTGACGAAATAAAAAAAAAATACACTTGTCAAAAAAAAAAAAAAAAGAAAAGAAAAAAAAGAAAAAGAAAGAAAGAAAAAACGAAATTTGGCATCATATTTTTCTTGAATCTTGTTCTCTTTTATTAGAAGTTTGTTTTATTTAAAAAAAATCACATCCTTATATCCTTATATCTATATTATAAAGGCCAAACGTATATCTGTGCGTAACGCATACGTCATTTTGCCCATAGCAACACTTTGAAATTTTAAATGAATTTCGGTATTGAAATTTTTGCTACTAAAAATTTTTTAATTTCTTAATGTTGCATATTTTCAATTTTTACACCATCGTGTAGGAAAAAAGATGTACTTTTAAATGAAATTTGTTTGAAAGCTGTATCTTAATTTGTTTTTGAAATATCAATTTTTTTGTATCTTTTAATAACTCGTTTCTAATTGTGGCAACAGGAGTACTCCATTTCTATTTGAAGCAAAGGAAAAAAGGGAAAAAATTGAGTGCTGTATCTTTATGTTGCCATTTTCTCATTAAAAGGGAAAAAATAGAAATTTAAATATCTTCTGTTATAAATCCCGGTGAATTTTGACTTCTTTACACAATTTGATTTACATGTAAAATAATATCAACAGTTTAATATCTAATTCAGCTAATAGCACCGAGACTTCAAGTTTTGAATCAAAATTATCAAATTAAAATGCCAATTTTTTTTAAAACGTGAATACAGATGTGAAATGTACATTTGTAAATTTTGATATGGTGAAAATGATGCCGTGCTTAGATTTCACAAAAATTCTGTGATTGAGTCAAAGTTGAATAAATTTTGTTTTTTATCATTTTGGAATACTAGCATTAGAACTTTAATTAATAACTTTATCATAATAACATATCTTTATTATTTTTTACTGCTTACATATACGATTAAAGTTTAATTTTAACAATTTCTACAACTGCGTTTTATAGAAATAGTATTTTGTTAGTTTGACGATAAATATCGTTTGTTTAAGACTTAGACGTACCAATATAAAATGCATTTTTTACTATAATTAATTTTGTAGGTTTATTATAATTTAATGAAACAGTTCCTTCTTGAACATTTTCTTTCGTCAAAAATTGACGGGTTCTGCCTTGTCTATATTAATATTATAAAGAGGAAAGATTTATTTGATTGTTTGTTTGTTTAAATTGAATAGGCTCCAAAACTATTAGACGGATTTGAAAAATTCTTTCACCGTCTGAAAGCTACACTATTTCCGGTGAACATAGGCTATATTATATTTAAAAAAAAAGGGGGGGGATTCTTACTAAAATGCCAATAATGTAACCCAAAGTGTATAAAAATGACCTTAAAAAATCCTTACACCGCGTGCTCTGCGAATACTATTGATTATAATATATATACAAAGTCGGGTTCCTTACACCATTTATAACTCAAGAGCGGATGTATCTATTTTTATGATATTTTGTATGAAGGTATCTGAGACCTTAGATCAACATATAGGCTACTTTTTACCCGACTACCTAAAAGAAGGGTAATGTTTTAGTAGTTGAATTTAATGGGATGAAGTGTCAGTAACAATTTCCGGTGTCAGTAGTGGCCAGACTTTGAGTCGATTACAGAGGACTGTAATCGATTAAGATTACGATTATTTCCAATTTCAAAAAATAGATTACGATTATGTCTCTATTTATGCAAGCCTGATTACGATTACATAATCGATTATCCATTTTTTTATTTCAAGATTACGATTACGTTTGGATTACGATTAATATTTTTTTGTTGGATTACGATTACCGAACTAGTCGATTACGATTACAGTTCGATTACAGTAATTCCGTAGTCTACATGTTACAAACTAGAGTTACAAATTTACAAAATATGCGTTTCCTTTAATTTATTTATTTTTAAAGGAAAAGTAAATCATTTATATTAAATGAGCTATTCTTTTCTATATAAATAATATATGTTTTCCTTTTTGAATATTGAAGTGTCAGTAACAATTTCCGGTGTCAGTAGTGGCACGGGACTGGGCGACTTGCTTTACCCGTAGCAAAGCGAGGGCGGGCTGCTAGTATATTATAAATGTGATAGTGTGTCCGAAAGTTGGAATGAAATTGGCTTCAAAACGGATGGATTAATGACTTTGAAGCTTTGCTTATAGATAAATTATAGCCCGGAAATGAACATAGGCTATGTTTTATTCATTTTATTCAAATATTTTCCTTAATAATTCAAAATTTCATTATTTTTCATACAGAATCAATAGGCATTTTTTAGGTAAAATTTAACCATTTTCCTTTCTTGTTGTCAACCAAATAGAAATTTGGAATGATAATTTCTCAGCATCAGTAAATTTTCAACTGAGCAATTTCCGTGCAAAAAAATAAAAAAATTAAAAGAAAATAAGTATGACGTCATATTTTAAAAAGAAATAAAGAGAGTATTTTTTGTTATATATTAAACATGTATATTTGTTTCATTAACAAGAATTTTTCTGTGAAAAATGGCAGCATAATTAGAAATAAAAAATTGAATGAAAAGGAATAATATTATTAATGAAATATTTCACATGGAAAAATGTGACGTCATTGTTGAAATAAAAGAGGTACCTTATAGTAGTCATTAAAAATACAAGAGGCATGAATATCAGTAGCTAATGGAGCTAGATAAATAATGATGCCAGATTTAAAATGAATGAGCAAATTTTTTACTTATACTAATTAATAAGTTATAAGTTACATACAAATGAAAATTTTTATTCAAAACTCATAATTATTAAAAGAATTTTTTTTTTGGAAAAAGGCGGAAAATATAAATACTAATCAATATATTTTTCACTCTATTTTTTAACACTTTCCAAGAAAGTTGAAAGTTATTATGCCTTCGGTTTGTCTGTCCATCTCGCCGCTTTCTAACTTTAGTAAATTTCATAGCAATCCGAGTAACCATGAAATTTTTGTACTTTAATAACATTTACCTTAACACGGATACCTACTGAAAATGATGTTTCTACCATGATTAGTTTGTTTTTAGAGATTGTCAAAAATTTCTTTACATTACGGCATTATGTGGAAAAATCGTTTCAATTGAATTTTAACGATATTACACCCTGTGGACAATATTACACCCTGTTGAAATTTATATGCATCAACAAAGTCCACTAAAATATTCATTCACCTGTCAACGATATTACACCCTGTTCAAATTTATATGCATGAACAAAGTGCACTAAAATATTCATTTTGTAAAGTATGCAGTGAAAAGGACAATAGGAAATGATATTTTCAATGAAATATTTCACTTGGAAAAATATGACGTCATTGTTGAAATAAAACAGGTACTTTATAATTCTAGTGGCTCTACTTTATAGTAGTCGTTAAAAATACAAGGGACATGGATATCAGGAACTATTGGAGCTCGATAAATAATGACGTCACATTTAAAATGAATGAGAAATATTTTGTACTTATGCTAATTAAGTTATAAATTATATACTAATGAAGATTTTCTTTCAAAATTCATAATTATTAGTGGAACACATTTTTTGTGTGGAAAAGGGGAATAAAACTGATTAATTTACTTACCCATCATACGTAGTATAGGGTAAGTTTTGCAATCATTTTGAAAATCGAAGTAATTTTTTTAGCGGATTTACACGTTTCAGACACTAGAGATTCCTAAAAACATATTTTTACAAAAAAAATTTGCCGTCCGTCCGTCCGTCTGCCTGTGTGTCAGTAAACGCTCTATCTCCCGAACAAATTGAGATAGAGACTTGAAATTGTGTATGTACTTAGTATGTAAGAATGGGACGAAGTTTATTGAATATCAGTAACCTCGATTATCCGGAACTATTTTTTTTCGGACTCTCGAAAAATTCGTTCTGATGGAAGGTATATAAAAATTTTCGATTTTTTTTATTTTAAGGAATGGATGTAAAAGAAACAGTTAATATGGCTTTTATTTTTGGAATTATAAGGATGTTTCTTTTATGCAGTTCGGTACTACTTGAGTAGTTTGGCGTTTCATTTAATTTATTGAAATGGGTTCATCAGCAATTCATGACGACAGCATTACTATGTGTATTAAAAATATGTAAAGATACTCTTAAACTTTGTTTTGCAATTGCTACGCATTTCGTAAATAGTTTAAACATATTTTATTTTCATATATTTATCGCATATCCATGATGGGTAAGTATTATGGTGGCCCCTAACGACTAGTTTTCTTCAAAATTAAAAAGAATATAATTTCGTATAGATCAGCGCTGTACCAGATTTTTGGCACCCTTTTGAATGTTTCCTATTGCTAATATATTTTTAAAAATAAAATTCCATTTAAAAATGCTTTATTTTAAATCCTTGATATTTGCTTGAGATATATTTTTGAAAACTATGAAAGTAAATTACAATCATCAAAAATGAAAATGTGTTTTATTAATTTAATCATGTGTTATTGCGTATCTTCACTAATTTACAATTATTCTTTATGCAAAATGCTGTGGAAAGTATGGCAAAGGAAATTGGTAAAAGTTGAAATAAATTAATATAGCTAAGATGTGAAAAGTAGAAAAAAAGCGCATCCCTTTCCCCTCCTTCATGCAGGAATGTTAAACTTTTTTTTTTTTTTTTTTTTTTTTATGACTTCCATCAATAAAAGTTCTTTCAAGACGTTTCTTCGAAACCATCCATGGATTGGTCACCGACATCCTTACTGTTTTTGTGCTTTTTATAATGTGATATTTTCACCTCCAAAATAAATTAAGGAGTATCTACTCATCACAAAAAACAACTTTTAACAATGTCTCTGATTACCATTTTATTTCAATTAAAAATTAGATTAAAGTCATTAACTCCTTCCACTTCAGAAATCTTTGTGATAACATCTCAGTGAAAAATGTATTTCGAACTTACTTTGACTTATAGTTATTTGATTTTTCTCTTTTTTACACGAAACTCTAGGGACCTTATTTCCTTTGCAACGGTATTGCATTTGTATGTGTGCCTATTTTTTTCTGAGAGACAGCTGGGTTGTGTATTGTCCTTACAGTTTATATAGAAGAACTCTTAGAGCGCTATTTCACGGGTTCCGGGCTCGACTGGGGGGGGGGGGGGGGACTCTGAAATTTTTCTGGGGGCTAACATGTTTTAACAATCCATATCTTAAGCAAACTAAATGTAGCAAAAACTGATAAAATGGTCCTGCCTATAGAGGAACCCGTCTAAAGTGAAACCCCTCTATAATGGAACTTTTCTATAAGGAAATAAATGCAAAGTACTTCGTGATCATCGAGAAATAAATATATATTTTTTCTTTTTTATTAAAACTAAAAACTTTTTGAAAAACTTGCAAAAAAAAAAAAGAAAAAAAAATCATAAAATTAAGAGTATGCGTATTTATTATGCGTATGATATTTATTTTTATGTACATTAATTTGACTTTTTGGTGTCTATGCAAGCGGAGCCAAGTTATAATATACAGTGGCGGTCAAAAGTTTCCGGACAGCAAACATTTTTCAATTTATTTGTAAGTATACCCATATGAAGAGGAATCTCAAAGTGATACTTATACATTTTATTCACATAATAGTTAGGAACTTACATATAGAAGAACGTGTAAATATCAATAAATTTAATTGAAAAATTTAAGTATAAAAGAAAACGCATCTTCTCAAAAGTTTCCGGTCACCTTCACACGTTTGTAAGAAAGTGGTATTATAATAGAAAAATACAGTGATCAAAAACATTTACAATTAGTATTTCATCATATTACTATTTTATTAGCTTTAATAATAAGTACTGCGGCGCAGCAACGTGACATTCATACAATCAACGGCTAAAGATAGTCTATGGTATGTTTTTCTACATTTCTTGTGATTTTGGAGAAATTTCGGCTGAGTTGGAATATTTATAGTTCCGCAGACTTTTGCCAACTTCTTTCCAAAGATTTTCGATTGAATTCATGTTGGGCGTTTCGGCTGACCATTTCAAAAACGAAATTTTTTGTGTGAAAACCATTGCTTATCGAGCCTTGCATACATTATTTATGTCGTTATTATGTTAAGAAAAATATAAAAAAAGTAAAATGTTTAGAGAGGGCTCGAGAGCATGCTAGGGAAGGGAGGCTTTGCCCCACTTACCCCCATCGGGTTACGGACTCGTATCGGATGAATCTAGGGAAAAAAGGTGAACGGAAAAAAGTGACATACACTACAAAACGGAAAAAAGGTGACACGGGAAAAAAGTGACAAGGAATTCATAAATATTGAATTTGTGGATAAATAATTCCTGTGTGCGGGGGGGGTGGGAGCTTTAAAAATTATTTCAAAATGTGTCATTGTCTCAATGAAAAAAAAATTAGAAGATATGGAGACAGGCCCGTAGCCAGACCCTATTATCAGGAAGGGCAAAATTTTTTCTAGGGGTGGCAGGTAATTTTTTTCATTTTTTTACGGTTCCATGCTGATAAAGTGAAAACGGAATCATTATAAGATCACTCCCTTGTCTGTTCGTCTGTCAGTCATTTAACTCATAAACTATGAAACGCAGAAAGCTCAAAGTGGGGGGAAGTAATAAAGACCACTGACCCACATATCTTATACTATAATGTGAGCAAAAATTGTGTGTGTGTGTGGGGGGGGGGGGGTGGGGGGTAAATTTTATCTCAAAAACGGCTCTAACGATTTTCGCAAAAATTTGGATTTTACCATTTTCGGGCACGAGAAGACCATTGGGCTAGGTTCCATGTTCGGGAAAATTCGATTACTGGGTCATTTTGGGTCATAATGGGTCAGGATAAAGCTATTTATATCTATAGAACGGCTGGATCGATTTTAAGGAAATTTTGTACCCAACCGTTTTTTGGTATGAGAAAACTATTGGACTGGGTCACATGTTCGAAAAATTTCGATTAGTGGGTCATTTTGGGGTCATTGTGGGTCAAGCCTTTTTTATCTAAAAAACGGCTCTAACGATTTTGACCAAATTTTATATTTTATCGCTTTGGATTACAAGACCATTGGGTTAAGTAACATGTTCGAGAAAATTCGGTTAGTGGGTCATTTTTGGGGTCATTGTGGGTCATGCTATTTTATCTAGAGATTTTATCACGTAATTTTGATTAAAAATTGCATTCTATGGTTTTCGGGCACGTGAAAAACATTGGGCTAGGTTACATGTTCGAGAAATAATTTTAATGGTTCATATTGGGTCATTAAGGGTCTGGGTCAAGCTATTTATATTTAAAGAACGGGGTGATGGATTATAACGAAATTTTGTATGTAACAGTTTTTCGACATGAGAAAACTAATGGGCTAAATCACATGTTTGAGAGATTTCGACTATGAGGGTCATTTGTGGGTCATAATGGATCATATCAAGCTATATCTAAAGAACAGGTGGATCGATTTTAACGAAATTTTGTATGCAACATTTTTTTGGCACGATAAAATCATAGGACTAGGTTACATGTTCGAAAAATTTCGATTAATGGGTCATTTTGGGTCATTAAGAGTCTGGGTCAAGCTATTTATATTTAAAGAACGGCGTGATGGATTATAACGAAATTTTGTATGTAACAGTTTTTTGACATGAGAAAACTAATGGGCTAAATCCCATGTTTGAGAGATTTCGACTATGAGGGTCATTGATGGGTCATGATGGGTCATAATGGGTCATGGTCAAGCTATATCTAAAGAACAGGTGGATCGATTTTAATGAAATTTTGTATGCAACATTTTTTTGGCATGATAAAATCATTGGACTAGATTACATGTTCGAAAAATTTCGATTAATGGGTCATTTTGGATCATAAAGGGTCTGGGTCAAGCTATATATAATTAAAGAACGGCAGGATCAATATTAACGAAATTCTGTATGTAACAATTTTTAGAAACGAGAAAACTAATGGATTAAGTCACATATTCGAGAGCTTTCGATTATAAGGGTCATTTGTGGGTCTTAATGGGTCAAGGTCAAGCTATATCTAAAGAATGGGTGGGTCGATTTTAACGAAATTTTGTATACAACATATTTTTGGCATGAGAAAATCATTGGGGTAGGTCACATGTTCGAGAAATTTCGATTAGTGGGCCACTTTTGGGTCATTCTAATTTTATCTAGACAATGTTTCGCGCAATTTTGACTAAATTTTGTATTTTATCGTTTTCGGGCACAAGAAAATCATTGGGTTATGACAGATATTTGAGAAAATTCGATCAATGGGTCATTTTGGATCATAAGGGGGTCAGGGTCAAACTAACTATATCTAAAAAACGGCTCAATAGATTTTATCTAAATTTTGTATCTAATGTTTTTCTGCATGCTAAAACTAATGAGCTAGGCCACACGTTCGAGAGATTTCGATTATAAGGGTCATTTGTTGGTCATGATGGGTCATGCTAATTTTATATAGAAAATGGTACTCACCATTTGGACCATACTTTGTATTATATCGTTTTTGAGCAAGAGAAAATCATTTGGGTTGGACACATGCTCGCGAAAATTCGATTAGTGGGTCATTTTGGGTCTTAATGAGCTAGGGTCATTCTAATTATATATAACAACGACTCAATCAATTTTACCTAAATTTTGAAACAAAACGTTTTTTGTCACGAGAAGACTATTGGGCTGAATCGCATGTTAAACAAAATTATATTAGTGGGTCATTTCGCTTCATTGCTGAATGCTGCCAAGCTAATTTTACCTAAAATATGGCTTAAACAATTTTGATTCAATTTTATATTCTACTGTTTTTGATTACCTGAAGCCGATTGAGCTATGTCACATGCTTGATCAAATTTGATTAATGGCTCATTTTGGGTAATACGGGTCAGGGTCACGAGAATATGGCAAAAGCCAATAATTTGGTGATTTTTTACAAAATATTGGCGACATATGGCCAAAAAATCGACTATAAAAATTACGAAAACCAAAACACGTATTTGGAGCCAAATGAAAGAGTGCCTCTAAATTTGGCTATATCTAGCAAAAAATATTGTCTTTCAGAATGTAAAGAATTTTTTTATACATTCTTAAGAGGATTCGAGATGCATGGTTAAACCAATCAGAGTCGAGCTAAAAAAGTGATTTAGATCTATGTCCTTTCGTTGTAAATTTTAAAATAAAGTACAATTTATAAACATGCGCATAAAAACATAGTTTTCTTATTGATTGTTTTTCTAAATAATACTATTATAAACATGTTTTACAGTAATAATACAGAGTTAATGATACAGTGAAATACTATATCGAGTTGAACACAAAGTTAATTTTGACCGAGCTAAGCTCGGTCTCCCCTGCTAGTTTACATATTAAACATTTACAACTATATTTAAGAGCGGGGGGGGGGGGGGGGGGTAGAATGTTAATTAAGTTACTTCAAGAAAAAAAATCTTTTCTGTGTATATCGTGTGGGGTATCTTGTGAAAGCTTTTGTTGTGCTGAACTCAAAAATATATTTCTTTTAATTTTAGGAATATATTTTCAGAAATATTATCGAAAATATAGTGCTAAAATATGTCCTCTCCCCCATCTAATTCCAAATATACTGAAACCAAAATTATGAAAAAATTAGAGGTTATATATGTTACTTTAAACCTTGCAGGAAAACTATAGCGATTACTCTAGATGACAGTTTTGGGGAAAGCACATTTTTATCTTACACGCAAATTTCGATTTGAGGGCATTGAGCAAAGGTATTGAGGAACATTGGTGGTATCTATCGTAACAGAAGTATAAAAGCATTGTTGATAAGGATTTTGAAAAAATTCGTTGATAATTAGACGAGATATTAACTCTTAAAGACAGGGGTGGTTTTAGACATATATAATGAGTGGCGGCTTTTGAAGCCTAAGATAATAACTTTGAACAATATATCTGTGTAATGCAATACCTAGTCGCAGTATAAAAGCAATAAAGTTCATATTTTTGAAAATGTATTTATTTAATTAAAATTAATCACATAAATCAGGATTCATACACATAAGAAAAAAAATATCCATTTTAGTACCAGATATATATATTTGTTAAGTATTTGCCTTGTTTTATACAAAAAGTTTTCTAATCGGATATAGCAATCCTATACGTAACGAAGTTTTTGGCATTAAAATGTCTATTTAAAAAAAAAAAAAAAAAATTCCTTTTGCATGCGAATCCTTTGTAAACCGTATGGAGTTTGCGACTAGTTTACATTGAGTGGGTCACTCATTACGACTCTTGTAAATAAAAAAGTTAATTATAAACCCATCTGGAAAAACGCGTCAAGGACCAAAGCGGCTTTGCAAATTTGCGAGCTACTTTCTACACAAGCTCCTTTAACACAATGCCAAGTTTAAACATTGAACAAGGGTTTTGTGTTAACTACACTGGAAAAAGAAAACGTTATTATTATGCTGAATTTAATTTTATGAAATGCCAAATGAAGTTTAAATATACATTACCTTTTATTCTTAGTACTGATTTAAGTTTCTTATAAATTGATAAGGATAGGATTAAAAAAAATGTGTTATACATAATAGCAATATTTGGTGTTATATAGGCTTCCTATCATTTTGAACTATTATGATATACTCATTGATACTTTTCTAGTATGCTACAACTAACCCTACGTTGAATAGTTTTTTAGAAATTCTTATTATTCTTTCATCAACGATTTCCTTTTTAAAATACAGTTAATTCTTTTGCAATGAGATCTTAATTTGCTTAATTTTTAATCTTTAATCACCGGTTTTTCAAAACAGAAAAATTTCTTGAATCGCGAAAATGCCAATTAAAAAAGGTGTAAACTTTACAAAATAATAATAATAATAATTATTATTATTATTATTATAATAACTGGTGATAATAATGAAGGATTCTGAGAATTTTAAGTGGCACGTATACCAGTCGCTCATCCCGAAGAAATTTATAATACATATGTTTAATTACGGAATCCTTTGGGCGCGAGTAATACTCACACTTGACTGTTTATTCAGTATTTTAAACGTAGTTCATCAAATACATGTATTGCAATTTTAGAGATTTCGTTTCACTTAAAATATGAGAAATTTCCAAAGGCAGAGTGAAATTTTTAAAGTTTCTTCAGAGGCACAGAAAAAAATGTATATGCATTTATTAAAATTAAAAAATATATGTATTTGGTTTAACATAAATAAATTGTTTTTATTTTAATTAAATAATTTAAATATATGTATGTTCTATGCTCATTTATATTAATAATACTTTTAGGTACACTTTATTAAATGAAGGTTCACTATATTTACATTTCACAATAAATTGATAGTAAAATAAAAATAAATAAATAAGTAAAATAAAATCAATAGAAAAATAACTAGTGTGTCTTACTCATGATTTAGGAGCAGACTCTGTTTTCTGTTTAGTCTGTGCTTCTTGTATGGATATGAATGGACATCCCTCTTTTCAAATGTAACTTGTAGTTAGTTACAGCTGATGTAATCCGTTCGTATGCACTCATGTTCTCCAAATACATAATGTTTAAAAAGAGAACAGCCTTTTTTTTAAATACTATCACCAAAGACTAAATAGCAACTAAAATTCAAAATGGTTTAAATATGCATATAATGCATGCATAGTGTAAAATGAGTTGCTATTTACATCTGAAAATCATGGTCCAGCACTCAAAAAGGCCCGGGGACGCAGCACGGCTTTGTCAAACAAAGGGCTGCGCTCCGCATAATCACAGGGATTACAAATTGGATCGAAATCGTCCCATTGTAAAATTGTTGAAAACTTTTAGAAAACATTTCACAATATCTCTTTATTCAGAAAAATAGTCCCTTAAACATTTTAAAGAATATTTCTGAGGAAAGAACGCAATTTCAAACCAGTAATGGTAAAGGTGTAAAGGGAAAAATTAGCACTAGCCACCGGCCACAGGGCCAGTAAATGAAAAAAAAAAAATGGCTAGTGAAAAATTGACTTTCAGCGGCCACCTCCCGGCCACTTTTTCATATGGAGGGAATAAAATTTTCTTGCATTTCATCAAGGAATCTACTTTTTTTTTTGTTCCACTATATTTATATTAACATATTTGTTTGGGCTATTCAGTTTTAGATTAATACTTATAAATTTTTTATTGTTTAGTATTTTTAAATGAAAAAGTGGCCACTTAAAAAACTAGTCCTATCGCCAGGCCGCTAATGAAATTTCCCAATTTTGCCCTATATAAAGGTGCGGACATACATGACCACTACTTGCGGTCTCTTGTCGACGTGTTTTATGTTCGCAGGCGGCGTGTTTTATGTATGACTTTTCCATGTCATGGTACGAGAACTGTTTTAAATCAGTTTAACTGCAGGATAGAGAGCATTTCAATTAAGTAGCGTTTTGATCGTTATCTCCTGAATTATTGTAATCTTCCACTTTTCTATTGTCAATAGGAAGACGAGAAGGAAAGCAGGAAAAGAAAGGATTTTCTTGAATTCAGTTGAAGCAAAACACACGTGTACCCGGCCTCTTTTTAAATGAACCCTCTTAAGAAGAGGGTACAAACAAGTAAACGTAACAAAAGAGAGAGAAAAATCCTAATGCGTGACATATTGTTTATTGTAATGGGTTAGAGTTTGCGTGTAACAGCAACTAACTGTCGAGTATAACAAATTCAAGTTAAGAAAACAATATTGTAAACTGGTTCATAATAATTTCAGAATCCTTTGGTTTTAGCTGTCCTTCTAACGATAATTTTCGTATGGTGATAATTGTATAAAAAAAGCAATCTTTAGGAATGTAAGTTAATCCAGATTTGTTTAATTTGGCGCGGTGTGGGACAATTTCTACAAAGCAAAAAAGCGAGGAATGTGGAACGCCTTAATTTCTGGCAGAGGTCTGTTTAAAAGAGAGAGAAAAACGCTATAGATAATTTTTTTGCTGCTTCCAGTCTAAAAACTAAATTTAGGGATAGAAGGGGAAATCTGGCAGGAAGAAAGAAAAACAGGAATTTCATTGTTCTTTTACATAACAATTTTTTAAAAGGAAATACTGAGTGATGAAATGGTCGGAATGTCAAATTTCTAGGTTGGCTAAAAGGTGAAAAATATAAATTTAACGTTTTGCTCTTTTCTTTTTTCTTTTCTTTTCTTTTCTTTTCTTTTCTTTTCTTTCTTTTTTTCTTTTTCTTTTTTTTTTTTTTTAGAAATTTAATGTAGAGTTTTGCGCTAGGTCGGGCAAAACTTTTTCTAGGTCGGGCTTTGCCCGACCTGGCCCCACCCTGGCTACGGCCCTGTATGGAGAATTAGAATATAAACCCTAGGTATTTAAATGTATTTTTTTTTTTAATTCAGTTTCCCTTGTTCTTCTTCTGGAGAATGGAGGGAGTGTCAACAAACTCCGAATCTATCTCTTATAGTGTTTATTATTTTTTTTAGATTATATATAATTTGATTAATAATAATTTTAACTACATAGAATAATTTATACATTATATAATAAAAATTATTATTATTATAAAATTACATATTAAAGTTTTATTATATTTTGTATTATATTTATATATTTTTATTTATATAATACACTAGCTTTAACCCATGTCTTCTCTCATATAGTATGTGAGCTTTTCCAGTACTATTTAATTATTCTGTCGACCAATTTCACCAAATTATACAGATTGCTAAAATATTCGCTAAGTTTTGCAAGGTTACGATTAAATAATATTTCTTAAAAAAAGAAAAAAAATAGATTAGCTTTGAATAAACAGAGAATCATTGACGTAATTACGAGAGAGAGAGAGAGAAAAAAGTACTTTGTACATTCAGGATTGTAATGAATAGAACGTTAGCATGCATTTTGGCAGGATGCTGGTATAACCAGAAAATGCCGTAAGATAATAGAAAAAACTTTGTTCAAATTTACCCAATTTGCTGTAGACTCGAGTATGGAATGGGACTTCTTTAAAGAGATAAAACCAATATAAAAACCTTTTAAAGTTAAGTATTTGTTAAACCACGCTTGGTAACATAAACCTATTATACAATGCATATTATAAAAAAAACACCTACTTTCCAATCATGATCAGTGGTTACAGCTAGCAGTAAATACATCTCTCATTATCACAATATTTTAGTTTAAATATATACTAAATATTATCATGATATTTTAAATTTCTGTCATTATTTTCAGTCCTGGGAACGGTCTTTCTCTGGAGAGGGGACACCAATGTATTTTATAAACTATTTTAGTGATAGTCTGCTGTAACAATTGCAAGGTAAAGCAATATTTTTATGTTATTCGTGCGCATGTGATGAATCGATAAATATTGTTCTGATAGCCATGATTCTTATCACATTCATTTTATTTAAAACGTAAACATTTCACTCATTTCATTTAAAATACATCCGTCTAAAAAACACATATTGAAAAAATCTAAAATAAATAGCTTTAACACGTCATTTCATTTGTAAGAGAAATGGACACGACAGAGAACGGCTGTTTTCGTGGAGGATTAAATAAGATCAATTAAATATTTAAAATTCAGCTCGCCTAAAATGGATATATAAACAATGTTGCGGCTTCTCGGAATTTCATAAAGACAACAGAAAAAAATTGTTTAAAACAATGCGTTTTAAACTATCATTTTAAATTTGATTAAATTTCTCTATACTATAAGTCTTATAGCACACAATAATTCAACTATAGCTTTATAGCTTTTTTTTTATTTTAATATTCATTCGTAATTTTTTTTTTTTTTTTTTAAATAATTGAAGAGCAACACTATCATTTGTGCTATTATTCTTAAACAAAAAATAAGTAACTTGTCAAGTGGTATTGGAATTGTAAAATTTAATGGTATATTCGAAAAAATATTTTTCCAATCTCAACAGATCGAAATTTACTGGGACATTTTCAGACTCATTTTTAAAAGTAAAATCATAAAATTTCTTGAATTAATTATAGAAGAGATGTATAAAAGGCAGTGTGCTTTCATTTTTAGCTCAATTCATTAGAATTTGATTTATAAACAATTATTTTCTCAGTATGACCATTTTTTTTTCTCCAGCTTCCGAAAATTGGGTTCAAAAGGCCAATTTTGCAGCATTTTTTGCAATACTTTCCACATTTATCAATAAATTGAGAGCATGTCACATTGTGTAGTCTCTAAATAAGGAAATTTGCAGTTGGATGCGTTTGAGAGCAAAACTGAATTTAAAACTAAATCAGAAAATAAGCAGTTTAGATTAGAATACACCCTTAAGTGCGTTCGTAATTATATAATTATGAAGCACCTATAGTCGCTAAAAGCGTCATATGATCCACAGTCTGTTTGCTCGCCTGTTCACATATAATAGTTTTTAAAAACCCAAACAATATGTTTAAAATGTAATTTAGAGCAGTAGCAATTTGTTGATTCGTGTAAAAGTTTATGAAAATCAAATGAAAACTTGAAAAGATCTTAATAAAGTTTCTTCCTTCTGTTAAATCCTATCATACGTAATTAATTGATAGATTACCCATGATAGGTAATGATTCTAAGTTTCCATGGTGATAACGTTTTTTTAAATGGAGTTTTATTATTTTTGTATTGCTGAATTCAATACATATATAATCGTAATACATTTCGTGTTCGTGGATTTTTTCATAAGAATTCAACAGCTTATTGCATCAAGATCTGAATATTTATAAAACTAGTTATAGCACGAACTAGTGCATCAACAAATTTGCTACGTTTGACATACAAATTCCGATTTGTTACATTTGGCAACAATAGTAAAAAAAGACTTTTTAACTATATAGAATAATTTTCTAATCAATTAATGAATATTTAAATAAAATTTTTTAAAAAGTAAAAAAGTAAAATAAAATTAGTCAAATTAAAAAAAATATTTCCACACCGCAAACTTGTCAGGTCTGTGAAAGATTATTAAATTGTTATACGTAATTTTCGATCCTAGAAACCTTTTTTTAATGCAACTACCTTGACTAATTTCAAATTTAAGAAGCGCTTAAAATAATTTTCAGCTTAATATCAGCTAATAAATCAGCTTCAGCGAATTTATTGAATTTTTCTCTACCAATCTTATACCGATTTTCACAATTTTCTATCTAATAGTTTTTTAAAAATAAGCGGGGAAAAAAATACGAACGGCAGCATTAATAATTACTTTTTTTAGAATAGAGAAAAATAAGCTACAGCTTTTATTTCTTTGTTAATTTTGAGGCTATACTAAACTTCTGCTTCTAATAAAGCAACAAAATTGATTTATTTCTAATGCTTAAATCCTTTGAAAACCGAAATAAAAGATTACACCGACATTAAATTAGCGACATATTTCCGAGCACATGTTTTTTGCACATGTGACAAAGCTAAAATTCCAGGAAAGATTGTATTACTTAGTACAAGCTAAAGTGTATGACACGCTAAGTATGACATTCGAAAATGTTTTTTCTATCTTTAACAAGTGGCACTCAGGCCCGTAACCAGACGGGGGGCAGAAAGGGGGCGAGCCCCTCCTATCGTCCTCTAGAGCCTCCTCTAACGATTTCTTTACTTTCTATTTATTTTTTTAAACAAAATACATATTTTAGCTTTCCTTAAAAAAAATGCAAGAAATTTTTTAGAGTGTTTACTGTTTTGAATAAAATGGGAATACGCCAAAAAATTTGTATCCGGAACCCTATTAGATTAGTTGTTTCCTGTTATCTTGCTAGCGGTAAATTGCAATTCTCGAAACATATTTTAAAGGAACATTTCTTTCTCCTGAAAAAAATTAAGTCCAGATGGACTAACTGGTCACCACATGTGTTAGTACATCGTTATATTTACAAGGGGGCGCTGATTAAGGTCCCGGTACGTCATTTTGACGTCACAAGAAACCGGGATATAAATCCAGTGCTTGAGCATTTCACTTTTCACGAAACCCTGATTAACGTCCCACTGATATACATCCCGCTATCAGACCGGGACCTAAATCCAATCACAGAGAATTTTACTTTCGTCGAGACCTTGATTAAGTTCCCACTGATTAAGATCCCCTATACGTCATTTTGACGTCACAAGAAACCGGGATATAAATCCAGTGCTTGAGCATTTCACTTTTCACGAAACCCTGATTAACGTCCCACTGATATACATCCCGCTATCAGACCGGGACCTAAATCCAGTCACAGAGAATTTTACTTTCGTCGAGACCCTGATTAAGGTCCCACTGATTAAGATCCCGCTGTACGTCATTTTGCTGACGTCAGAGTAGATGGGACTTAAATCAGGGGGACTTAAATCCAGTGCTAAAGCATTTTACTTTCGACGAAATCCTGATTAACATCCCTATGATATATATCCCGGTACGCCATTTTGATGACGTCACAGTAGATTGAAACTTAAATCAGTGCTAGGAACACATTTGTTTTTTCGCAAGAATTCCTAATTTACGATCTCATGATATATGCTCCCACATGCCATTTTTATTTCAAAACAAATGGGATTCATGTAGGATAGGTCACTAAATGTCTGTACATATTATCATTAATATTATTAATATAAAGTATTACTATTATTATTATTATTTTATTTTCTCTACCTCGTGATGTTGCATTATTTAGAATTTTATTCCAAACATGTAATTTATTTTATAAATGGACAATTTTTTCCAAATCATTTCTTTAAGGCAGAGAAGTCAAAGGATACGTAGTAATCTGAAAAGTTGTGATTTCGATTTAAAGCTATTGTGCTGAACTCAGGGCCTGATTACTGCACAGGCAAACTAGGCCGTGGCCTTGGGCCCCCTGCTGAAAAGGGCCCAAATTTAATAAAATGATTAAAAAATTAATTCTTAATAATTGTATTTCCTACAATTATTTTCTCAAAAAATTAAAATGATTTTGGTTAACTTGGCAACCATATTATAATCTAATACCTTTCAAATACTCCCTTGGGGGAGAAAGAGAGATCTAGCTAATATTTTGGTGTGAGGGGGTCTCGAAAAGGTGCTGGGCCTTGGGCCCCCTACAACCTTAATCGGGCTCTGGCTGAACTATATTACTGAGCTATTAATATTGCGCAAAATCAATTTGAATATACTCATATGATTTCATTAAATATTTTAGACACATATTTTAATGATTAAAAAAAGACGAAAACAGATTTTGCATTTGCTAAATTATGAAAAATATTTACATATGATAGGATACTATAAGATTTTTGGTAAAATTAAAATTTAATAATAATTAAAAGTAAAACTTTGAAATCTTTAAACTGTTTAAAGATTTCCTATCTCGTTGTGAAAGTTTAAGCTAAAAAAATTCATATTGTATTATGAAAATTGGTTAATAATAATTATTGTAAATTGCAATGTATTTGGGATGTTCAATATTGCTTTGGAAACATCACTAAAAGCACTGTTTACACTCTGATTAGTAATAAAATGTTATTTGGCATTTATTTGTCAGACTGAATCTTCATTCGCATTCTGAATGCCTGGCTTTTAATAAAAAATACTTCTGTAATAACGAATTTTAGCCAGATAAGCTACAAGTAAAACTATTTTTTATTACGGTTGTTCGAAATCGAAAAGTGCCGATTTCTTAGAATTTATTTTTGAATTTATATTTAGTCTCAAATGCATGAGATTCGTCGTTATGATGCAACAATTACTTATGATTCAAGATTAGAAAAAAGAAAAATATATTCGATCCCAAATCACTTGAATATCCTTCAGTTCTGTATTGCTGCGTTTTTTTTTTTTTTTTTTTTTTTTTTTTTTTTTTTTTTTTACCAGGGCAAGTTATATGAATTTGATTTGAAGGCTCAATGAAGAGCTAACATTTTTATAAACTGTTATATTTTACGTGCATTTTGAGGAGGTACTTTACAATTAAATTATTATGTAATGTTAAATACTAAAATAAGTTAAAGAAGGATGTGTGCATAGTGAAAAACTGTATAAGCTGAAAATTTCATGGTTTGGGTGAAAAGAATAGTATACAGTCATGGGAAATGAAAACAAAAAGTAAACACACCTACTTACGCTTCAATAAATTATCGTAGAAGAAAGTTATTGGTACCAAAGGATTGGAAATAAAGTCTACTTTTAAATCATGCATATAAAATTTGCTTAGGTGGGTGGGCATCTACATATTAAAATGAACAGAAACTTTATTTTTTTTTCAATGGCAATAGCCAAATTTAACAACATATTTTAAATCTTTGGCTCAATTTATGCCTAGAAAAAAATGTATATTTTACTCAATTTAACGAAACATTTGGGATGGCAATAGTCGAATCCTATTAAGCCACTGAAAGGGTCTTATTGGTAAAAAAATAATATGCATTAATAGAAGAGATATATTTATTCTGTAGCATTTAATAATCGAGTACAGAACTTTAATTTAAATACAATCTATAAATTACGCTCCTTTTAAAATAATTAATTTCTCGGAAAATAATTGTACGGAATTTATAAAAATTTGAATTTAGGATAATCGAAGGGAGTAAAATCTATTTATGGCGGCAAACTTGTGCATTGGTATTGAATTAAAGAATTTTATGTGAAAATGACTTCCTAAGCGATTTTTACATACATCATTCAAAAGTAGATTTTATTTATAATCTTTTGGTAACAGCAACTTTCTTCTAAAATAATTCATTGCACGGTTGATAGGGGATGTTTACTTTTTTCCCCCATGATTGTACGTCGAAGATTGAAAATATCTCAAACTTTATGAGAAGTATTTTTACCAATTTTTGGAGCAAAATATTATTATTGTTATTTGCATCTGCATGTGTTTGTGAAGATTTCTATAGTATACATTTACTTTTGGATTTTCCCCGTTTCGCAAATTCGCATTTACATCTATAACTCTTTCAACCATAAACAAAATGGAGTGATAACTGAATGTTCTGTATAATAGTTCTATATTTCTAAATTTACTATTACGATAAAATATATTAACAGGTTATGCATCTTCACAAATCTTCTATGCAAACAGAAAAAAAAAAAAAATCTGCAATTAAAATTGAAAAATTAAACTCTATCCCGGTTATAATTCAATCTCAGCTATTCTAAGCAAGATTAAAAAAGTCATTTAAAACTATTAATATGCATGCGAGAAAAAAAAAAGTAAAACCCGTTCCCATACATTTAACATTAGCGTTCCAATTTCTTTAGGTGACTGCTCAAGCTAATGTTAATCATATGGATTGTTGTTAACGTATTTCTTACTAGGATTTTAATTATTATTTTTCATAGATATTTTTTCCCTTTTTTGTATAAAATACTTGCGGTCGGTAAAATTTATTGTGTGTGAGGAGCGGGGGGAGAGGGGAGCCTTGATCCATGTTTACTCCTGGCATAAAAAAGATTTCGAACAAAAGATTTCAACAATTTATCGCTTTAACATTTAACATACCTACAGTTTTTAATGATTATTTTCTGTTAACATTCATTTTTCTCAATGTGGCCTAGCAAGTGCCACCAGAGCCGTAAGCCGCGAGTCAAGCCAGGGGGGGGGGGGGGGGGCTCTGAAATTTTTCTGGGAGCTAACATATTTTAACAATCCATATCTTAAGAAAACTAAATATAGCAAAAACTGATAAAATGGAACTGTCTATAGCGGAACCTGTCTAAAGTGAAACCTCTGTATAACGGAACTTTTCTACAAGGAAACAATTAGATACAAAATACTTCATGATCATCGGGAAATAAATGTGTATATATATATATATTATTTTTTATTAAAAATAAAAACTTTTTCAAAAACTATTGCAAATAAAAAAAATATTTTTACATAATAATTAATAAGAAATTAAGAGCATGCCTATTTACCATGCGTATTATATTTATGTACGTTAATTTGACTTTTTGGTGTCTATGCAAGTGAAGCTAAGTTCAATATAAGTATCCAACTGATACCAATTATTCCAATTATCTATGAGATTTTTTACGATTTAATATTTAGTTTAAAAAATTTAATTTTACCATTTTTGTAGCATTTTTTCTCATGTTATAAATGTTTATTTTAAAGTAAGATTAGCAACTATAGCTATGGTTAATATCAAATAGTGTGTTTACATTGGCCATTATGGAAAAAATTTAGCAAAAAAAAAAAAAAAAAAAAAAAAAAAACACATAGATATTAAAATATGAGATTCTATGTCAGAGTTGATAATATATAATATAAATATTGCAATAGTTTTTGCAGTCGGTTTTATTTTTTAGTAAAAGAATATACATACATATATATTTCATTTTTAGTTTTAAAAGTTAAGTTTTTGCATGATTGTTTTGGTTTAAATTACAGACTTAATGAAACTGAATTTATTATTCTTATTTTAATTTCATATGTTAAATATTTTTAACTAACAGTAAGTCGTGGTTTATTTAATTTTATTAATATTTAGTTTTCTGCAGAATTATTAGATCATTTTAAAGTCACGGCTGTTCTAAGTACGATTTAATTTAGTGATGATATAAGTTTCTCTTTAAAACTAATCTTGCCTGACCTTATTTTATTAAAAATAGGATTTATAAAACCAACTACTTAACAATTCACAATAATTAAATTTACAATTCTGTGTATTATAGTTTCAAACATGAATCATTATTTCAAATATATATTAATATTTTTGAAACATAACTTGACTTTGCCCCTTAGAGACAGGAGCCTTTAAAAAAATTTTTAATGTTTTGTCACCGGTTTTTAAAAAACAAATTTGTGCCTTATGAAATAGTGAAAGTTCTCGGATTTAATAAGGCAAATTTTACTGGTGGATATAAACAAGGATTCTGAGCACTTTTTGGCGTCATATATACATGGGTCGCTCGTCCCCAAGGGATTAATAACAGTTTTGTTAAAAAAAAAAAAAAAAAAAAAAAAAAAAAAGATTGTGATTTTAATTTTATATTATTCAATGCTGTTTCTTGCCGCATACGTTTTACTTGTTTTTCCTAAAATTTGTCCAACGTCATGTAAAAACAAATCAAAGTAAAGCACACTGACATAAACACCGATTTTCGAAATATGTGAACTAGAGGTCTGCACGGGTCGAAATTTCCAGGCCCGAGCCCGGGCCGGCCCGAACGAAAAAAATATTGTCCCGGTCCGGTCCGGCCCGGCCCGAACGAAAAAAATATTGGCCCGATCCGGCCCGGCCAGAAAGTTAAAATTTCGGCCCGAGCTCGGCCCGGTCCGGAAAAAAAGTTAAAAAATCGGCCTGAACCCAGCCCGGCTCGGGTGATTTTCTATAGAACATTGATCTTTACTCTAACGGAAGAGTTCAGACCACAAAAATTTATCTTAGTCTTTTTTTTTCTTTCACATTTATAATCTCTATTTATGCTGAAGTGTCATAGGCTGCGATATTTACGTTTTTAATGAACCTTTGTTTGTTGTATGTAAATGTTTCAGTTATCATTAGTATTATTAATACATTTAAAAAATTTCTAAAAATGTAAAATCTTCTAAAACATTGAAAAGAAAAAAATATGTTTCCTTCTTAACAGATGTAAATCTTTAATGTATTTTTTTTCCCGCGTATTGTTGTATTCATTTTGCATGAATGAACATTTTAAAAGAAATTTGCATTTTTCAGTTTAAACTAGAATTCCGTTATGTTTTTTTTTTTTTTTTTTTTTTTTTTCTCTTATGAGTTTAATCCGGTTAATTCTATTTTAAGACGCCTAGTGATCTACGATTCTTTAAAAAGAAAAAATTCAAATGTTTAATTGTAGAATAATGACGACTTAAAAGTATATGCCTATTTTGCAAAAATTTTTGGACCAAGCCAAACTTTACTAATTTATGAACAGATTTTTTCACGTCAAAAAAGTATTTTCATACGGGAAAATTCAACAGGAACTGATTATTTTGGTCCGTGAAGACTACACTCTCAGAAAAAACTGTAAATTTATGAGCATTTGCCCTTCAATTTTCACGGGCAATAGCCTTATTTGAAGAAAAACGGTCTGATTCACTAAATAAACGGTCTTATCCCTTAGATACTCAAAAAGTTAAGGGTAATCCACATGTTTTTACAGCCCTGTCTCATCATTAGCAAAAACACGGTAGGTTAATTTTCCTCCTCTAGGATGCGCCCCGTAATTTAGTCATATTTCGACCGCAACCGTAACATGTTTTTCAACCCGCCAAAAAGGAAAAAGCATGGAAGATTGTTCCATGGGAAAAAGCGATTCTATGATCGTGTGGTGTTATGAACGAGTTACGAAAGAACGAGTAAGTAAAATATGTTATTATTATTGTTTTTAAAAGTGTATTATATCTTTTTTTTAAGATAAAGGACGCATATAAACGCATAGTTTTATGTAATTTATGTTTTGCATTTGCAATTGTAACAAAACAATCATTAATCGCGGTATATATACCGCGAGTGCAACTTCAAATATTATGTTTTAAAATATCCTTTTAATAAGAGTAAATTTTACAAAAACGGTAAGATTTAATCATTTTGTAATTATTATGTGTCAGTTTTCTGAGATAATATATAATCACAGATAACGTTAGTTGCAAAAACATTAATTATGCCATTTATTCCCAGTATATATATTAGTTATCAAAAATTTACGTTGAAAGAATAGATATTACAATAATGCTTAAAAAAAATAAATGCACTATAACGATATCACTCTTATAATATGCAGAATAACTTTTTATTTATATTTTGTTACTTTCTTAATGATTGATTACATTAATTTTGTTTTGTTTTCTCATTTAAACATGAAAAATACAAGGTTTATGCTGGCACAAAAAATTCCTGCAGCAAAATGACAAAAAATGTTAATTTTTTTAATTCATTAATAAATCTAAAATTTTTTAATTGTTTATTTTCGAATGTTTTCTATTTAACATATACGTGCAAGTTAAGAGTATTTAAATAGGGTAGATGTGCCAGTTGCCACTAATACACACTCTTAAGGGACGTTTTTTTAATTCATTTTTTAAAAATTATTTTTAATAGTTAAGCTATTCTATTTCAATTTTTTGCAATATTATGTTAATCTATCAACAATATTTAACCATTCCCATCCTTAGTTTTTTTTTTTTTCTCAATATGAATAGAATTTAATTTTAACTAATATAAATATATCAAAACCCTCCCGAGTCTAGTAATGGACATCATATTTATGATTGCATTAAGAACCAGAATTTAATGAAACAAGTAAATTTAACAACTAGGATACTAATAATTAATAAAATATTTGTGATAATCGTGTACTGTTTGCATCACTTATAATTAATAGAAGATCGATATTTTAATTTGTTTAGATGGATGGTTTAAAATATTAAACACTTAGGTAATTGAATTGAAACAATCAAACTATTAAACACTAGGTAATTGAATTGAAACAATCAAACTATTAAGACAGTGAGGGATTTTTTGAATATTAATGTACAGTTTAGACAACTAATCTTCCAGAGGCTATTTGATATATCATTTATAATAGTTAGTATTACAAATATGAAATAAATGATATTGCAAGTTGAATATTTTAATTTTATTTTAAATCCAAATAAAATTGCAGAACTTATGTTTGAGGCCACCAATTTGCAGATTTACTAGATTCATATTTACTAACTTTGGTACTACAGTAAAACCCCGATAATTCGAATTAATTGGGACCGGACCCAATCCGGATTATCAAAAATCTGGATTATCCGGAGAATTAGAAAAAAAAGAAAATATAACGTACTAACAGAAAATCACCTTTATGTTAAACTTATTGAATATTTGCAGACAGTAATAATGTTTACTTTGCTTAATTATTCCGAAAACATGTCAGAAAAACTTTTTTTATTTAGAATACCCGAATTATCCGGATTATCAGAGTCCGAATTAGCGGGGTTCAACTGTACTAGGTTATCCCGTCGACAAAAAATTATCGCCAAACTGTAAGATTAAATGCCAATAATGGTTGATCGTGAATGTCACATTCAATGACATTAAAAACGATTCACGTGTTTAAAATGTCATTGATTTTTATTTCGACTTTTTATTTGTATTTTTATTAATATTCTACTAATTATTTGTTTTTTCGTTTTTCAAAATAAAAATTATGTCAATTTGTATCATTTGGCTATTAGTTTGGTGATTTGTATAATTTGGCGAAACTGGTCGACGGGATAACAGAGTAGTACCCTAACTTTAATATATGGAGAATGTGTGTATTTCCTGATCAGCGTTTTTTCAGGGTAATTGGTGGCCCCCACCTTATATCATAATTAAGGATGCATTGACTAGTGATTTTGGCTGAATATTTGGCCGACAGGTGAATTTTGTCGAAAAAGATTGAGAAAAATAATTAATTTTGCTAATAGATCATGGATAAATGCAAATTTCAATGAACAGACTGGAAAAAGTGCACTTTTTGTCAAATGATCGAGGGAAAATGTTAATTTCTTTAAAAAATTGCAGAAAAACGTGAATTTTGTCAAAATGCTGCAAGAAGATACAAATTTCATCAAAAGTCTGTGAGGCCGTGAAAGTTCAGTTTTTTTCTTGCTGAGCCTGTAGCAAGTCTGAATAATGACTTTTCTTTAATAAGAAAGGGCTCAAAAAAGACCTGTCAGATTTACCTGAGAAGGTTGCTGTAGCTTTGTTTTATTTCTCTAAAAGCATGGAGGATTGTTTGAGACTATTCAAGGTAAAATGTATTAACTTTTTTCTAAATTTGCATAATTAATTTTTATATTTTATGTATTAATCAACTCCTAATATTCACAATTTCGACAAGAAAATGTGCTGATTATAAGTTATTTGATTATATTTTTCTTTTTCACGTATAAATTGAGTTACTATGTTAATTTATTAATGAATACAGGAATGTTAAAAATGAAACAAGCTTCTTTTTACAATAAAATATTTATAAACTTATCCCATTTTATAAAGTAAATAATGTAAGTAAAATCATCAGGGTTGGCATTTTTATGACAGTGTGACGGTTTTATCCAATTTTAACAGTCATGTCGAAAACCTAAAATTGAGTCAAAACTGTTTAAAATTATTTTTAAGACAATATTAAATTAAAAAATTTTTATTTTTAAAAACTTGCATAATTTTTTTGACAATTTTAGACCTTTATAAACCATTAATCCCGATTGAACTCAAAACATATTTTTGTTCAACACGTTACTTTATATTTATTCTATATTTTCTATTTTTAAATATAGATATGGTAAGCTGTAAATATGGAATAAACAATAATTAAAAGTATCTTTATATTAAAAATATTTTTAAAAAATCAAATGAAATATTTTAATTTTTAAAAATGAAAGTTCATGGTGAAAATACTTGTATAATTTAATGTGTAAAATTACATATGAATGATATACATATATTTATATAATTTTTAAATGTTAGTCTCATTCTAAGATTTTATCACATAAAATGATTAAGCTAAACTTACAGCTAAAAACTTGAAATAGCATGCTTAAATAAGGGGAAAAAAAGACTATTTTATAATTTACAAAAATAAAATTTAACGTAAACAAATTTTTCGTAATAATAAAACTAAAACCAACATAATAAAATTAAGATATATATGAATGAATATTGAATTTAACAAACTATCTTCTTTTAAATTATTGATTTAAAAAGCATTTAATTATATTCATTTCATATTATAATTCATTTAAATACTCAGAGAGCATTTTGTATTCAAAGTATGAGCATTGAGCATCATCATCAGATGCGAGCAATCTTTCTTTTTTTAATATTTTATTACAAAAAATTTTGTTTTATACTATTTTACAATTTTCTGCTTTTTAACCCTCATGTTTTTGCAATTTCATTTTTACAGGAGGAAGTAAGTTTGGAAGAAGTTCTGGGAGATGAAAATATACCTTTATCGCAATGGCATGCTTCTTTTGGTGAGTGTGGGGTTTCATTTATGTTACCTAATGTTTAAATTTGAATATTACGTTGCTTACATAATTTTTTATAGTCATATGTAATCGCTATTTTTACTTTCTTTGATAGAGGAAAATATTGTAATCAAAAGTGGTTAGATATTTTGGGGTTTTTTTTTTTTTTTTTTTTTTTTTTTTTTTTTTTTTTTTTTTTTTTTTTGCTTTGTTTTTTAAGTCATGAAGACAGCGGAAATTCTTTATTTCTAGAAAGCATGTATTAAATACAAAAATCTTATACTTTTATTAATTAATTTAAGATGCAAGTAATTTTCATTGACATTTATGTCAATGAATCAATGCAAAAATACAGATTTTTGCATTGATCTATTTGTATTATAATACAAATAGATCAATGCAAAAATCTGTATTTTTACTTCTGAGATCATATTATGTAAACCATGTATCCCATATTTAAAAGTAACTTTAATAAATTGTTTTTTATCTATATTCCCCACTACGAACACATTTTTTTAAACAAATCTTTTACTAATCAAAGGATGCTGGATAACATTTTCAAGATAGCTATGAATCACTGTATAGAACACTTTATTCTTTGAACACTATACTACTACTGTTACTAAAAATATTTAGCAAATGATTTCAATTATCTACGTAACCAATTGTAATTATTTAATTTGAAATGATGAAGTTAGAATACAAATATGATATCCAATAACGTTTATTTTTATACACAAACATGCATAGTAAATATGTAATAGAATATGATAATTAAGGAAAAAAAGAAAAAAAAAACCTGGTTTAAAGAAAGAAAAATAAATGTTTTATTTGTGTATTTTGAAAAAAGGGCTCCCCCCCCTTTTTTTTTCTTTTTTAATCAATTCCGGCAAAAATACATATTTGCATCATGTTAGGAACTTACATTTAGCATTTTATATTGTTAAACCTTGGTAAAAAAGCAGGGTTGGAAAAAAACCAGGTTTAAAAAAAAAAAAAAAAAAAAAAAAACGGTTTTTTTTTTGTTTAAACCGGGTTTTTTTAAAACATAATTTTTTATTACAAATACATGCATATTTATTGATAAAAATAGACATTGTTGAATTATAAGTAGTATAAAATCATTTAAAAATAATTTAAATTAAATAATTATAGTTAATTATGTTGAAAATTTTAAAAAATCATATTTTAATTTAAATAGATATTAGTAAAGTTCAAACAATAAGCTACTTTACACAGTGAAACATTGATGTTTTGAAAATGTTTATACATAATCTTTTTATTACTTATAATAAACATTTGATGTAGTTTGATGAATATAATTCTTTTCTACAATTAAAAAATAATAATAAATTTGAGATTGTTCTTGGGGGTTTTGTGTTTTGAGAGACAATTTGAAATCAACATTTATGGTCATTGGATTTAGCAGATAACTGAGGGGAAAAAATAATTTGGTATTATTAAAATACTATAACTAGCCCCCAATTTTTGAATACTCATTCAACTTCATATTTTAATTTTAATTCTTAAAGATAATCTGCCCGATAGAAAAAAAAAATTCTTTTATACTTTCACCAAAATCTTAAAGATTATCCAGTTATGTAGCTCCATACTCAAAAGCATTGTGCATGTTATGATAGATTGCTTTAAATAATCTGCATTTTTTAATGAAAATATTTTATACTAAATATGGAATATTTTTAATCCATTTTATCTTTGATCAGTTCACATATTCTAAGATTTTTCTTTAGAGCAATGGAATATGTTCACCAATGCATACTGAATTTCATCCTATACATAAAAAATAACCTAGAATCACTATATTTAATACTTTTTACTGAAATAAAGTGTTAAACGTAGAAAATATTTATATCCAATAATTTGTAAGTCTTAAATTGCAAAGAAAAACGAGAAAATATCATTAGATTTTTTTGAAAAAAAAACCAAACCGTGGTTTAAACCATGGTTAAAACCAATTGGTTTAAACCGTGCCAACCCTGTAAGGTCTTGTCATTCTTCATGTATTTGAAAATGCTACAATTAGCAACATCAGATTATTCTGCAATTTTTATATCTTTTTTATATTTGCTTGAATGATTTTTTTTTTTTTTTATGTTCATTTCTTTCAACAGTTTCAATGATTAAAACCTCATCATTTTGACTCTGTAGTTATTTCATTATGTCATTGTCATTTATTATAAAGTATAGAACATCTGTCATTTATCAAGTTAACACAGAGAATAAACAAGGTAAATTGTAAACATGAAACTTGTTGCTAGTTTCTAAAAATACAGTAAAAATGTTTACGACAATCTGTACATATGTCACTAAAAAGAAATTGACTAAATATCTTAATTTAAAAAGAAAAAATGTGTTTTTCAATGTAACATCACTTTACCCCATAGGCCCACTTTCCCACATCTCACCTTATTAACCAGATGTAAATTATGTATGTGTATATCAGGGATGGCTTTTAGCCGGCAGAAAATGGTTTCTGCCATGCCAGTGGTAAAAAGTGGTTGTAACCGGCAGAAACTGGCAACAACTGGCATAAACTCATTTTATGACATAATCTGAGATTTTTTTAGTGATATTAAAATGCTAATATATAATTTATTCAGGATAAATAATAAATAAAATATTGGGAAAAGTTTTAATTTTAAAAATATATTAATTAGTATTAGAATTTAATAGTTCTGAATCTTTCAAGAAGAATGATCCGTGTTATTTGCAGATAATTGAAAATCATAAATGATATTAAGGATATAGCAGTTGTTAAAATTATAAATAAATATCATGATTTATAAAGAGTTAAATACTTGTTGCAACTGTTAAAATCTATTGTTGTTGCTTTAAATAAAACTAAAAAAACATGAGTGTTCTGTTGCAGCTGCTCATAAAATTTACTCAATGATGGAAATATTATGGAAACACACAAATGCAAGATTCAAATCTCACTTAATTAGCTTATTCAATTCATCTTAAGTATATGGGATCAAAATTGACATTTGAGCATAAAGAAAGAGAAAGAAAATTGCTTTTTGATATTCATCTAAATTTTGTGCTGTATACAATAACCCCTTAGAAAAATAAGCTCCTTTCTCAGAATTATATATATTTTATGATGTTATGTACTTATATGATCCTTTTGAAACTTTTTGCTACTTTAAATAACATTCATAATCTTTATTTTAACTAAATTCTTTATACATTAAATACATGTGTGAATTATGAATCACTGCAGGTTAAAGTTCTTAGTTTCTGCCATGCCAGTTTTTACCGGTTATAACCGCTGGTTTAAACCATCCCGGCAGAAACTTGCCAGCCCTGGTGTATATACACACATGTGGCAGTTAACCTAAGCTAACTTCATGTGCAAATTTGTTATTATTTCTTACACACAAGTATTTGGTATCCGTACTTGACCAAAGTAGTACGACTCGGTGCAAAATCAGTATATTTTACTTGTTTAACAACTTTGTCTCACATATAATTCATGTTTAAAATTTAATTTTTTTGTTTCAGGTGACCCTTATCAAAATAAAAGAAATTGTATAAAATAGTGTTGCTATACCAGAATTTACGAATGTGAAAAGAGTCAACACTTTTTGTATTTGGATTGGAGTACTCAAGTGGTTGTCCTGCCACATTAGAATTTACGCAAAGGTAACTTATGTTTAAATTTTATTTATAAAGTCCATTATTTTAAAATTGTATTATGTATCATGTGTATGCATGTGTATACATACATAAACATACATTGTAGGATTGCACAACCTTTTTAAGAGAAAGGCCTCTTTCAAAAATTTCTGGGTGTTCGAAGGCTACATCAGTAACAATCTGAAAATTCTATCTCTGGGAGGTAATCTTTAACCTATAATATTTTTTAAAATGTGCTTTTGGTGTGTGTGTGTGTGGGGGGGGGGGTGCCCTTGGTTCTCCTATCCAATCAACAAATTCAATTCAGTTGGTACATATAACAGTGATACAGCAAGATTTATTTAGAAGGAATGATAATATTGTGACTTTGTTTACTAAAACAAAATAAGCATAAAAGTGGCTAGTGTAAAAAAAAAAAAAAAAAAAAAAAAAAAAAAGTTAACTTTTATGAATAGAAAGGGTAGGAGGAGCTGATCAACAAAATTTGAGATTTTTCAAAGATTTTTAACAAAGTTCAAGAGCCACAGCACCATTCCTAATACATAGTATACATTTTTATTTATAGGCTACAAGCTTAAAATATCCAATTAGCATTTTTTGTTAATTTCCATTCTCTAAAGAACAAAATTAAATGGAGTATCAAAAATGTGCATAGCTTGGGGCCAAAGGTTGTGCAGATTTTAGAATTTTGTAAGTTTTAGAGTTTTGTAAATTTTGATTGTTTTTTTTCCAACTTCTTTTTAACACTTTCGAACAAAATTGAAAATTGTTTGCGATTTTGGTTTGTCTGTCCAATTTTCCTCGCTCTAACTCTCATAAATATGTTCATATTATCCTGAAATTTTTAAAAATTTATTAATGTTTACCCTAGCACTAAGACTAGTTTTAGGGATGCACAACATGTGGCCCGCAGGCCAAAACTGGCCCTCGATGGATTAACGTGTGACCCGCGAACTTCATCAATTTACAACTGGAAAAAATGGCAATTTTTGTACATAGGTCGCAGAAAAAAATCCTAAATTTCGTTAAATTGCCGCGGTAAAATACAAAATTTCGTCAGTCACTCAAGAATCTCAAGTTTTGGCGATTGAGCACAGAAAAATCATCAATTTCATTGATCAATTGCGGAAAAATAGCGAATTTCGTTGGTGAGGCTCGTAAAAATTGCTGATTTTGTCCATAAGGCTCGGAAAAAATAGCATATTTCGTCGTCAGGCACGGAAAAAAATTGCAAGTTTTGTCGATCAGGCACTGAAAAATCGCGAATTTTGCCGATCGCGGATCGAATGCGAAAAGTCGCACATTCAATTGATCGAGTAAGAAAAAATCGTCAGCATAGGTAATAACCTGCATTAAATTTACCGGCTGCGGAAAAATCTCATGTTTTCTTTTCTCGGATTATCGCGTGAAAAATACACAAATTTCGTTGAACCGGCTCAAAAAAAGTCATGAATTTTGTCGATCGGGAACAAAAACATTGCAAATTTAGTTGATAAGGCATGGGGAAAATGCAATGCGATGATGTAAAGAAAAATTAAAAATTTCTACATAGGCTGCAAAACAATCGGGAGTTTCGATTTATCAAGAGAAAAAATTCATGACTTCCATCTTGTTGCATAAAAAAGGGCAGAATTCATCAAAATTAGTTCAAGGTTGCGAATTTAGTTGCTTGGGCGCGGAAAAATACTTATTTCGTCAATTATCGCCGAAAAAACGTAAATGTCGACGATCGGACATGGAAAAATCACTATTTTTAGTCAACGGGGTCATGAAAAATTGCAAATTTCTTTGGTCAGACAGAGGAATATCGAAAATTTTGTCAATCAGGCTCAAATAAAATCGCGAATTTCCCCAATCGACTTTGTAGAAACTGCCCGTAAGACATGGTGACGTCACGGTGACGTCGTTGTGAAGTCACACTATGACTTTGTGACAGTCGATGTGACGTCACGTGACGTCGATGTGAAGTCACAGTGACTAAAATGTGAAGTCGTTATGACCGTTTTAAAGCTTGTTTGTGACGTCACATTGTGACCACTTTGTGACGTCACAATGTGACCAATTTGTGAAAAGTGTGTCATTTGTGACGATTTTGTCATTAACATTGTGACGAAATTGTGACGAAAGTGACAATGCTTTCAAGTCACATTGTGACCAAATTGTGAAATACAGGGTGAGTCCAAAATCATGGAACAAACTTTGAGGGGGCGGTAGGACTCACTATAACAAATAATGATGGCACAGAAATATATGACCGGAAGTGACCCGTCAGGACGCTACACTAGTCACCAAAAAAGACCCGGATGATAATGTTAAGTCTATGGGGGGGAGGGGCGTTGTTTTCAAATATCTTGCTCAAATTTCAATATTTTACATGATATTTTTTCTATAGGATAGCTGAAGACGATCCACAACCGGGCTAATTTTTACTTTTTCGATTTTGGTTATATATTTTTTTTTATATTACAATAGTTTCGGTTTTAAAACCGGTTTAAACTGGTTCTGAAAGTTAAAGTATTTTTCTTTTAATCTGTAACCAAAATCAAAAAAGTAAAAACCTGCCCAGTTGCAGGTCGTCCTCATCTATCCTATGGAAAAAAAAATATGCAAAAATATTAAAATTTTAGCGAGATATTTGAAAATAGCGCTCACATACACTTAACATTATAATCCGTGTCTTTTGCAGTGACTAGTGTGGCGTTTTAACGCGTCACTTCCAGTCATACATTTCTATGCCATAATTATTTATTATAGTGAGCTCTACCACCTCCCTTAAAGTTTGTCCCATTATTTTAGACTCACGCTGCAGATCATTTGTGACAAAACTTACGTTAACACTGTGATGATTCTATGACGATTTAACTTTTCTTAACAATTCTCTAACAATTTAAAAGAAACAGGATCTGATGAAACTATAACTCCATGCCATGTTCCTGTTAAAATAGGGTTTGAGTCCAAAAATCATATATTGACAATTTATGAACAAATACTGTATAATATATAAAAATAGTTACCTGCAGTAAGGAGACTTTCTTCTAAATTAAAGATAAAAATTCGATTTACCTCACATGCCTTACAACTCTGGTGTTGTTTTCAAAATTTGAAAAATATTATCTTTCAAAAATATTTATATATTTTCCCCACATGCTGAAAATTGCATAGCTTCAATTTTATTTATAACTGACACACATTTTGTAATATGTTGTTCAAACTGTTTAATCTTTTTGAACTTTTTTTTAAAACTTTTACTCGCTTTAATATTCACAAATCCCAGCACATATCTAAAACTGTACAGCTTGCCAATATTTCTGACCAATAATCCTGATGTCTATAAATATATAGGGTGGATGCTCCAGTTTTGACCACATTAAGAGAAAAGTTGAAATGGAAATTGTATAGTTTTAGACTGAATAAAGCATATTAAATCGCAATAACAGTATTCTTTAGTAAATTTAGTTGTCTTTCTGTTAATTATAATAACTTTCTATCAAATATTTTAGATTGTGAGTAATAACTCGTTAAGTAATTTCTTTCAATTTGCACCAGTTTTGGCCACCCCTTCACCAGTTTTGGCCACCCTAATAGCTTGTAATTTTGCAAACATTTTAACTGATAATAAGTAAAAATAAAGCATTTTTGTGCAAAATCTGTTTTACCACACACATATTTGTTTGCTGTATAAAAAAGATTTGCATTTTTTTAAATGAAATCATAGAAACATCAAATAAAATATACTTAAGCTGATTTTAACTGAACACTTAAATTTAAAAACAAAAAATATATTTAATTCATAAAAAAGACTTATAGGACATAAAAAGCTTATTTTAACATTTTGCATACTTTCATTTATGTATATCATATGTTATACTATACCAATATTTACAGTTATATAACTAGAATCTTGAAATTATTCCATTTTTTTTTCATGAAATAGTATTTTGACAATCTCTAAAATCCATTTTTTTCAACTGATTTTTTACTTTAATTCCTCGTACTTAGCTGCTTGTCAGCCTAATCATTTGGAGTTAGTTTTCTTCAAACCTTAGATTTCCTTGTGTAAATATGGGCTAGGATCTTAGAAAGACCTTTACAGAGGGCATCCCCCTTCTCTTCGGCCCATATCTCTCATATAGATAATTGGCCATCATAAATAGCACAACCCTATTACTTGCGATTCAAAAATAGTAAAAACTGGTCTCCATTCTGTAAACTTGTGTTGCAAGGTAGAACGAGATACTACAAAACTTAACCATCTTGAAAAGCTGACAATGAATTTTGAAAAGCCATAATTTTACTTCCTATCTTAAAACAGTGTTTAATCTAGACCATTTTTAAGAGTACAGAATTGTCTTTTTTAAACTTGTTAAAATGAATCCTATTTATAGTGTAAAGATTTTCACATTATTTGTTATTTCTAAATTCATGTGCTTGAAATTTTGCAAAAGTTATGCAACTTCCTCATTTTGTTTTGAAAAAAATACAAGAAACCACTAAATCATGCTATAATTTTATTGAACTTTTAAATTTATAAGTCATAAAACATTTCTAAATATATTGCTGAAATTTTCACTATAATTAGTCTTGTAGCCAAAAGTGGAGCATAATGTTGTGCCCTTTTTGGCCACACCATGGTCATAACTGGTACACATAGCAAATTTAAAGTACCAGTTTTGCCCACCCCTACTTTAAGCTGTAAAAATAATTAATTTAGATATGAAATTACAACAGAGAGAAAGCCTACTTCATAAAGCTTCATAGCAATTTGTTTCAAAACAAATAAAGTTCGATAAATGCCTAATATTGAAAGATTATGAAAACTTGTTACCTAAGCAAAAACCTTAATATATGTGAGTGCACACTATAGTTTTACACATTTATTTTTTTGCAAGTCATTTCTTATCAAAAAATAAACAATTGGGATTGGAAATGATAAAAGAGTGTTAGATTAAGGAGTAAGAATGCATATAATTTGTTAAAATCAATTTACAGCCGAAATAGAGGGTAAATCATTCCAGTGTGGCCAAAACTTGTGCAGTGTCCAAAACTGGAGCATCCACCCTATATCTTTTAATTATTTTTTGTTGTAATTTTCCAACTGATTGAAAAAGTGTCCAGGTCAGGATTCGAACTAAGCAGTCTTTCGCGCAAATTGTCAATACTTTGTCGACTGAACTATCCTGGAAGAATCTGACGCACACAATTCACACAGTGAATACGAACGCATACTTATCATTATTATATATAACCCTATGTAATAATACTTTAATTTTTTTTTCAAACTACCCGTATGATAAATGCATACTATTCGTATGAGTACATAATGATATTTCTACGGGTGAATTGTGCGTGCTAAGTTGCTCTGTTGGAAGAGCATTGGCAGCATACATCGAGGGTCTCTAGTTCGAATCCTAACCTAAACACTTTTTTACTCATTTTGGAAAATTAATATTCGTTTGATTAATTTACCAATTAAAATCATTCTGTTAAATATAATATAGAATTATCTTTTGATAAAACTACGTGAAGTTTATGCGCAATATTCGTGATATACAGATTTTATTTGAAAATCGAGTACAAATGAAGATGAGGCAATTAGTTCTAGTATTACGCTTAGTTATTTTCTTACTATAGTGGCCTGTGCGCATGCATGATTACACCAAGGTTTAAATTCGTAGTTAAACTCATATATATATATTGTATATGTCATATAGTATAGATGTGCCGGTAAAAGACATCCTTAAGGAATTTTTTTTAAAGTTTCCTTATTAATATTTATAATTATTAGATTTCTTTTTTTTTATTAGATGAATCTATTAATAATATTTAAGTATTCTCAGTCTCACTTCCCAATATTAGACAAAATTTTATTGAAAATAATAGAAATACATCAAACACTAAAAATTTCAGCAATGTACATCCCACAAAAGTGTACATGCAATTGTTTTTATGACTATTTAGAACCAGGATTTAATGAACACATACTAATGAAACAAAATTGTTATTTTCAACACAATTAAGATATCAAAAATTAATAAAATAATGCGATAATTACTCATTTTTTAAAATCAATAATTGTTATTACCACAAAATCAATATCTTAATTATTTTAGATACATGGTTTAAAATAATAAATGTCATGGAATTACAGTTATCAAATTTTTGGGATTATGAGAAATTCAGAAAGGTAATAAAAAAGTTTAAAAAAAATATTTTTGCAATATTAGTGCATAAATTAGTATATTTATCACTATTTTCAACAATTAAACAACCCCAAACTCCTTTATATATTAATTATAACGTTAACTTTTGATTATGTGTATACTTTTTAATTTATTAAAATGTGATTTTAACCAAGTAATTAAAAAAATGTGATTAAAGTGGATTTTAAAAATAATATTATTAACTATTTTCAAATCGTTGACATGCTGTTCCGTATTTCAACAAAATAAATGTTAAATTTATTGAAATTACTAAGGTAAGTGAATTCAAAAAGGTTAAATTAATATGATACTTATTCCTTCTATAACACGTTTTTTACGAAATTAACAGAAATCATTATAACAAAAGCAGGAAAAATAACATTTTCTTACCTCTTTCTTATCGGCATTATCCTCTAATTGCAGTTTCATAATCCAAATAGGGAAGATAATTTCGAATTCGGAATGTCCGAATGAAGTACAATGACATTGGCGCGCTCATATTAACGAATCGCCACTGACATTGTATTTTTTCGGGCCGACATTTTATATAAAATATCACCTTTTTAAAAATTTTCAACTTACGTACTAAATATACATACATAACATCATAACAAAGTTACTAGAGCAGCTGCCTAATATTCTAAAGAATAAATACACTAGTGTCAACTATTCTGGTCGTTGCCAAACGATATTTTTTAAGCAGGTGATTTTTTTTTTTTTATTATTGGTTGTTTGAGCTTCGAAGATTTATAAGTTGAATGAGCATGCGCATTAGTTTTATGAGGGTATCCCTAATTAAAATTTTGAGTTAAAAATTTTTTTCACGCATTTCTATTTTACTTTTAATTAGTTTCGAAATACAGTGGAACTTTCATTTAACGAAGCCCATATTTAATGAAATTATCTACTTTTTTAATTTTCTGTTGATCCTTCATTTAGAACGCAATTAACATTTAAATTAATATTCACATTTAAAAAAAAATTCTTTTTAGCAAAATTTGTTGCACTTCCGTGCGTGCACAATATTCAAAAGGATAGATTGCTGTTAAGATTGATTGGTGAATATATTTCAGCGGATTGTATGAATTGAAATTATGTATTTATTTTATCTTTTAAATAAAAAGGGAAAAATGCGAAAATTTTTCGATATGCTAAGAAAGGGATTCTAGTTCCACGAAAATATTATAGGTCCATTCTCTGAATACTTAAAAAAGATGCGAAAGTTTTTATGAGTGCATCTTTCATAAGAGATCGCACACAAAGTAATATTCCAATTTTTTTTTTAATTTTTCGATTTGAAATACAAGAGAAAACGAGAAATAGAACGCTGCGATTCAGTTTTTGTTTCCCATCCTTTATTACGTGGTTTTTTAGATATTATATTAATGATTTTTTTTTTTTTATGTGGCTATATTGCATAACAAAAATTACTATCCAAATTAAAACACAGTTTTATAATATTTCCATTTTTATTTGTAGCTTACTATACAAATTTCATGAATTTTCGTAGATTTCTATTCAACGATATTTTTTTCATAACGAAGCATTTAAGTGTAACGAGAAATTTCCTTAAATGGAAGTTTCACTGAGAGGTTCATTGCTGGGTGTTTAGTTTCATATGGAGGTTTATCTCACATATGTGATATGACGTATACCTTACACGCAGTGCATGTAACGTGTGACATAACAGCGATTGCACAATATTCTTCTTAAATGCCAGAAAACACGTTTTTGCCAGTAAATAACATGGTTTGAAGAATTTTTGTAATTTTCTAAAGTTTTCTAAGAAAGTCACATCTGAGTCACAATGTGACGTCACTGAGTGGTGGTAATTTGGTCACAGATGTGACGTGACCACAGTGACTCGCAGTGACATCATTGTGACCATGCATGCTATGAGGGATCTTTTGAAGAATTTTTGTATACATTTTTTAATTTTCTAAGAAGGTCACATTTCAGTCACAATGTGACGTCACTGAGGGGTGGCATTTTGATCACAGATGTGACGTCACATTTCAGTCACAATGTGACGTCACTGAGGGGTGGCATTTTGGTCACAGGTTTGACGTCACATTTCAGTCACAATGTGACGTCACTGAGCGGTGGCATTTTGGTCACAGATGTGACGTGACCACAGTGACTCACAGTGACGTCACTGTGACATCACTGTGACCATGCATGCTATGTGGGTGAGAATTTCATCGATGACTTTCGTAAAATTCTCAAATTTTGTCAATCGGATTTATAATAATCATAAATTTAGTCGATAAGGCTCATAAAAATAGCGAATTTTTTTGATAAGGTACAGAAAAATCATGCATTTCATCAATCTGGTCCTGAAGGAATGTGAATTTTATCGGTCTTGCGAGGAAGAATCGTGAATTTCGTCGATCAGTTATACAAAAATTGCAAATTTCAGCGATCGGCTTAGTAAAAATCGCAAATTTTGTTGATCGGGGGCAGAAAAATCGTAAATTTTCTCAATGTTTTTCATAAAAATCATGAATTTTCTCTATTAGCTTCATAAAAATCTAAATTTTTTTTTGATTGGATTCAGAAAATGGTGAATTACGTCCATCAATGTCGGAAAAATCGCGAGTTTCGTCCATCAGAGTCAGAAAAATCGCGAGTTTTTTCGACCAGACTCAGAAAATCGTCAATTTTGTTGACAAGCTCGAAAAAAGCGTGCATTTCGTCGATCAGGCAATTAGAAATCATGAATTTTGTCAATCAGATTTCTAAACTTCGTGAATTTCATTGATTGGCTTTGTAAAAATCGAGAATTTTGTTGATCAGGCAAGGAAAAAAAATCTCAAATTACGTCGATCAAGAGTGAGAAGATTGCAAATTTTACTGAGCATGTGAGGAAAATTTGCAAACAATTTCATCGATCAGGTTTGTAAAAATCGAGATTTTCATCGATCGGCTTTGTAAAATATGTGAATATCGTCGATGAGTTTCGTAAAAATTAGATTGATTGATTTCGTAAAAAGTGCAAATTTGGTCAATCAAGCGTCAATAAATTGCAAATTTCGTTGATCAGGTGCAGAAAAATCGGAACTTCGTTGATCATCTACTTCCTTCTCCTTCATTGATAAAATTCACATTTTTTTTCGGCACCAACCACTTTTGTTTTTTTTAGCAATTTTAATAAAACAAAATTCACTCTCCTGAATAAAACCGAGGAATACCATTACATCTAGAAAATAATCCTTGCTGTATGTGTTATATATACAAACATAAAAACTGCTGATACATCCTTACAGATTGAATTGGATTTTTTGATTGGGGTAATGAACTTAAAGCAGGGATGCACAACCTTTTTACCAGAAAATCGGTTGACACCAGAATATTTGAAAAGTGTAGTTTATTTTCTTTAATAGCAAAGTTTCTGTCATAACTATAAGGAAAATTATTCTGAATAAAAATTGTGGCCCGCGGGCCAAAGGTTGTGCACCCCTGACTTAAAAGAATAACTTCCCCACTTTCCTCTGAAACCATATTTATCAGATTATAGGCCACAGATAACCTCATCAAAATATCTCCATGTTATTGCTGTGGCCCTCGACGACCTTTCATATTTGTAAGTGGCCCGTCTCTTGAAAAGGTTGTGCACCCCTACTATTTTTAAATGAAGTTTCTAGCATGATTTGTTTATTTACATCCACAGTCAAAAGTTTTCCTCTACATTATGTCTGATGGGGAAAAAATGTTTCAAATAAATTTTAAGTATGTTACACCCTGTCAAACATTAAAATTTATCATTTACGAAGTGCACTAAAATATGCATTATGTTAAATGTGCGGAGGGCCGCCCAAAACAATTCCATTACATAATGGGTAAAGGGGAGAGGAATTGTATGTGACATATTTTTATTATATTGAACTATTTCATGTATAATAAAATTTATATATCTTACTGAGGCTTAATATAAATTATTTCATGCATAATACAAAGTGCATGGCATTTAGAAAGACATACATAACATTTTAAAATAGAATATTCTATCTGAAGTATTCTGTATCCTATTTAAATGGCTGATGGATGGATGAAATGCATTTATCTTTTATGATATGCGCTTTTAAGTTAAACTAAATTTATCCATATTATATGGTGTATAAATGCTATATTTGATAAACAGGGCTATACAAAATAGCTCATAAAGCTTACTGAATGTGAGCGTGAATTACTTAAAGGTGTTTTTAAAATAAGTTATGCATTTTTACATTAAAAATAATCAGTTTACCAAGAAATTTTTTCTAGAAAATAGGTAAATATATACAAGGTCATGCAAATAATTTGATACATGGTTGCCTATGGATAATAATTTCTGAAAAGGGTTATTTTAGTACTTTTAGGAGTGTTTTAGTTTGGATTAAATTTTAGCTAAATATGGTGTGTAATAAAGGTACTAAGTAAACTACATGGTTGAACAAAAGTATTAAAGTATCTTTTCCATCTATTAGTATAAATTGCTGAAAGAGAAATTTTAACCTGTTAGACAATTTCTTGCTAAATTAAATTTCCTCATTATATAGTATGCATATCAATAGAGAGATCAAATACAGGGCTGTTCAAAAATATTGGAATTCATATTTGGTTATGGGCAGTAAATTATTTGTCTAAATAATGAAGTTTTACTCTGTTTTCCTATCAGTTTGTGTTAAAAATGATCTTATTTTCAATAACTACTTTTTGGAAGAATACTTTTTAATTGCCGATTTCATTGTTTACATTTTGAAATGCACACAGATTTCCTAAGATACTGAATTTTTGAAGTGTCGAATTTAAAGACTGTGCTGTAATATGCATTCAACTGGACCCTTTTTTAGAATTAAATATATTTTTATGACATAATTTTTTATCAAGCTATTTATCTTTTTAAGCTCTGTCTTCACTATAAAAAAATAAAATTTTATTTTGCAACTATGACCAAGTGCATGATAGAAAATTATTTGAATTTGGCATGAAAATATGTATATATACAGCTTATTCATATATTTTATTTTGGAATAATTAGCTGTTCCATTTAGAGAGAAAGTGGATTTTACACATATTTACATTGAATAAATTTAAAAATGTGTGAACTAGAGCTTCTATAAGAATAGTCTTAATTTATAAAAGGAAGCTTGTGAAGAAACTTTGAACATGCTTTTTTAAGATGCATGAGACTACATTTGATTATATACATTGGATTTTAATTTTTTTGTATTTTAATTGTTTTGGCCTTTTCAAATCTGTGATTTTTAAAAAATTGTAAATATTGTTTGATGTTTTACAAAGAGAAGGTACAGATTTTAATTTTTGGTACCTTTTATTTGTAAACATCAGAAAATATTTACAAAGTGGAATTTTTTTAATTTATGCATATTTGAAATTCCCAGAACACTAAATTTTTTTAATATTTTTTGAATTATAGATATGTTTTTCCCCCATAAAAAATTTATAGTTTCACAAAAAGTTAAAGAATAAAATTTTATTTATAAGTTTTTTGTGTTCTTGAAAATATATAAATGAGTTTCTATTATCAATAAAGAAACAAGCTTGTGAAAACAGTAAAGTATTAATTTTTGAACACGTGGTTATTAATAGTGAAAAAAATTAACAGATGTTGATGAAAATGCAAGGTACTACCGTTCATCATTTCTTTAATTATTTAAAAATTTATAAAGGGATGATTAAGTCAGACTATGAAAAAATATTTTTCAAATACACATTAAGAATGGATTAATAATGAGAAATGTTCATGTGAAACATTTCACAATATTAAGGCTCGACATTAGGCACAGAAAAAGACCCGGATGATAATGTAAAGTCTATGGGGGTGGGTTTTTTTTTTTTTCAAATATTTTGCTCAAATTTTAATATTTTTACATGATTTTTTTGCACAAGATAGCTGATGACGATCCACAACTGACCTAGTTTTTACTTTTTCAGTTTTAGTTTGATTTTTTTAAAAAATTACTTTAACTTTCGAAACCGGTTCTGAAATTGAAACTATCGTAATATAAAAAATATAAAAGCAAAATCGAAAAAGTAAAAACTAGGGCAGTTTTGGATCGTACTCAGCTATCTCATGCAAAAAAATCATGTATAAATATTAAAATTTGAGCGATATATTTGAAAAGAATGCTTCCATAGACTTTACATTATCATCCGGGTCTTTTTCTGTGCCTAATGTGGGGCCTTAAGCCATTCTAATATATAATATAATATATTGAAACATTAAAGAGGGAAGAAATCTAATTCAAGATGTCATATTAATAGAAAATGTTTAAATCTTACTGATTTAATTATGTGTTAGAACAAAATTACTTTTTTGTACTTGCATAATTATTTTTAATCTGTATGTTTTGTATTTTTAATAGGGCTTTCTTTGGAATCAATCCAGAAAATGGATCGAAAAGCCAGATCTCATGAAAATGTTATATGTGTGATGATTTTTAAGTGACTTGTTTTTATATTCTATATGTATTCAGTTGTTAATTGTAAATTCATAAAAATAAAATTTATGTTTATTGATAATTTTTTGTAGTTATTGTAAGCAGATTATTCATTTAATCTTAAGTTCCAATTTCAGTTCCTAAAGTCAGAGAATTCAGCATAAATTTAAAAAAATGGGCAATTAATATGAAAGGTACTAAAAGTTATAGAATTTATAATAAGGTAGGAAAATGTCAGAGAAAATGCAACTGTCTAATTTTTACTGGTCAAATGGCCAGTCAATCTACTCCAAAACTGCATTATGATAGTATAATATTAACAAAATGATGTGATGCAAGGTAAGGGAATTCATTTAGGAAAAGAAATGGGGATTTTTAACTGCAGTATTGGCTTCCCAAATATGAATTGGTAATTGTTGTCTAATTTTACTAAATGACACATAGACACCAATATATATTAGGGATGGGACGAATAGTGATTTGGCCGAATACCGAATATTCGGCCAAATTTTAGGCCGAATAGTAAAATTTTTTCCCCAATAAAGAAAATAAATTTTGATTATATATAATTTAAAAAATAGGAGCTCATTAATAATTATACTCTTAAATGTGCTTTTAAATGTATTTTTAAATTTGAAAAACTTATTTTAACACAAAAAAATTGTGAAATATCATTATATCCTTTATTCTAATGTACATCAAATTGATTTTCAGTAAGTCAAGATGGGAAAATATTTCCATTAAAATATGAAGAATGTGCTTCACTTTTACTATCAATTGATACTTCTTGTATCCAAAATCAATAATATTCTTAATCTCTCTCTCAGAACTCACAAGGACATATTTTCTGAAATAACTTTTAATGAAGTAAATTTTATCATTTAGAGTTTGTGTCCCTAGTGATAAGCAAATTTGTAATAATGAGACTGTTCTGAAATCAGATGCCAAACTTTAAATTACAAATTACGTTAAAGCAAAAGGTAATGCTTAAAGTAGAATGCATATGTTAACAAAATCTTTTTGACATTTGAATCGACACATACAATATTCAACTTCAATATCCCATTTATTCAACAAGCATTAAAAGGATAAACAGAAATTGATAACAACATGAAGGAAGGAAGATTAAATTAAAAATATATACATAATAATGTTACATATTTAAGTCAGTAATTATGCAAATAATTAGTTAAAAGTGAAAACTATAGAATGAAAAAATTATTTTGTTGAGTATTTAGAATTTATATTAAAATATTTATAAAACCATCTTCATAAAGCAAGTTGTGTCATCTAATGTGTATCGAATTTGACACCAGTTCTGCTTTCAGATGTACCGTTGTATTTGGAATGGTGATATATTATATTTAATTTTAAAAATGAATCTTCATTAACACACCTAGTGAATAAATTTTTTCATTTCTTACTTTATAGAAAATAAGTTATGAATTTCATAAGAGCCTTTTCTATATGTGCATGGAATTTGCAGACATTAATAAATATTCGAGCATTTTAGAATAAGGCAGCATTTTTATATTTTGAATTCTAATATATCATTCTCTAATGATGACATTTCCGGTACAATTAAATCTCCAAATTGGGCAGCATTTTCTAGAATATCACTAACTTTTATAGGAAATACAAAAAGGCTGTATATTTTTTAGTATCTGAATAACTCTATATTTTGTAAGTAAGAGTGAGAATGACTTCATAAATGAAGTAGCCAATTTGGATTAGAGCAGCGGTTCCCAAACTTTTGGGCTCGCGGAGCCCTTTTTGGGAAAATTTTTTAAGGCGGAGCCCCTGAACTCAACTATAATCTGTGATTTACAAATTAATGTTTTTATGCTTATGGAGCAAATATGGAGCAAGCCTATGTTGAATAAAAATCTGAGCCAATAATTTCTAACTTTGGACCAAAGTTCTCAGTTTGGCTTTTTGCTGATACAGAAATTCTGAATTTAGCATGGATATCCAGTATGAATTCGGAATTAAAGATCAAAATGGTAACCATTTTGTTTGGATTATACATTGCATTGGGGCTTACGTAAAAACGCTTTTTTACTGATTATTGATATTTATGACTTTATGATTTTGTTTGAACATTTTTCAGAGAGCTATACTATCAATCAACAATATTTACGTACCTAACATTCCCTCCATAACTCCATAAATAAGCAATTAATAATTTTAAAAAATCCCGGTTCACGTTCACACGCAGTTAGGCCACGCCCTATTAAGATTCTTTTAACAGTAATCACATAAAACTGCTTTCAACCTAATCAATCGTGAATACATTTAAGAACATTTTATTCCAACTGTTGCTTCTTTTTTCTTTTTTAGTATAAATTCAAGATTCTAGTATAATTTTACTGATGTCGATCTACTAAACTGCATCAGAAATTATTTATGACTCCACCTATTTGAAATGTACAACTAATTTGGGACAAAATTTTCAACCTAAATGTTGCAACTAATGTGGGACAGAGGGAGTATTATTTATGGCGAAAACCACACAAACACAGAAAAAAAAGTTAAGTTGTACCGTTTTCGTTAGCAGAGAGGTGTTTCTATGAAATTCCCATAGGCTACTCGCGAAAAAAAAAAAAAAAATGCTTAGTTTCAATCACCCATGAGTAATTATGTAACACGTTTTCGCTAGTCCCGCCTACCCTTAATAGAATCAAGCGATTATGGAATATTTTTTTTTCGTTCATCCGCAAGTTTTTAATACTTCTAAACATGCAATAAAAATGAATCGTCTCACATCTTTTCTTTTTTATTAAAAAAATAATTAAAATTAAAAAAAAAAATTCATTTAGAATTAAGTCATCGTTTTAGTGTTTAAGTGGGCGGGGCAAAACCTATAAGCTGTATTGTTTGGTGCAGCATTGTTCACTTTTTTTGGACATTTTATTTAAAGTATTTGGCTATTAATAACAGTTTTAAAAGAAACTTTTTTTCGTCATTGTTTTTTTTTTTTCCTCAAAACAGACATGCAGTTAAAGTGCACACAAGTTAACCCATTGAGGGGCAAGCAATAAAGTCCCTGTAACATTGAATTCTCACCGAAAAAATCGTAAAGTTTTGTTTTAAAATAAGAAAAGGCATTTTTTAAACAATTTACTGCCAAAGTTAAAAATATAAAATTTCGTTAAAAGTTTGTGGTGAGAATCTCGTTTAAATTAGGTAGGATAAAATATGTTTCACCGCCCTTCAAAGGGTTAAACGAACTGCAATCTTGATGATCTTGAACAGTTTCTGATATTTTATTTTTCAAACTTAATGTTATGGTCATTTAGAAATATTTTAGTAAGAGTTAGGTATTTAACAAGAATTAAGAATAAACGTATAAATAGGCGGAGCTCCAAAGAATTAAACTGTTCTCCCTTTTGTTCGGCAAGCAGAGTTAACAGCACTGGCGAGCCTTCTCTGTTCCGATTCACATTGTGCATTCAATTTGTAATATATTCACTGTAATTTTAACTGTAACGATTTTCTATCCTGTAACCGGGTTTCAACTCAACTCAACACTACTTTACGAGTTGTAAACTAGTATGTCATAGCACGTTGGATAACTAATAAATAATCGCATTTCAGAGTATTCTGAGTAGCATTTTATAAACATATTATAAGTTATCACAATGGCGACGAAGATTTAACGAACTCCACGTAAAAAGATTCAAGTAAATAGTATTTATTGTATTGTGAAATAGTACAACTTAAACTTCGGCGGCATGACACAATTAGGCTTAGTGGGCCAACTTACGGTCTTCGATGAAGCAAATGAGGACTTTTCCTTATATATGGAGCGTTTAGAGCAATATTTTGTTGCAAATGAAGTTGATGAAAATAAAAAGTTTCCTATTTTGATATCCGTTTTAGGACCGAGGACTTATAAACTGTTACGTAATCTATTAACACCCAAACTGCCAAAAGACTGCACGTTCGCTGAAGTCAGTAAGTGTTTAGAAGATCATTTTCGACCGGCGCCAATTCTTATTGCAGAAAGATTTCGTTTCCATAGGCGAAACCAGGAAAGTAACGAATCCATTGCAGCTTATATGGTTGAATTAAAACATCTATCTGCCACCTGTGAGTTTGGTACATTTTTAGACGAAGCGCTACGTGATAGATTTGTTTGTGGTTTGCGCTGCGAAGCCACACAGAAGCGCCTCCTCGCCAGGAAAGACTTGAAGCTTGCTGAAGCATATGATATAGCTTTGGCAATGGAGCTGGCCAACTTAGATGCATCAGTGTTGAAAATTCCGAACCCAAATGTCAACAAAGTGCACCTTGCAGCTAAAAACAACGCCAATCACCCAAGTGTAACTAAAAAATACAGTGCAAACAAGATGAAATGTTTTCGTTGTGGTGCCATGCATGCTCCCAAAACATGTAAATATATCAATGCTAAGTGTCATTCATGTGGCAAAATTGGCCACATATCGCCCGTTTGCAAATCCAAATCTCAGAAATTTCCTTCTGCCAAAATTGTTTCTGCTGAGGTGGATAGTGATACCACAGGTATATGTGATTTATTCTCTATTCAGTCTGTTAATAAAGTGTCTAAGAAATATATAGTTCCAGTAAAAGTTTGTGGCAAGCAATTGGAAATGGAAGTGGACACAGGTGCTGATGTGAGCATAATCTCTGAGAAGTTTATTAGTGACAACCTGCCTTCTCTAAAGGTAAGAAAATCCAATCTTATTCTTAAAGATTACAATCAGAAGTGCATAGATGTGGTTGGCGAAGCTAGCATTGTTCTTTCATATGAAAATCAGACTGTAAATGTTCAAGCAGTCATTGTTAAAGGAAACCAACCATCCTTGTTTGGCAGAGACTGGATGTCACAAGTGAAATTAAATTGGAAGAAAATATTTAATGTGCATAAAATTAGCAATGGTTCAAATTATTCAGTTAGTGAATTAAAAGCAAAGTATTGCAATTTATTTTCTAGGAGCACTGAACCAATAAAGCATTTAAAAGCAACCTTAAAAGTCAAAGAAGGCTCAGTACCGAAATTCTGTAAAGCTCGTCCTGTTCCTTACTCATTGAAATCTAAAGTTGAGGAGGAAATTTTAAAAGCAAAACATCTTGGAATGTGGGATTTTGTGCAACATTCAAGTTGGGCAACTCCAGTAGTTATTGTACCTAAGAAAAACGGTGACATCAGATTGCGTGGAGATTTTAAAGTCACAGTTAACAGATGTTTAGATCAAACACAGTACCCCCTTCCTACACAGCAAGACTTATTCTCGACTTTAAATGGTGGAAAATATTTCACGAAACTGGATTTAAGTCATGCATACCAGCAAGTGGAGTTAGATGAGAATTCTCAAGAATATTTAACTCTGAACACTCATTTGGGATTAGTACGTCCACGGAGATTATTATACGGTGTGAATAGTGCTTCTGCAATTTTTCAATGTATAATAGAGCAAATTTTGCAAGGTCTCTTGGGTGTGATATGTTTTCAAGATGACATATTGGTTACTGGTTCTGATGAAGCTGAACATTATCAAAACCTCGAGAAAGTATTTACTCGATTGTCAGAGTATAATGTCAAACTGAATGAACAAAAGTGCACATTTCTTCAACCCAGTGTAGAATTTTTAGGCCATAGAATTGATGAACATGGAATTCATCCTACAAATGAAAAAATCAAAAGCATAAAAGAAATTAAGGCTCCCACTAATATGACTGAACTTAAGTCTTTTCTAGGCATAATAAATTATTATGCAAAGTTTATTCCAAATAGTGCTATGCTTTTTGCTCCTCTTTATAGCTTACTTCACAAGGAAACACCGTGGAAATGGTCTCCTGAATGTGAGCAACCAGTAAGGACTTGCTATCCTCAGAGTCAGTTTTGGTTCATTATAACGAGAAATTGCCACTGAAATTAGCTTGTGATGCCTCTCCTCTTGGAGTTGGTGTTGTGTTATCACATGTAATTAACAAAGATGAACGCCCTATAGTCTTTGCATCTAGGATTTTAACAAAAACTGAACAGCGATATTCTCAATTGGAAAAAGAAGCTTTGGCAATAATTTATGGAATTAAAAAGTTCCATCAATATTTATATGGTAGAAGTTTTGTATTGGTCACTGACTACAAGCCATTGATCACTATTTTTGCACCAGATAAAGCTATTCCTCCGATAGCAGCTGCACGTCTACAGAGATGGACTGTTCTTTTATCTAATTTTAGCTATTCAATCGAATATAAAAAGGGAGTTGAACACACAAATGCCGATGCACTGTCACGATTACCTGTTGAAAGTGAGTATGAGGAGAATCATGAGATTTACAAAATATCTTATTGTGAAAACCTTCCGGTTACAAGCTCAGATATTGCTGCTGCAACTAGAACTGATGCTGTTTTGGGACCCGTTCTCAAATTTGTACAAAACGGCTGGCCTTCTAAAGTGGACAATGAAAATCTCAAACCATTTTTTGACCGCAAAGATCAGTTATCAGTAGATAATAATTGTGTATTATGGGGTATGAGAGTTGTCATACCTGAAAAAATTAGAAAGCAATTGTTAGAATTAATCCATGACACCCATCCTGGCATGACCAAAATGAAAGCTGTAGCACGGAGCCATATTTGGTGGCCTCATATGGATGACCATATTGAAGAGATGGTACGCAAATGTCTTGCATGTCAACAGAATGCTCGAACGCCTCCTGCCACACCATTGCAACCCTGGACTTGGGCAAAATCTCCCTGGGAGAGAATCCACATTGACTTTGCTATGAAGGATGGTAAAAATTATTTAATTGTCGTTGATAGTCATTCTAAATGGTTAGAAGTAATTTCGATGCCTCATATCACTTCCTTATATACCATAGATGCTCTACAACGTCTTTTTTCTAGGTATGGTTTGCCATTGGAAGTAGTTTCAGACAATGGTCCCCAGCTAACATCTGATGAATTCAAATTTTTTTTGAAAACATATGCTGTGGAGCACACTTTAACTCCAACATATAGGCCCCAAGCAAATGGTCTGGCTGAGCGATCAGTGCAAACATTTAAAAATGCACTGAGCAAAATGAACTCTGACAAATCTGACAGATCGACATTAAGTCAGAAAATTGCTAGATTTTTGATGTGGTACAGGTCTACACCTCATGCAACCACAAATTGTACACCAGCAGAGCTGTTTTTAAAGCGCCAGATACGCACACCTATTGCGTTTGTACATCCTAGCACTGCAAGCCATGTACAAAGTAAACAAGAAGCTCAAAAACACTATTACGACAGATCCCACAAAACAGTTCGTAATTTCCTGCCAAACCAAAAAGTGTTTGTGAGATCTCATAAGAATCAACAATGGTGTCAAGGTGTTTTGTTAAACCTTAAAGGTAATGCAACATGGTATGTCAATGTAAATGGCAAGAAGTATCTAGCTCACATTGACCAGTTAAGACCTGACTACACTGACGACCCACCTGTAAATGTAGCCACCCATGTTGATGATCCTGATCCTGTTATACCTAACAGGGTTCCACCACCCACCGAAGATCCCAGAACAGATCTGCAACCAACTCATTCATCGGACTGTGAACCTAGCAACAATCCACAGTTGATTGACTTCCCCAATCCTGACATACCAGATCCTGTTATCCCTGCAGATCCTAACAGTGATCCTCCCATGAACCCTGAAACTGTTCGGCGATACCCCTCACGTGTTCATACAAAACCAATTCGCTACAGAGATTATAAACTTTAAAAAAGGGGGAATAATGTAATATATTCACTGTAATTTTAAATGTAACGATTTTCTATCCTGTAACTGGGTTTCAACTCAACTCAACACTACTTTACGAGTTGTAAACTAGTATGTCATAGCACGTTGGATAACTAATAAATAATCGCATTTCAGAGTATTCTGAGTAGCATTTTATAAACATATTATAAGTTATCACACAATTCAGAATGCTATTTCTTGTAGCTTATTTTAAATCGAATTTTTACAACACATTTAAAGTAGAAGTATAAAATAAAGCAATTCAAACCAAAAATATTATACAGAAAGTAGATACATTCACAATGCCAATGATCAATTGGCTCTGAAATATATCATTATATTTTTCAACCCAGTTGTAGATATACTTATTTTTGAAACACATACGCACACACGATTTTCTACATACTTTTTGAAAATCTTTTAATTACGATATGCTAATTTCTTTCATGTTTTGTTTACTTTCCTGGAATACCGCGGAGCCCCAGGAAAGTTCAGGCGGAGCCCCAAGGGCTCCGCGGAGCACACTTTGGGAACCTCTGGATTAGAGGGAAAAAAAAATGCAAGAATGAAATTCTTTAAATCCGAAATTTATTTGGCAAGATATCTTTCACTATTCGGCGAGATTTTAACAATATTCGGCCAGAGATCTCTAAATATTCGGCTACAGGCATTCGGCCGAAGTATTCGGTCAGCAAGCATTCAATATTCGGCCAACCGAATATTCGGCAAAAGGGCCGAATAGGCCGAATACCGAATAGTGGCCGAATATTCGTCCCATCCCTAATATATATATATATATATATTATAAGCACGCATTGATAACTTATTGCAAATAACTGACTGTATTAAAGTATATTTCAATTGAAGCATTTATGTCTAATGATTTTGATAATTTTGATAATAGTATAATAATTTGTCACTTTTATTGATGGTGAACATTTTTTGTGAAAACTATTGTACTTTTTTTAATGACTTGTTTAAAATACTTTGCAATATCTTACTTGCATAGTATAGCCAGCATCAAATTAAGGTTACAATTGAACAAAAGAAATATTTAATATCATTTGTATTATTATAAAATGTAGCACATTGCATTTTATTTTAATCATGTTAGAAGTATGTAGATGCTTAATTTTTTTTTTAATGAAATTTCAGGAAATTTGCTAACATTTGGTTAAAAAAAATCTGAATTTAAATTGAATGCTACATTATTTATTTTCAAGTGAGCTTGGTCAATTTTGAAATTTAAAATTGACTCATAACAAACAGTATTATTTACTGTTGAATTAACAGTAATTACAAAATCCCTAAAACACCCATAAAACAAGAATAAATTTATATTTTAGAAATATCTCAGATTTATGCTATATAGAACTGCAAACTATTATAAAGATTTGTTTTATTATTTCAAATTTCTTTTTAAGTTTTCTAAATAGCTTGAAATACATTTGAAATTGTTTTGATTCTAAAAATTAGGCATACTTTTCTCAGAATCAATATTCACAGTATTAATGAAAATATTCTAATCAATGTGTAAAATTAAGTTTTTGCAATGAAGCTTTTTCCACAACACTAATGTATTGAAAGGGCTGTTTTTTAGATTTTTATTATGTTCAAAATAAAATACAAAGTAACATTTGACTACATGTCTGTTGATTATGGAAAATAACTCATTTTGAAAACACTAAGTGAATCATTTCTGATTTTGATATGCTTATTTTCTATTTATTATTGTTATATTGGGTTAATTGAATGACTCTTTGCTTAATAACCGGAAAATGTTTTCAACAACTCTTGTGTATTTTATAGTCCAAGAGCCGACAGCAGTAAAACCTATGTTATCGAGCACAAGAAAAAAAAACCTTTATTTTATGGAAGAATGGTAATAGGGGAATGAAATGATCCATGCCTGCTGGAAATAGGAGGTGCATAAGCCAAAAATTAATGCCACTAGTGGCTCATTCGTAGATTTATTATTGTGTTTTATTGCTCCCAGTTTTCCATGTTTTCATATGGCAAACCCAATGTTAAACCTTTGAGTAAACCTCTAATATTAATTTTTGGCTTATGCACCTTTTCAATTCCGGCAGACATGGATCATTCCATTCCCCTATTATACTGCTAAAAATTTGACCTTTTTTGCTGCATCGTCACTCCCCCACTTTTATAGAATATATTTTGATCCATGAGAATGCGCCATAATATGGTTAAATAATAGTTTTCTATAAAAGTGGTGGAGTGACGATGCATTAAAAGGGTCATATTTTCAACAGTACTTCTCTTCGATAAAATAAAGGATTTTTTTCTTGTGCTCGATAATATATGTTTTTGAACTGTCAGCTCTTGGATTATTAGAAGTGTGTGCTTCTTATGAACTTTTGATACGAACATTTTAGCTGGATGCCTGAAATACAAAACATCCATGAATAAATGTTCACTTGTGTTGAGAACACAGTATATTTTGAACAGTAGTGTGCAGTATTTTAAAATTATGCACCTTTAAGTTGTTACAGAAATGTAAGTTATCCCTTGCTTCTTTTTCATAATAACCATGTCTGACAAGTTTATCAAATTACATTGCTTTAAATTTAAAATTAAATAAAAATTAAATCTATAAATTCACAATAAATGACTTTTATAATTTACTGTTAAACTGCCCAATTATATATTGTTTAAAAAAGAAAAAAAAATGATCGAAGGCTTTTATAAAGTGTAAATGAACTTCTATTATAACATTCCTCCAATATTTTAAAATATTTGGTTGAACTCTTATTATGTAAGTTCATTTTCATGTGAAATTTCCTGCTGTAAAGTCATGCTGCTTTTACCAAGAATATTTTTTTTGTAAATATATGGCCAGTCCATTAAATGCATGCTAACATATCATCAAATTATGTGCCAAGACCGTAAGATTATGGTTAAACATATACGATCACTCACTGTTAAATTGGTCTTTTTTACGCCCTAACCGTAATAGCACAGACCATAAAATTACATTCATGGACCGTAAGATTATGATTAAACATATACGATCACGCACTGTTAATTTACAGTATTTTTTACGCCTTGACCGTAAAAAGGCAAACCATAAAATAACATTTAAGGACCGTAATTATACAGTTAATGCCGTATTACTTAGCCCCGTAAAATTACGGGCTGAATAAAATGATGGGCATGGAATTTTTTTTACGGTGTATGGCTGGAATCTCTGCTGCCGGTCTCTGCCCGTAATTTTACAGGGATATTTTTAACAGTGTAGGAAGAACGAAATCAGTCTCGAATGTACGGAAAAAATAAGTTAGGCTCGGCCCGGCCCGATACTCCAGGAAAAAAAATGAAGGCCCGAGCCCGGCCCGAAAAGATAAGTTACTAGGCCCGGCCGGCCCGGCCCGAATCTTCAGAAGCAAGGCCCGAGCCTGGCCCGAATGCTGTTAATGAAAATCGGCCCGAACCCGGCCCGTGCAGATCTCTAAAGTGAACAACTTTCATTAAATGTAAAATGACTGTTTATTATTAAGTGTTTTACCATTTCAATTGATCTTAAAAAATATTTTTCTTTCACTCAACGACAAGAAATGATTTTCTTACCATTTGTTTAAAAATTTCATCTTCTCACATACAGACGCCTAAGAATTGAATACTGTTTCCCGTTTTCTTATAAATGCCATATACATAGCTGCCAACTTTTACGCATTTTTCCTACCAAAAAAATTTCATAATAAATATTTTCTTATTTAATCTTCGAAATCTTATGATTAAACAAATAGAAAATTTCTGTACAATTTTAGTGGTAGCAAAAATGCGTAAACGTTGGCAACTATGGCCATATATCACGAGTTATAATCATTTACTACACGACGTCGAGCATTTTGTCATTAAATGCCATAAAAATCAACCGATGTCAAATCTGCCATCATTTTTTGACAGATAATTTTTCTGCTACAGAAAAATGTAAAAAGCTGTTTGATTTCTTATAGTCTAAATACCTGCAAATATCTTTATAAATAAAATTATTTCACGATTATGCCGAAAAGTGACTTTTTTAGATTGGAAAAAAAGCTTATAAAACACAATCACAGCTTTATTTTTTGAGACTGAATAACCAAAATCCAAAATATCTGCTAATTTTATGCCTTTATAAATAAAACTTATGCTGCAAATGTGTTAAAATGTAGCGGATTTACACTACAAAATAAATTTAATGTACCATAGACCAAATAATTGAAGATATTTTTGTTGTAATCTTATAATAAACTTAACCTTAATCGGTACACGGAAAAAAAGTGACCGGAAAAAAAGTTATCGGAAAAAAGTGACATAAACTACAAAAGCGGAAAAAAGTGACACGGAGAAAAGTGACAAGGAAAAAAAGTGACAAGGAATTGATTTTGGGGATTGATTATTGATTTTGGGGATTGATTATTAATTTTGGGGATTGATTATTGATTTTGGGGATTCATTGGTTAAATATGAGAGGGGGATAGGGGGGGGGGGGCTCATAGTTTAGGTAAATGGGTTTTTCATGCTGAATTATTTTGGTTCAATTTTTGGATATACGTTCATTCTGAAAAGACGCTTGCCTGATTAGTTTTGGAAAGGGACGATTACCCCCTCCCCCCATCCGTCCTCAATTAGATGAATAAGTTTTTACGCAGAATTATCCAGCGTGTGTCAAATTTGCATATAGGATCTTTTCGATAAGGCTTATGTATAGCATGAAGTGCCTGAAGAGATTCTAGGAGTTTAAGGGTTAAGTATAGAAGGGGAACGGGGGATAACCTTTCTTAAATTAAATTAATGGCTTTTTAAGCATAATTATCCGATTTGCTTAAAATTTTGGACATAAGTTCATTATGATAAGACGTATCTTAGATTAGTTATGGGTTCTTCTGCTTATTATAAAGGGGGGGGGGAACGAGCAATTCTCACCCTCAAACTAGATAAATATGTTTTTATGCAGAATTATCCCATGTATTTCAATTTTAAACATAGGTTCTTTCTGGTAAGGTGAATTCCGGAATAGTTTTAAGGATTTAATGGCTAAGTATAAAGGGGAAAGGGGAGATGGTGGAAACCTCTCTTAAATTAAATAAATGGCTTTTCATGTAGAATTATCCGATTTGCTTCGAATTTTGGACATGGGTTCATTATGATAAGACGTATTTCGTATTTCTGATTAGTTATGGGGTTCTATTGGTAATTAAAAAAAAGGGCGAGTGATTACTATACCCACCTTAAATTAGATTTTAAAAAAATTATGCACACTTATCCGATGTATTTCAAATTTTGGATATAGGATCTTTCTCATAAAGTGAATTCCTGAATAGTTTTATGGATTTAATGGCTATGTATAGAGGGGGAACGGGGAATAAACCCCCTTAAATTAAATAAATGACTTTTTACGCAGAATCATCCGATTTGCTTCAATTTTGGATGTATATTCATTATAAGAAGGCGAATCTCGGATTAATTATGGGGTTCTTTTGATAATTAAATAGGGGAAGCGGGCGATTAATCCTCCACTCTTTAAATAAAATAAATTGTTTTTTTTTTCTTTCACAACTATTCAACGTATTTCAAATTTTGGATATTGATTCTTCCTGATAAAGTGAATCCCTGAATAGTTTTAAGGGTTTAATGGCTAAGTATAGAGCGATGAACAGGGGATAACGCACAATTAATCAGGACTTCGCCTAATCAAAATAAGGAACGCCCAATCAAAATTTGAATCAAATCAGATAATTCTGCGTAAAAAGCCATTTATTAATTTAAGGCGGGGGGGGGGTATCATCCGTTCCCCCAGTGTTTACTTAGCCATTAAACCTTTAAAGTTATTCCGGGATTCACTTTATGAGAAAGAACATATATCCAAAATATGAAAAATATCGGATAAGTGAGCATAAAAAACAATTTATCTAATTTAAGGGGGGATAATCACCCTCCCCAATTTTTAATTGGCAAAATAACCCCATATGTAATCAGGGATACGCCTTATCATAATGGTTCTATAATCCAAAATTTGAAGCAAATCTGATAATTCTGCGTAAAAAGTAATTTAATTTAAGGTGAGTTATATTCTATTCCCCTTCTATACTTAGATATTAAATCCTTAAAACTATTCAGAGATCCACCTTATCAGAAAGAACCTATATTTAAAATTTGAAATACATGGGATAATTCTGCATAAAAACCTATTTTTCTAGTTTAAGGGGGATATAATTGCTCGCCCCCCTTTATAATAAGCAGAAGAACCCCATAACTAATCAGAGATACGTCTTATCATAATGAACCTATGTCCAAAATTCTAAGCAAATCGGATAATTATGCGTAAAAAGTTATTAATTTAATTTTAGAAAGGTTATCCCCCGTTCCCTCTCTATTCTTAACCATTAGAACTCCTAAATCTCTTCAGGCATTATATACTATATATAAGCCTTATCGAAAAGAACCTATACGCAAATTTGACATACGTTGGACAATTCTACATAAAAACCCATTCATCTAATTGAGGACGGAGGGGGGGAGAGTAATCGTACCTTCCCAAAACTAATCAGGCAAGCGTCTTTTCAGGATGAACGTATCTCCAAAAATTTAACCAAAACAGTTAATTCAGCATGAAAACCCATTTTCCTAAACTATGAGCCCCCCACCCCGATCCCCCTTTCATACTTAAGCAATGAATCCCCAAAATCAATAATAAATCCCCAAAATCAATTCTTTGTCACTTTTTTTCCGGTAACTCTTTTTCTTTGTCACTTTTTTTCCGGTAACTTTTTTTCCGCGTCACTTTTTTCCGTGTCACTTTTTTTCGCTTTTGTAGTTCATGTCACTTTTTTTCCGATAACTTTTTTTCCGGTCACTTTTTTTCCTAGATTCACCTTAATCATGCTTTTTTGCTTAATATGTTTAAAGTTATATGACAAATTGAAAAAAAGTTTTCATTGAACACACACACACACACACACACACAAAATAAATAAATAAATAAATAAATAAATAAATAAATAAATAAATAAGATGAAAATTCAAAAGCAAAACAAATGAAAATACCCTTTTCCTACTTTCTTAATATATCCTTTCCAACCCCTATAACATGAAACAATTACTGGCTTTCAATTATTATTATTTTTTTTTTTATCCCACGTGTATAAATTGACATTTTTTATTTTTCTAATTTTCAAACATTCTAGTTTCCAAGTGATATTTCATCGTTAACTAAATCTACTAAAAACTACGTATTGTCAACAAGCAAACCATTAAAATTTAGAAACAGGTTTTTAATGTTTAAGTCAAGACATTGACCATTGCTTTACTAAGTATCGATCAACTTGAACAACATGTGTCCACTTCCATTCATCCTGTATAAGACCCTTGCTTTGTAAATATAACGATGTACTAACACATGTGGTGAACAGTTAGTCCATCTGGACTTAATTTTTTTCAGGAGAAAGAAATGTTCCTTTAAAATATGTTTCGAGAATTGCAATTTACCGCTAGCAAGATAACAGGAAACAACTAATCTAATAATGTTCCGGATACAAATTTTTTGGCGTATTCCCATTTTATTCAAAACAGTAAACACTCTAAAAAATTTCTTGCATTTTTTTTAAGGAAAGCTAAAATATGTATTTTGTTAAAAAAAAAAAAAAAATAGAAAGTAAAGAAATCGTTAGAGGAGGCTCTAGAGGACGATAGGAGGGGCTCGCCCCCTTTCTGCCCCCCGTCTGGTTACGGGCCTGAGTACCACTTGTTAAAGATAGAAAAAACATTTTCGAATGTCATACTTAGCGTGTCATACACTTTAGCTTGTACTAAGTAATACAATCTTTCCTGGAATTTTAGCTTTGTCACATGTGCAAAAAACATGTGCTCGGAAATATGTCGCTACTTTAATGTCGGTGTAATCTTTTATTTCGGTTTTCAAAGGATTTAAGCATTAGAAATAAATCAATTTTGTTGCTTTATTAGAAGCAGAAGTTTAGTATAGCCTCAAAATTAACAAAGAAATAAAAGCTGTAGCTTATTTTTCTCTATTCTAAAAAAAGTAATTATTAATGCTGCCGTTCGTATTTTTTTCCCCGCTTATTTTTAAAAAACTATTAGATAGAAAATTGTGAAAATCGGTATAAGATTGGTAGAGAAAAATTCAATAAATTCGCTGAAGCTGATTTATTAGCTGATATTAAGCTGAGAATTATTTTAAGCGCTTCTTAAATTTGAAATTAGTCAAGGTAGTTGCATTAAAAAAAGGTTTCTAGGATCGAAAATTACGTATAACAATTAAATAATCTTTCACAGACCTGACAAGTTTGCGGTGTGGAAATATTTTTTTTTAATTTGACTAATTTTATTTTACTTTTTACTTTTTAAAAAATTTTATTTAAATATTCATTAATTGATTAGAAAATTATTCTATATAGTTAAAAAGTCTTTTTTTACTATTGTTGCCAAATGTAACAAATCGGAATTTGTATGTCAAACGTAGCAAATTTGTTGATGCACTAGTTCGTGCTATAACTAGTTTTATAAATATTCAGATCTTGATGCAATAAGCTGTTGAATTCTTATGAAAAAATCCACGAACACGAAATGTATTACGATTATATATGTATTAAATTCAGCAATACAAAAATAATAAAACTCCATTTAAAAAAACGTTATCACCATGGAAACTTAGAATCATTACCTATCATGGGTAATCTATCAATTAATTACGTATGATAGGATTTAACAGAAGGAAGAAACTTTATTAAGATCTTTTCAAGTTTTCATTTGATTTTCATAAACTTTTACACGAATCAACAAATTGCTACTGCTCTAAATTACATTTTAAACATATTGTTTGGGTTTTTAAAAACTATTATATGTGAACAGGCGAGCAAACAGACTGTGGATCATATGACGCTTTTAGCGACTATAGGTGCTTCATAATTATATAATTACGAACGCACTTAAGGGTGTATTCTAATCTAAACTGCTTATTTTCTGATTTAGTTTTAAATTCAGTTTTGCTCTCAAACGCATCCAACTGCAAATTTCCTTATTTAGAGACTACACAATGTGACATGCTCTCAATTTATTGATAAATGTGGAAAGTATAGCAAAAAATGCTGCAAAATTGGCGTTTTGAACCCAATTTTCGGAAGCTGGAGAAAAAAAAAATGGTCATACTGAGAAAATAATTGTTTATAAATCAAATTCTAATGAATTGAGCTAAAAATGAAAGCACACTGCCTTTTATACATCTCTTCTATAATTAATTCAAGAAATTTTATGATTTTACTTTTAAAAATGAGTCTGAAAATGTTCCAGTAAATTTCGATCTGTTGAGATTGGAAAAATATTTTTTCGAATATACCATTAAATTTTACAATTCCAATACCACTTGACAAGTTACTTATTTTTTGTTTAAGAATAATAGCACAAATGATAGTGTTGCTCTTCAATTATTTAAAAAAAAAAAAAAAAAAAAAAAAAAATTACGAATGAATATTAAAATAAAAAAAAAGCTATAAAGCTATAGTTGAATTATTGTGTGCTATAAGACTTATAGTATAGAGAAATTTAATCAAATTTAAAATGATAGTTTAAAACGCATTGTTTTAAACAATTTTTTTCTGTTGTCTTTATGAAATTCCGAGAAGCCGCAACATTGTTTATATATCCATTTTAGGCGAGCTGAATTTTAAATATTTAATTGATCTTATTTAATCCTCCACGAAAACAGCCGTTCTCTGTCGTGTCCATTTCTCTTACAAATGAAATGACGTGTTAAAGCTATTTATTTTAGATTTTTTCAATATGTGTTTTTTAGACGGATGTATTTTAAATGAAATGAGTGAAATGTTTACGTTTTAAATAAAATGAATGTGATAAGAATCATGGCTATCAGAACAATATTTATCGATTCATCACATGCGCACGAATAACATAAAAATACTGCTTTACCTTGCAATTGTTACAGCAGACTATCACTAAAATAGTTTATAAAATACATTGGTGTCCCCTCTCCAGAGAAAGACCGTTCCCAGGACTGAAAATAATGACAGAAATTTAAAATATCATGATAATATTTAGTATATATTTAAACTAAAATATTGTGATAATGAGAGATGTATTTACTGCTAGCTGTAACCACTGATCATGATTGGAAAGTAGTTGTTTTTTTTTATAATATGCATTGTATAATAGGTTTATGTTACCAAGCGTGGTTTAACAAATACTTAACTTTAAAAAATTTTTATATTGGTTTTATCTCTTTAAAGAAGTCCCATTCCATACTCGAGTCTACAGCAAATGGGGTAAATTTGAACAAAGTTTTTTCTATTATCTTACGGCATTTTCTGGTTATACCAGCATCCTGCCAAAATGCATGCTAACGTTCTATTCATTACAATCCTGAATGTACAAAGTACTTTTTTCTCTCTCTCTCTCTTGTAATTACGTCAATGATTCTCTGTTTATTCAAAGCTAATCTATTTTTTTCTTTTTTTAAGAAATATTATTTAATCGTAACCTTGCAAAACTTAGCGAATATTTTAGCAATCTGTATAATTTGGTGAAATTGGTCGACAGAATAATTAAATAGTACTGGAAAAGCTCACATACTATATGAGCGAAGGCATGGGTTAAAGCTAGTGTATTATATAAATAAAAATATATAAATATAATACAAAATATAATAAAACTTTAATATGTAATTTTATAATAATAATAATTTTTATTATATAATGTATAAATTATTCTATGTAGTTAAAATTATTATTAATCAAATTATATATAATCTAAAAAAAAATAAACACTATAAGAGATAGATTCGGAGTTTGTTGACACTTCCTCCATCCTCCAGAAGAAGAAGAACAAGGGAAACTGAATTAAAAAAAATACATTTAAATACCTAGTGTTTAATTCTCCATATCTTCTAAATTTTTTTTCGTTGAGGCAATGACACATTTTGAAATAATTTTTAAAGCTCCCCCCCCCCCCCCGCACACACACACACTCAATCTCAGTCACGAGAGAGCAAAGGAGGTTCAATTTTCAAAAAATCAGCTCAATCTAGAATTTATTTTCTAATATTAACCATGTACGAGGGTGGTTCAATAAGTATTGTCCCTAGTATAATATGAAGTGTTTTATTTCGATGGTTGATGTGAAATATCCAAACCCATTTTTTTTAAATGTCTATATGCTCGATTTCAGAACCGTAGCTGCTATATTCACATAGTTTTGGATTGAGCGGTAAAAAGAAGGGGGGGGGGGTGAAAGGCTGGTTTGGAGCTTATAGGAATAGCTTTCTGACAGTGGATCAGACGTGGCTACTGTTGTTCAAATGCGAATATAAATACATAAAATGCGAGATATAAATATATAAACAACTTGCCCACGAAAAAATTGAAATGTTAATGTTAAACTTATTAGAACATCCTTCTTAACATTCCGTCTACCAGACAAAACACCCATTTATCTACGGCAACACGTAATTTTAATTCCAAACTTGCAAACGGCACCAGTAATATTTTAATATAATTTTGCTTTTACAATGAAAGCTTAAATTAAGGAATTCGTAATATCTAGACAAGTCCTTTATAAATTCCGGTGTCAATCGACAATTTTTCATTTTACCATCGACACCAGAAATATTGCTGTCGGGTCCAATGGACCCGTCTGGTAGACGGAAGGTTAAATACTAACTTTTATTTTAATAGCTTTTTTTTTCTCATTTCTTTGCTTAGAATAATTGAAGTTGAATTCTAACTGGGTATTTCAGCTTACATTTTCGATTTTGATTGCTGATATTTATATAAACTTAATTTCACTTTTAGTACTGTTTTCAAAAGAAAATACATTGCAACGAAAAAAGTCGAACTCAGCTAAGCTCAGAAAAAAAGTAAAACATATTAAAATGAAAACAAAAATTTAAAAAAAAAAAGAAGAAAAAACTTCTCTAGGTTTAACATTAGTTTGCTATTTTTATTTTTATTTTTTGGTATTTCATTTACATGTGTACTTTTGTATTAAACGAAAAAAATGTCATCATTTTGCCCTTCGCCTTTCATTGACCAGAACCCCCCCTCCCCCCCATATGTTTCTACTCTGCATGCACAAAAAGAAAAACATATCTATATATAATCCGAGCCGAATTCGTTATTTAAAATTTATACTATATTTGAATATTAAAGAATAAAGATATGTTCTTATTTTTATATAAAACATTAAAATTGGTATAGGAGATGTAACTGAAGATCGCTTTTCATAACTGAAGATTTTTTGTTATTTCAGGTTGTGGTTCAAATCATTTTCTCAAGTTAGGATCAAGTTGTGGTTCCATCTTTCTATCTATCTGTATCTATCTACCTATCTATATATATGTATACAGATGTTATCCGATTCTGGTCAGGGGGATATAAATAGAATTTTCGGGCTCGAGTCGTATACATTTTGACCAATGCAAGACTTCAGTTGTATCCCCTCCTCTGAAAATTTGACTTTCAATGTAAATTTTAAGTAAAAACAAAAAGTACAATAAAAATTCCATGAAAAAATATTTTATATTGTGGATAAATTTAAATTGTTACTGCCTAAAAATAAATAAATTACGCTCTTGCATATCAAAAATAATTATTTACAAAATTAATTTATTAATCTTTATATTTTTAAAATTATCCTCAATATCTGTTTGCTTTTAAAATTTTGGTTTATGTTTCTGCATAGCATTTTTCAGTATTTTATAAATATCCTAACAAATAAAAAAATATATTGTTTTTATAAAAAATCTTTCTTTTTATTATTTAAATCTGTTTTTATTTTTATTTATTTATTTATTTATTTAAATGCGTTTAAACACTGAAAATCTATCAAGAACTGCAGGTTTTTAAACGATTAATTTTTTAATTACTAATATAAGCTAGTAATAAAAAAATATCGTTATTATTACAAATTAATGAAGACATGCAACATAGTTAGTACATTAAAATTTTCTAACATATATTTTTTAAATGTTTTGTACTATATTTTTTGAAATGTAATATTGTGGAGATGAATGAATAAAAATCCTGTTTTAAATTATAAACATTTGGCCTAAATTAAAGTGACAATTACAACAAATGATTTAGCATATTACTTTTTTCACAAATAAATAAAAATAAAAACAGTTTTAAATGAATCCAATCAAAATGAATTGTAATTAATAATTATAAGAAAAACGTAAGATGTGTCATAATGTTTTCTGACATAATTTGTTTCAATCATTAAATTAAAAAATAAAGAAAATTTGTTTTTATTTATTATTTGCGTTCAGTTGCATTCAACTAACATTTTTATTTTACAACATATATCCAACAAACAGTACATAATTATCAACATATTTCCCAGAAAATACCCCTCTAATAGACATTCCTTCTGTCGAACGGGGAAAGCAAACATCTATCCCCCGAAAGGATTCCCTGAATGGACTCTGGACTGCTGCGTCGCCTCCCTATTTTAACAACATTCATTAGCTATTCTCCACTGAATGAACTGTTTACCCTTTTAATACACTGAAGGAAGATTTTACTGCACGGTGGGTGTGTCGGGCTGTCAAGCGATCCTAACATCCAATCGTATCGTTTCAAAACAAAGAAATGGGATAGCTTTGTTGGATACCACGCAAAAATCTCGGATTTTCAACTGATAAATGGCAAGTGTAAGCTTTTAACTATTTTAAAATTAATAAACATTTATAATGCATTTTAATCATCATAAAGCACATTTTACACAGGAAAAAGGCGTCTAAAGCGAATCTAGGAAAAAAAGTGACCGGAAAAAAGTTATCGGAAAAAAAGTGACATAACCTCTTCAGTCCTGATGTCGCCTGGAGGCGACACTAAACAGACCTTATTAAAACTTTTATCACATTCAAAATTTTCATTCAAGATTTTTAAAAACTTGTTCCAATTATTGTTAATAGATGACAGCATATTGCAAAATGCTTTTTTGTTACCAAAATAAATTTTTTCGTTCAATTAGCGGTATGCAAAAATGGCATCGCCAAAAAGAAGGAAAAATAATCACTTGCGTACAGTTAATCTCTTTTATCTATTAATAATAATTTTGCTAAAATTTATTCAGCCTAAGATTTTATAATATAAAGATTGTTTTTTTTTTTAATGATACCATTTGTGTTAATCTTTAACTGCTCTAAGCGTTAAAAAAAGCAAGGTCATTTTAGTGTCGCCTGTAGGAGACATCCGGTCATGCTCAAATAAAACTGCATTTTCTGAAGTTGTTGGTAGAACTATTTTTTCTGAATTTAAATTCAGTATTTTTAAAAATATTTTCTTACCGTAAGATGAGATTACTTTGTGACAGATGAGGTACCGTTGTGACACATGTGCTAGTTTGGGTATTTTGAATCTCCCGCTCTGTTCTGTGTGGTAGGAAAGCAAACAGCAGTAATAACTCCCAGTACAGAATGCCACATAACCTAACAATTGTCTTCGGAAACTTTAACATGAAATATGCAAAGTAGACCAGGTGTCACAACGTAATCTCATCTTTGCGAAAATAGATATATTATTTCAAACAGTATATTATAATTTCAATCATACGAGCTAATTATTTTCTTAATTTTTCAATGTGAGATCAGTTTTAAATTAAATGTGGATTTTTTAAAATTATTTTGAGGTAAATTGAATATGTTTTAAAATTCATTATTAAAAAAAAACTTAGAGAATGTAGAGTTTAAAATTTTTTTTATAGCTTTTATGTAAAACAGTAAAAAATACTTAACTGAAAACAGTACAGACTCCCAAAAGCCTTTTACTTACAGAATCTGAGATAATTTTTTTCCTTTTCAATTATAATGACCTATCTAAAATACCCTAGAGTACGGATGTAATGTTCGAAAGACACCCGCTTTCAAGATAACATGTCGAGTGATACTTACTTTTCAATCAGAGACAATTTAAAACAAAGAGATGATCTCACAGTAACCGATGAAGAAAAGTCTGAAGATAAATTTGGGAAAGCCAAATCTATTCTCCAAACTGTTGTATCAGGATGTCTGTTGAATAAAAAATTCCCAGCTGTAGCTATAGATGATCAAATTATTCCTTTTTATAATCATGCACAAGGAAGACGATTCATCAAAGGAAAATCAAATCCCTGTGTATTGAAGGTCTTTGTCGGACATTCCTCTCAGTCCACACAACTTTGAAGAATGTCCCTGGTAGATATAGCTGCCACCACCGATATTACTAGGTGATATCGGTCACCCACTGTGAGGTTTGTGTAAATGAAGACTTACGCTGTCAGGTAACTGAATTATCAGTTCATTAAGAATATATGTACACACTAAATACACTATTTACAAATATATACAATTACAACTCGGATATAGGTGATCCGGTTCAACATTAAATTAGATACAGTAAAGATTGGCTGTGTACTATTCCAATTACACTTTCCACCTCACACTCAATACACATTAAATTAACTTTATCGGAGCTCAACCTTGAGTCTCCCAACACAAGTATACTAGGCCTGCACTTCTTAGCCCAGAGCACTAAACACTAGGACGTCAGTGTCCTTTGCTCACCAGAAAACGCACTGCTTATGCTCTTCCACACAGAGCAACCTCTAGGTCCGAAACCTAGGTACGAAATGAATTATCCGAGACAAATATGCCCTTCTCAACTCACTGGGTCACACGAATGTCAACCCCTTCTGGAGCTTCCTCATTGGGCACATTCCCCCATCCTTTCTTGCCTAGTGACCTGTTGCTAATCTGCTCATCATCCGTATACTTCACTGACAGATGGACATGCCTCTGAGCAATCTTCTCTTTCTCTTGTTCACCACCTGCAAAGGATTAGCTGGCAATTCCCCTTTCCACGAAGAAGGAATGTCACCTTGGAAATTCTGTACACAACCATACAATACGAAATATTGAAATAGAGACATAGTAGAAATTCCATTCTTTAGCCGAGGTGGCATCAGAACCTGACAGTCTTTTATCCACAGATTCAGATGGTCTCCCATAAGACATTTTTATGTATCAATGTACAGGAGACAAAATAAATACGGATATAAATGAGAATGATGGAAAATATTTAGATACTAGTGAAAAAATAGTGCTTAAACTTACAGAGAATTTACTTCCAAGCTGTACCTTGTATATGGACAGATATTTTACATCAATTCCTTTATTAGACATTTATTATATATTATATAAAGCTGAATGTCAGGGAACAGGTACTCTACGAAAGAGTAACATACCCCCAAATGTAAATTTTAAATTTGACTCTGATATGAAAAAGCTTGGACGAGGTTCAGTTGACCAAAAAATTCGTAATGATGGACAAATTTGTATCTTGAAATGATTTGATAACAAACCAGTTATACTTGCCTCATCAGCTGAAGGTAAGCATCCTGAAGATATATGTAAGCGATGGTCGAAAAGGATAAAGAATATGCGTCAGTGAATCGTCCATCCATTATAAAAAAGTATAATGAATTTATGAGACGTGTTGATTTCTTTGACTGATATTTAAGCTGTTATAGAATGCATGCGAGGACAAAAAAATGGACCATAAGAGTCATTATGAATTTTTATTTTTATTTTGTCATAGCTGCCAGTTGGATAGAATATACAGGTCACCAAACGTTGCTCAATAGATCAAAGAAAGAAATATTAGATTATCTTGCATTTAGAATTCATCTACAAGAATATCTTTTCTATGGCATAGACGAATGCAGTGGCTCAGAGTATATTCCTAGTGAGCCATCACCACCACAGAAAAACAGATATAACCAAAGAATTTCCTTGTCATCCACTCCTTTGCGAAAAAGATAGGTTTCACATCTTCATAAGATATCCAAACCATCCACACACAAAAAAAAAAAAAAAAAAAAAAAAAAAAAAAAAGATGTAGGATGCCTGGTTGTAAATCCAATTCTGCAAGGATTCAATAAACTGCATGTAAAGTTTTTTTTTTTTTTTTTTTTTTTTTTCTGCAAGAAGATTGGCAATGTTTCAAATTATTTCACGAAAAAAATTATTAAAAAAAAAAATGATTTAAAAATTCTTACTGATATTTAGGAAAGTATCTGCAATAATTATATATATATATATATATTTTAATTTAAGTTTCAGTTATTTCTAAAAGATTAGATAATTACAATTTAATTTTCAAACTATTATAAATAATGTTTCTATACAATGAATTAACTATTTAATCTTAAAAATATGTTCTGAATTATTATAAATGTGTACTATAACATAAAAATGCTATTTGATCGTAAAATAAATATAAATGTATACATAAATTTATACTTCGTATTTAACATATCGTACATCATTATGACCGGATGTCGCCTGTAGGAGACACTAATTTTCTAATTAAAAAAAAATAATAATTTTTTTCAACATTTTTCCATTGTTTTTCAGAGTATTTAAAACCCATTTAACAAGAAATTTTTAAAATTTAAGACTCAAAGTTGGTTTCAGGACTTAGGAGGTTTAAACTACAAAAGCTGAAAAAAAGTGACACGGAAAAAAGTTACCGGAAAAAAAGTGACAAGGAAAAAAAGTTACCGAAAAAAGTGACAAGCAATACATTTTGGGGACTTATTATTGATTTTGATAATTCATTGGTTAAGTGTAAAAGGAGGATCTGGAGGAGGCTCATGATTTAGGTAAATGGGTTTTTCATGCTAAATTAACTGTTTTGGTTCAGTTTTTGGATGTATGTTCATACTGAAAATTACGCTTGTCTGATCAGTTTTGTGGAGGAACGATTACCCTCCTCCTTCCATCCGCCCTAAATTAGATAAATGGGTTTTTAAGCAGAATTATCCAACGTGTGTCAAATTTTGGATATTGGTTCTTTCTGATAAGACATATATTATATAAGGCTTATGATGCTTAAATAGATTCGGGAGTTTAATGCTTAAGCAAAGAGGGGGAACGGGGGAACAACCTCTCTTAAATTAATAGCTTTTTACGCAGAATTATCCGATTTGCTTGGAATTTTGGACATAAGTTCATTATGATAAGACATATCTCTGATTAGTCATGTGGTTCTTTTGCTTTTTAATAAAGGAAGGGCGGGCAATTATCTCGCCTCAAATTATATAAATCATTTTTATGCAGAATAATTCGATGTATTTGAAAATTTAAACATAGGTGAATCCCTGAATAATTTTAAGGGTTTAATGACTAAGTATAGAAGGGGAATAGAATATAACCCCTTTAAATTTAATAAATTGCTTTTTATGCAGAATTATCGGATTTGCTTCAAATTTTGGATTATCGGTTTATTATGATAAGGCGTGTCTATGGGGTTCTTTTGTTAATTAAAAAGGGGGGTGATTTCCCCCCGTAAATTAGCTAAATTGTTTTTAATGCACACTTATCCGATGTATTTCATATTTTTGATATAAGTTCTTTATCATAAAGTGAATCCGGGAATAGGTCTAAGGGTTTAAGGCTGTTCATAAATCAAAAAGGGCAACTTTGTGACACATGATTCAATTTATTTTTATTCAGAAATGTATGAAAATAGCAGGTGTTGTTACCGAGAAACTGTTCATTGCACTCAATTTTCTGTTAACATAATAGATCTTTCATAACAAGCCTTTGTGTAAAATTTTCGTCGATAATTTATTTCGATAATAACATATTTTATTATTAAGAAAAATTTTAGGATTTTTATTATTATTATTATTTGAATGCTTTATAATTGAACAATATTTAACACTGAACAATATCTTGAAAAAATAATATTTTATATTTAAAATACTTAACCTAAAATATTTTACATGCAATTATCAATTACATAAATTGAACTGATATATAATTTTCGTTCCTTTTCTTCTACCATTATCAAGAATATAAATGTCTGTAAGAAAAAATAGCTTGTCATTCATTAGAAAAAAAAATAATAATAATAAATAAATAAAAAATAAAAACATTAGTATAACAGCTATAAAATAAATTACATTGATACCCATTATTTAATATTTGAAAAGATGTATAAAAATGTATAAGAAAATTCAAGTAATAAAAAAATTATAAATAGTTAGTTGCATCAAATTTCAAATTTAGGATTTTAGAGAATGAGACAGATAAAAATAAAAGTCATGGAAGCTTTGAATGGTCGCGTAAATATTGTTACTTGAGGGGGGGGGGGGGAGAAGAAAGAAAATAGGCCGTAGTAAGCAAAAATAAATACTTTCCGCAGTATTTTTAGTTAAATTTCTGATAAACATAATTAGTTGTAAATTATAAGCTTAAAACTGTTTTACCTCATCGAATAGATTAGACCATCTATCGTTTAAAAAATAAATAGAAATCACTTATGTAATACAGTAATTCATCACAATTTGAATAGACAAATTTAAAAGCAACTAATTCAAAAATTTTTTGATGAAACATTCAAGTTATTTACCGTCAAATCTTGACGGGCATTATCTAGTTAAATTTTATATTATGTACAAATTTTTCACGGGGTTGTAGCCCCATCAGCCCACCCCTGAATATGCCATTGTAAACAAACATTCTCTCGTATGCGAATATTTGAGCATGTTTATATATATATATATATATATGACATTTTAAAGTTAGGAGCCAGAAACATCATCGCCAGGGTCCCCGTTCTTTGCACAGAAGTCATGGCCAGCGAGGGAAAAAATAAAAAATAAATAAATGTAGAATATCCAATAAATCACTCATTGGTGGCTGTAAGTTTATTTATTCAACTGTAGTCATTATAGAGGGAAAAACTCCTTTTTGCAAACGATCTTTTACCGAAATGTCCAAAAAATATTCCATCATTTACTTCAACCAGCCGTACTCATCGACGAAAGAACTCCAGAATCTCTCCCCTTCTCATCTCGAGACTTCCACCTTTAAAACTAAAAAGAAAATTCTAGAACTTTCTGTAATCTCAAACCATCATCCTTTTATGTAAACAGAATTCTTGTCCAGATACGAGACTATTTTACACAGACGATAAATTTATTTAAAAAAAAATATTATTTAACCAATTTATAATCGACTCATAATTTCTTAGGCAGACGATTTTTATAAGTGATTAATTTTAAGAGAAAAAGAAAAGAAATGAATTTATTAATGCACACATAAAAGGTTGACGGCGGAAAAATAAATAAATAGATAAAATAAAATAATGATATTTTTTGAAAGGTATGGTTTTGGAATAAATTTAATAAGATTTTCTTAAAAAGGGTTGATAAAAACATAGAAGAAATCAGTTTTATTTGGAATATTAAGAAATAAAGTTTTAATTATGAATATTTTTAATTTAGAGCCATCTTTTTAAATTTACGCATACTGGAATAATGTTTTTTAAGGCAAATTAAGAATTTATATCGTCTGCATACAGATTAACAGATTAGATCTAGAAACAAGATTTTAATTTAATAATTTGAAGTAAGTACGGAACATTATTATAAGAAAATTAAGGTAGTATAAAGGTTAGTTTTGGCGAAAATTTTTTAAATTTGTAATATATATATATATATATCATCTTTTTTTATTATAATATATAATAATCCTCTGAAGTAATAAATTAATATAATATAATAATATACTATATTTTTTTTCATCAGTAATTTTCTTATCTGAACCATATAATAAGTCAGTAAAAATTATATTCTCATTTTTAACATTTTTGTAATTTGCGCCATTACTTACATTATTGGCATGTATTCCCAGTTGTAACGCAAAGTATCCCGAAGGGTACGCTTACCTCTCGTAGAAAACCGTTGGCCTACGAGAGTGATACAAATCAGAAATTTGTTGCCACTTTAGTTTTTATTATTTATTTATCCACAAATTCAATATTTATGAATTCCTTGTCACTTTTTTCCGGTAACTTTTTTCCCGTGTCACCTTTTTTCCGTTTTGTAGTGTATGTCACTTTTTTCCGTTCACCTTTTTTCCCTAGATTCATCCGATACGAGTCCGTAACCCGATGGGGGTAAGTGGGGCAAAGCCTCCCTTCCCTAGCATGCTCTCGAGCCCTCTCTAAACATTTTACTTTTTTTATATTTTTCTTAACATAATAACGACATAAATAATGTATGCAAGGCTCGATAAGCAATGGTTTTCACACAAAAAATTTCGTTTTTGAAATGGTCAGCCGAAACGCCCAACATGAATTCAATAGAAAATCTTTGGAAAGAAGTTGGCAAAAGTCTGCGGAACTATAAATATTCCAACTCAGCCGAAATTTCTCCAAAATCGCAAGAAATGTAGAAAAAACATACCATAGACTATCTTTAGCCGTTGATTGTATGAATGTCACGTTGCTGCGCCGCAGTACTTATTATTAAAGCTAATAAAATAGTAATATGATGAAATACTAATTGTAAATGTTTTTGATCACTGTATTTTTCTATTATAATACCACTTTCTTACAAACGTGTGAAGGTGACCGGAAACTTTTGAGAAGATGCGTTTTCTTTTATACTTAAATTTTTCAATTAAAGTTATTGATATTTACACGTTCTTCTATATGTAAGTTCCTAACTATTATGTGAATAAAATGTATAAGTATCACTTTGAGATTCCTCTTCATATGGGTATACTTACAAATAAATTGAAAAATGTTTGCTGTCCGGAAACTTTTGACCGCCACTGTATATTATAACTTGGCTCCGCTTGCATAGACACCAAAAAGTCAAATTAATGTACATAAAAATAAATATCATACGCATGATAAATACGCATACTCTTAATTTTATGATTTTTTTTCTTTTTTTTTTTTTTTTTTTTTGCAAGTTTTTCAAAAAGTTTTTAGTTTTAATAAAAAAGAAAAAATATATATTTATTTCTCGATGATCACGAAGTACTTTGCATTTATTTCCTTATAGAAAAGTTCCATTATAGAGAGGTTTCACTTTAGACGGGTTCCTCTATAGGCAGGACCATTTTATCAGTTTTTGCTACATTTAGTTTGCTTAAGATATGGATTGTTAAAACATGTTAGCCCCCAGAAAAATTTCAGAGTCCCCCCCCCCAGTCGAGCCCGGAACCCGTGAAATAGCGCTCTAAGAGTTCTTCTATATAAACTGTAAGGACAATACACAACCCAGCTGTCTCTCAGAAAAAAATAGGCACACATACAATAGGCCAGTAAAATTGTCAGAAAAAAGGGCCGATAGATGCAAAAATTCTGCTAGAAGATTTTATGTTTTTAAAATGTTTATGGGGATGCTAGTAACAAGAATTAGTGGTTTTCCAACAAAATATCTCGAGGCTAAATCTTGTGAGCCAAAGAACCACAAAATTTTCGGACTTTTTTCAGTTTTTTGCCAATAACTCAAAAATTATAATTTTTTTGCATAAAATACTCAATTACAAAAAGAAAGAGCATTAAATTCTCTATAAATTTTGTTATAAAAACATTTTTCTAAACCCATTACTAAGCGCGCTGTGGTTTTTTGAAAATGTCCCTATTTTTTAACTTTATAAAAAGTGACCTATTTTTTGCCTCCCATCCCAAGAAACTTTTTTTCATCATTAACAATGAAAATTAAATACACCTATTGATGGATGAGAAATGAAAGTTCTAAGAAAGGAAGGCAGAAGAAGCACAAATTCTAGAAACCCTATAAGAAAAACAATTACAAAGGGAGGAAGGGCCAGGGATAAAAAAGGGAATGTAGATGGAAGATTGCGGCCACGTGACATTCCCGAGCCGTAATGATTTAGATGCAAGTGTTCTTTTATAAAGAGATACTCTTCTAATATGCTGCTATTCAGTTTATTGTATCTCTTTTCGTGCAGTAATGAAAAATGAGTGAGCTCGACCGAAAATTGTGCTTCATTCGCCAAACGACTTCAAATAGTAATACTCGCGTTGTGAGCCAGAAATGACTTGCCAAGCTCTTTGAACATAGCGTTCAGCGTCAAAGTAATATTCATCAAAAGTAATATTCATCAGTTTTTAGGAAAGTAGAAAGGAAGTTAGAATACAGGATGATTGCCGAAAAACATGCGAATGAGAGAATGATAGCAGCATATGTTCGTCGGAGTGAAGATTCTACACAGACTATACTTTGTCTCTCAGATCAAACACTTCTTTCAAGTTTGAAGACAATTGCTTCTTATGTGAAAAAGGTAATCCCGGTGACTTCAATGAAAAACAATAAAAAAGCCCTAAGCAAAGAGAAATTTGATTCACAAAGTAATGAAGTTAGAAGCAAAAATTATAATTTTGAAAGCTGCAGAAAAACGTGGGGATGAACAGTCTCAGAAAGTAATTGAACGTATTCAGCACAAACCTGATTAGCAGATGCGAACCAAACTTGCAGATGCATGGTATCATAGTTTTTGTTGTGTAAAACTAGATCAATCTGTGACAAGTGGAGAGAAAAGAGAGCGTCTCCTCGCACCATCCGTTGACAAAGCCAATGACATAAACAAGAGCTTCTTCATTTTATTTCTTAAAATAAATTAAAAATTTCAAAATAACAGAATTCAAGATGAGCAGGCAAAAGAAGAAGCTGATATTATGATAGTTATCTCAGCCATTTCAAGAGCCGTATCTTTTGAAAGCGTCGTAATGGTTGGAGAAGATATTGACCTTCTCGTGATCATGACGAGCTTAAGCTATTAGCCCAAAAATCTATTTTTATAAAAGCCAGAAGTAGGTAACATCGAAACCAAATGGATTTCAACCATGTTGTTCAAGTACAATTACAACAATGTTCTTTTCACTCATGCAATCAGCGGATGCGATACAACATCCGCTCTTTTTGGGCAAAGAAAGTCAAAGTTTTGTAACACTGTTTGAAAAAACATGATCAGCTTGGAGAAACAGCCTGCGTGTTCAATAAATTAGATTCTAACCGTCAAAAAATCATCAAGGTTGGAGAAAAATTCCATGCTGCACTATACAGTGGATGCATAGATACTACACAGAAATTAAAAACTAAGTTTTCTGCTATTTGCTAAATCTGCCACAAAAAGCAAAGTTTGCAAAACTACTATCAACACAAGAGTCTGCGCAGCATCATTTTCTCCGATCTTATCATCAGTTAAAAGCTAGGAAACAACATCCCTCCTGAAGAATGAGGGTGGGCTCGCAGGTCGGACGATCTCTTTCAGCCAGTTTAAATGTGCCAAGACCCGGCACCTGAATCCTTGCTCCATGCTGTGTCATGTAGTTGTAATGAAAGGTGCAGCAAAGCATGTTCTTTTGATAAATTAAGACTAAAAAGCTCAACAATTTGTAAAACATGTAATGGGATCAACTACGAAAATGTTAACGACATTATTTATCTAGATGGAACGGATGTAAAAATGTCACCATAAGTGTTTTTTACTTACAATCAGTTAAATACCTAATATTAATGTTTTCCACCAAAGCTCTAAATACAATGTTCTTAATTTTTTACAATGTTACCGTTGTAATTCATCACGATTTGTATCATGCAAATACCTATAATTTAAATAAGTTACATTAAAGAGGATAAAATAATTTAAAATTGTGTCAAATTTTCGTTTTTGCAATTTTTCCGTAAAGTTAGGAAAAAAAGAGTCACATTCAGAATGCCGTAGCGCGCTTAATAATGGCTTTAGAAAAACAGTTTTATAATGAAATTTGTAGAGAATTTAATGTTCTTTCTTTTTGTAATTGAGTATAGTACGCAAAAATTTTATAATTTTTGAGTTATTGGCAAAAAACGGAAAAAAGTCCGAAAATTTTGTGGTTTTTTGGCTCTACAAAATTTAGCCTCGAAATATTTTGTTGGAAAACCATTAATTCTTGTTACTAGCATCCCCACAAACAGTTTAAAAACATAAAATCTTCTAGCAGAATTTTTGCATCTATTTATGACAATTTGACTGGCCTATGCAATACCGTTGCAAAGGAAATAAGGTCCCTAGAGTTTCGTGTAAAAAAGAGAAAAATCAAATAACTATAAGTCAAAGTAAGTTCGAAATACATTTTTCACTGAGATGTTATCACAAAGATTTCTGAAGTGGAAGGAGTTAATGACTTTAATCTAATTTTTAATTGAAATAAAATGGTAATCAGAGACATTGTTAAAAGTTGTTTTTTGTGATGAGTAGATACTCCTTAATTTATTTTGGAGGTGAAAATATCACATTATAAAAAGCACAAAAACAGTAAAAATGTCGGTGACCAATCCATGGATGGTTTCGAAGAAACGTCTTGAAAGAACTTTTATTGATGGAAGTCATAAAAAAAAAAAAAAAAAAAAAAAAAGTTTAACATTCCTGCATGAAGGAGGGGAAAGGGATGCGCTTTTTTTCTACTTTTCACATCTTAGCTATATTAATTTATTTCAACTTTTACCAATTTCCTTTGCCATACTTTCCATAGCATTTTGCATAAAGAATAATTGTAAATTAGTGAAGATACGCAATAACACATGATTAAATTAATAAAACACATTTTCATTTTTGATGATTGTAATTTACTTTCATAGTTTTCAAAAATATATCTCAAGCAAATATCAAGGATTTAAAATAAAGCATTTTTAAATGGAATTTTATTTTTAAAAATATATTAGCAATAGGAAACATTCAAAAGGGTGCCAAAAATCTGGTACAGCGCTGATCTATACGAATTGAAATTATATTCTTTTTAATTTTGAAGAAAACTAGTCGTTAGGGGCCACCATAATACTTACCCATCATGGATATGCGATAAATATATGAAAATAAAATATGTTTAAACTATTTACGAAATGCGTAGCAATTGCAAAACAAAGTTTAAGAGTATCTTTACATATTTTTAATACACATAGTAATGCTGTCGTCATGAATTGCTGATGAACCCATTTCGATAAATTAAATGAAACGCCAAACTACTCAAGTAGTACCGAACTGCATAAAAGAAACATCCTTATAATTCCAAAAATAAAAGCCATATTAACTAACAGTTTCTTTTACATCCATTCCTTAAAATAAAAAAAAATCGAAAATTTTTATATACCTTCCATCAGAACGAATTTTTCGAGAGTCCGAAAAAAATAGTTCCGGATAATCGAGGTTATTGATATTCAATAAACTTCGTCCCATTCTTACATACTAAGTACATACACAATTTCAAGTCTCTATCTCAATTTGTTCGGGAGATAGAGCGTTTACTGACACACAGGCGGACGGACGGCAAATTTTTTTTGTAAAAATATGTTTTTAGGAATCTCTAGTGTCTGAAACGTGTAAATCCGCTAAAAAAATTACTTCGATTTTCAAAATGATTGCAAAACTTACCCTATACTACGTATGATGGGTAAGTAAATTAATCAGTTTTATTCCCCTTTTCCACACAAAAAATGTGTTCCACTAATAATTATGAATTTTGAAAGAAAATCTTCATTAGTATATAATTTATAACTTAATTAGCATAAGTACAAAATATTTCTCATTCATTTTAAATGTGACGTCATTATTTATCGAGCTCCAATAGTTCCTGATATCCATGTCCCTTGTATTTTTAACGACTACTATAAAGTAGAGCCACTAGAATTATAAAGTACCTGTTTTATTTCAACAATGACGTCATATTTTTCCAAGTGAAATATTTCATTGAAAATATCATTTCCTATTGTCCTTTTCACTGCATACTTTACAAAATGAATATTTTAGTGCACTTTGTTCATGCATATAAATTTGAACAGGGTGTAATATCGTTGACAGGTGAATGAATATTTTAGTGGACTTTGTTGATGCATATAAATTTCAACAGGGTGTAATATTGTCCACAGGGTGTAATATCGTTAAAATTCAATTGAAACGATTTTTCCACATAATGCCGTAATGTAAAGAAATTTTTGACAATCTCTAAAAACAAACTAATCATGGTAGAAACATCATTTTCAGTAGGTATCCGTGTTAAGGTAAATGTTATTAAAGTACAAAAATTTCATGGTTACTCGGATTGCTATGAAATTTACTAAAGTTAGAAAGCGGCGAGATGGACAGACAAACCGAAGGCATAATAACTTTCAACTTTCTTGGAAAGTGTTAAAAAATAGAGTGAAAAATATATTGATTAGTATTTATATTTTCCGCCTTTTTCCAAAAAAAAAAAAAAAAAAAAAAAAAAAAAAAAAAAATTCTTTTAATAATTATGAGTTTTGAATAAAAATTTTCATTTGTATGTAACTTATAACTTATTAATTAGTATAAGTAAAAAATTTGCTCATTCATTTTAAATCTGGCATCATTATTTATCTAGCTCCATTAGCTACTGATATTCATGCCTCTTGTATTTTTAACGACTACTATAAGGTACCTCTTTTATTTCAACAATGACGTCACATTTTTCCATGTGAAATATTTCATTAATAATATTATTCCTTTTCATTCAATTTTTTATTTCTTATTATGCTGCCATTTTTGACAGAAAAATTCTTGTTAATGAAACAAATATACATGTTTAATATATAACAAAAAATACTCTCTTTATTTCTTTTTAAAATATGACGTCATACTTATTTTCTTTAAATTTTTTTTATTTATTTTTTTGCACGGAAATTGCTCAGTTGAAAATTTACTGATGCTGAGAAATTATCATTCCAAATTTCTATTTGGTTGACAACAAGAAAGGAAAATGGTTAAATTTTACTTAAAAAATGCCTATTGATTCTGTATGAAAAATAATGAAATTTTGAATTATTAAGGAAAATATTTGAATAAAATGAATAAAACATAGCCTATGTTCATTTCCGGGCTATAATTTATCTATAAGCAAAGCTTCAAAGTCATTAATCCATCCGTTTTGAAGCCAATTTCATTCCAACTTTCGGACACACTATCACATTTATAATATACTAGCAGCCCGCCCTCGCTTTGCTACGGGTAAAGCAAGTCGCCCAGTCCCGTGCCACTACACTACTGACACCGGAAATAGTTACTGACACTTCATCCCATTAAATTCAACTACTAAAACATTACCCTTCTTTTAGGTAGTCGGGTAAAAAGTAGCCTATATGTTGATCTAAGGTCTCAGATACCTTCATACAAAATATCATAAAAATCGATACATCCGTTCTTGAGTTATAAATGGTGTAAGGAACCCGACTTTGTATATACATTATAATCAATAGTATTCGTAGAGCACGCGGTGTAAGGATTTTTTAAGGTCATTTTTATACACTTTGGGTTACATTATTGGCATTTTAGTAAGAATCCCCCCTTTTTTTAAAAAAAAAATATAATATAGCCTATGTTCACCGGAAATAGTGTAGCTTTCAGACGGTGAAAGAATTTTTCAAATCCGTCAAGTAGTTTTGGAGCCTATTCAAGTCAAACAAACAATCAAATCTTTACTCTTTATAATATTAGTATAGATAATCAATAGTATTCGCAGCGGACGCGATGTAAGTTAATTTTAAGGTCATTTTTCTACACCTTGGGTTGCATTATTGGTATTTTAGTAAGGATCCCTTATTTATTTTTTTTTTATTTATTTATTTTTTTTTTTTTAAATATAATATAGTCTATGTTCACCGGAAATAGTGTAGCTTTCAGACGGTCCGTCTAATAGTTTTGGAGCCTATTCAATTTAAACAAACAAATAATCAAATAAATCTTTCCTCTTTATAATATTAATATAGACAAGGCAGAACCCGTCAATTTTTGACGAAAGAAAATGTTTAAGAAGGAACTGTTTCATTAAATTATAATAAACCTACAAAATTAATTATAGTAAAAAATGCATTTTATATTGGTACGTCTAAGTCTTAAACAAACGATATTTATCGTCAAACTAACAAAATACTATTTCTATAAAACGCAGTTGTAGAAATTGTTAAAATTAAACTTTAATCGTATATGTAAGCAGTAAAAAATAATAAAGATATGTTATTATGATAAAGTTATTAATTAAAGTTCTAATGCTGGTATTCCAAAATGATAAAAAGCAAAATTTATTCAACTTTGACTCAATCACAGAATTTTTGTGAAATCTAAGCCCGGCATCATTTTCACCATATCAAAATTTACAAATATACATTTCACATCTGTATTCACGTTTAAAAAAAAATTGGCATTTTAATTTGATAATTTTGATTCAAAACTTGAAGTCTCGGTGCTATTAGCTGAATTAGATATTAAACTGTTGATATTATTTTACGTGTAAATCAAATTGTGTAAAGAAGTCAAAATTCACCGGGATTTATAACAGAAGATATTTAAATTTCTATTTTTTCCCATTTAATGAGGAAATGGCAACATAAAGATACAGCACTCAATTTTTTCCCTTTTTTCCTTTGCTTCAAATAGAAATGGAGTACTCCTGTTGCCACAATTAGAAACGAGTTATTAAAAGATACAAAAAAACTGATATTTCAAAAACAAATTAAGATACAGCTTTCAAACAAATTTCATTTAAAAGTACAACTTTTTTCCTACACGATGGTGTAAAAATTGAAAATATGCAACATTAAGAAATTAAAAAATTTTTAGTAGCAAAAATTTCAATACCGAAATTCATTTAAAATTTCAAAGTGTTGCTATGCGCAAAATGACGTATGCGTTACGCACAGATACGTTTGGCCTTTATAATATAGATATAAGGATGTGATTTTTTTTAAATAAAACAAATTTCTAATAAAAGAGAACAAGATTCAAGAAAAATATGATGCCAAATTTCGTTTTTTCTTTCTTTCTTTTTTTTTTTTTTTTTTTTTTTTTTTTTTTTTTTTGATAAGTCTATTTTCTTTTATTTCGTCAAGACCTCTACACTAAAAAAGTACCAAAGAAACAATTTAAAAATTAAAAAATAATAATAACATGAAAATATGCACGATAATTCAGAAAAAAAAAACATACAGTCGGCTCTCGTTAATTCGAACTCGTCGGGACCACAAGAAATGTTCGAATTATCGGGAGTTCGAATTATGGAAAGTATGAAATGAAAACATGTTTAATATGGTCCTCTTACAAAGGAATTAATGTTATAGTGTTTTTTTTTTTTTTTTTTTTTTACTTATTTCGTCTGTTATCATCAGAATATGACTTAATATTAAATTAGAATGTATAAATACGTAAACCAATTAAGTGATTAGAAACAAGCACAATGGAAGAAAATTTTCAAGCGTCACTGATGGACAGACGAGGCACTAAGAAAGTGGATGTCAAATGTATGGGAAAGAAAGTTATTCAAAATGGTCTGAAATTCGTGAGAAAGAAAGGAAGAATGAAAAATCGGAATTCTCGTTAGTTCGAATTAAACGAAGTCAAGATAAAATGAATTCGAATTAATGAAAATTTTTAACGTTATTTTGCCATTGAAAATTTCGGGACTTCATGTTTAGTTCGAATTAAGCGAAGATTCGAATTATCTGATTTCGAATTAACGAGAGTCGACTGTATTTTATGCAAAAGTTATATGTTTTCTTGAAAATATCTAAAAATTAATCTTAACATAAAATATAAGTCTGCGGCCAAAAAACAGCATTATTTTTTATTACACTAAAAGAGCAATAAACCTTTCTTTGTTTCGGAACGGAACAAAAGCTTGGTAGTTTTGAAACATCTTTAAATGATTTTTGAGGGACTGACGCTACCGAATTGACAAAGGAAGGGAAAGTTTATCTCCCCCATCTTCAGTCGTAAAGCTGTCAACTAATTTCGAGTTCGATTTCTGTCTTGAAGTACCCCATTGTACCCCAATGCCGGGGTACAATGGTCCACAGCATGGGGCTCTATGGACCACTTGTAATTTGAATAAAAATATATTAGTGTAGTTCATTTTTTCACAATAAGAAAGATAAACTAACTATAACACTAATAAACTATAACAAATTTGTTTATTCACATTTTATTATTCATTTTTATTTGTTTATTCACATTTTATTATTAATTTTTATTTGTTTATTCACTCTTTTAGCTCTAACTAAAGTAACATTTTTTTCTTCATTTTTTTAATCATTAAGTCATTATACCGGTCGCAGATTGAACAATTAGGTTTATTATCTTCTACAATACATTTTAAAGCCTGTTCCACAACTTTATGTGGCACAGAACCTCTATTGGTTTTCCTAGGCTTGTTTCTTGGCATTGCTAAAAGAAATATGAAAAATGATATATAATCTTTTTGTCCAATGATGCCACTTAAAGTTAAATATAAACCTTTATAATAAGAAATATATATATATCTAAATATATGACTAAGGAAAAAATATAATAAATTTTTCCTGTCTACTTTACATCATCTGTATTTTTTTAATGAATTTTACCTTATTTAATTATTACATCCAGACACAAACTAATAGGTAGATATATTTTTGTTTTTCTCATTTTATTATTTTATTTAAATATAACTCATTATGGATGCATGTATACATAAGAGCAGGAATATTAAATTAACAAATCATGTGAAATTAAAAAAAAAAAAAAAAAAAAAAAAAACCCTCAAATGCACAAAATGTTTTGTTTACTAATTTTGGTGTTCAATTTGGGTTAATTTTTAAATTTGAAAGCTTTTATTATATAGATAAATATTTCAAAAATGCATTTCACAACATGAATCATTAATTAATCTACACACAGAAGTAAAATAATTTATTAATTCTGAATTTCACATATAATATTTAACTTTTAAAAACATAAGATACAAAACTAGGGTACAATGGATCATGGTCCATTGTACCCCAGTTTCTGATGGTCCATTGTACCCCATATGGAAGTTTGACAAAAACTTGATGATAAAAAAAGAAATTTAGAATTCTATTATTTTAGCTATAATAAATATGATAATGTGTTGTCTTACCTTTTTATTTTGTCACACAACATCTTTCAAATTACAAATCTGTAATAAATAAATGAAGATATGTTTCACTGAAAATATTTACTTTTGCCTTACTCCTCCTGTGTCAAATCAATTATCAAGCATAAAATGGCTAAAATGTCAGCTATGCACATGGTTTCAAACTTCTTTTTACTACTTCATGACTGTCATCTATATACTAAAATATGAAGCTTTCAAAAACAGAATTAATATCAAAAATAGGGGGTGGACCATTGTACCCCGTGGTCCATTGTACCCCAGTCTCCCCTACATCAAAGCGCCGATAAGAAAGATCAAAAATAGCGACGCCTGACCGAAAGAAGTTAGTGCTATATGTGCCTGGCCCTTAAGCGTAAAATTTTAAAGTACAGTGTTTTCAGTATCGTAATTCTGAATGTTTCTGGTAAACAGACGGAAATTTTTTTTTAACTAATGAAATAAAATGATAAATATGAATGATAAATAAAAAATGATAAATATTGTCTATATTCTATAACATCGTTATAAAAGCGCGAGAAGCTGGTGTATTTTAAAAATTATACATTTTCCAAGCTGATTTTAAAGTATGTAATTAATAGAAAGAAAGTTTTTTCATTATTATCCTAATAAATCATCAATGATGACATGAGAAATATATTCCAGATTAAAAGCACGAGGTAGAGAAAATAAAATAATAATAATAGTAATAGTAAACAATAATAATAGTAATACTTAATAATATTAATAATAATAATAATATGTTATAATACAGACATTTAGTGACCTTTCCTACATGAATCCCATTTGTTTTGAATAAAAATGGCATGTGGGAGCATATATCATGAGGTCGTAAAATAGGAATTCTTACGATAAAACAAATGTGTTCAAGCACTGATTTAAGTTTCAATCTACTCTGACGTCATCAAAATGGCGTACCGGGATATATATCAGGGGGATGTTAATCAGGATTTCGTCGAAAGTAAAATGCTTTAGCACCGGATTTAAGTCCCCCTGATTTAAATCCTCATCTACTCTGACGTCAGCAAAATGACGTATAGCGGGATCTTAATCAGTGGGACCTTAATCAGGGTCTCAACCAAACTAAAATTCTCTGTGACTGGATTTAGGTCCCGATCTGATAGCGGGATGTATATCAGTGGGACGTTAATCAGGATTTCGTGAAAAGTGAAATGCTCAAGCATTGGATTTATATCCCGGTTTCTTGTGACGTCAAAATGACGTATAGGGGATCTTAATCAGTGGGACCTTAATCAGGGTCTCGACGAAAGTAAAATTCTCTGTGACTGGATTTAGGTCCCGATCTGATAGCGGGATGCATATCAGTGGGACGTTAATCAGGATTTCGTGAAAAGTGAAATGCTCAAATACTGGATTTATATCCCGGTTTTTTGTGACGTCAAAATGACGTACCGGGACCTTAATCAGTGGGACCTTAATCAGCGCCCCCGGGCGCCCCAAGGCACCCTTAATCGGGCTCTGCACAGACAGGTTTACTTTTTAGTGACAGAGAGCTACTTTACCACTTACTGTAAATTGTGAAAAATCTGAATTAGTAGTAGTAATTTAACTTATTGAATAATATTCTATATAAGGATTACAGAAAGCAACTACTTCAATTTACTAAAAATTCAAATTATTAAAAAGTTAAATAGCCATATGTATTATGCTGTGTTTTCCCAATTAAATTTTAAAAATGCAGTATAAAATCTAAAATACCGAGTCTGTAAAATGGAAAAAAAAAGAAGTATTAAAATTTTTAATAGAATTATGCATTACACACTAATAACAATGAGCTCCACTCATCAAACTGACAAAGTGGATGACTTTGTGCAATAATACATGAACTTATATACTGTTAAATGTACAGCTAATGAAATCTTAGACAATTTGCTCTCCAATACCACAATTTCTTCCATAATGGTATAAATAAATTTAGAAAAAAAAAAAAAAAAAAAAAAAAAAAACTAAATAAAAAAACAGTGCCCAATTCATGTTTAATGTTGACAATCTTGAATGCAATTAGTATCTCAATCCATGTAATATCAGTTTTTGAAAAGTCAAACCATGAAGATGACTTAAAGAAATGAAAGAAATAATCTAATTCACTGTCAGAATATAGCATTCAAACAAAAACACTATTAAACAGCAACATAAAAATGTCTCAGAACAAGTGGGTAAGTGGGATAACAGATCACACAGAGAGTTTCGTTTAATAATTCTATCAAAACAACTTATCCTGCAATTAATGTCCAAATTGTTAATTTATAATTATTAAATTCTTACATAAATGGTAGAACTAATAAATTAATTTTAAAATAATTATAAAAAGAAGTTTTGCATTTTAATCAAATTAAAATTGTTCAAATCAAATTATTTGAATAAAATCGAAATTTTCAAATTTTTTGAAAATCTGAAATTAAAAATAAAATAAAATGAGTAGGTATGAAATGTATATATATATATAAATAAAATATTAAAATTTCTAAAAACGAAAAAAATTGATTAAAATTAAATTTAAACAGCTGAATCATTGATAAATCGCAATAGTTTTAAAACAGAAAGAAAATTGAATTAAAAAAAATATCATGAATGTTAGATGGATAAAACCTTTAAATTGGAAAAAAAAAGGTGACATTTCTTCTAATTAAATCCATCTTAATATGAAAATTCCAAGTTCCAGCATCAGGGTTCAAACTAAGAACCTTCTATTTAGTAGCAAGATGCTTTCTCTCCAAGTTATGATGTCTGCACGAAAAACGTTGAAATTATTTTATTTTAAAATTTAAATCGCAAAAATAAAAAGATGACATTGAAAAAAAAATGAATCAAAATCGTAAACTTTTTCAAAATTTCATTATTTGTCGCTTGACATGAGGTATTCAGCTGTAACTATACAACATTTGAAGTCTCTGAATTATAGAGTTTTTGTGTACGGACAGACAGACAGAGGCCTATGATGAATAGGGGTTACGTCAGATGAACGAACCGGTCATAAAAATGACCAACTAAAACATAATCTGAAGTGCTTTTAGATTATATAAACAAGCAAACAAAGAAATGAATTTCTTTATATTTTTAACCTATATTTTAAAAATCTATCCTGTATAAAGTTTCTGTATATATAACCAACTCCATCTAATCTGCAAAGCTTGGAAATATATGTGTGGATTGTAGGTCAGTGTTTACATGTTTTACAATTACAAAACAAGTTATTAATTCATGAATGAATATTAAAATCAGAAGACAATGATTTTAAATAAGTTTGGCAATAAAATATATCTCTAACATTAAATCGACTTATCAATTTCATAAAGTAAATAAAGTAAGCATAAGCAAAAAATACACAGCAAATAAAATAAGCATACATATTTAAGTACACAAATCTAAACACATATTCATCGCTGATTAATTTTAATTTTCTGAAATACAGACAATTTTTCTTTGTTTCAGTACTTAATATTAATTTGGGAAATTTTATGCAAAAATTAAAGATTTTAATAAAAGTTAAATAAGTTTTCTAAATTATTAATTTCTTTAATTTATACTTCAGAAAAAATGAAAATTTTAAATAGGAAATTTCAGTAAATTAATTTTCGGAAAAAAAAAAAAAAAAAAAAAAACATAACTTTCAAGAAGATAAATTTGATTCTTTATATTCGAATATTAATTGTGGATTAAAAGTTTTGCAGATTATAGGTCTGTAGATATAAAATAAAAGCGTATAGGATTTTGCTTTAAACTTCCTTGAAATATGCTAGATGTCTAATATCTCGAGCTTGGCGCCAGCCTCGTAACTAGCACGACCCACTGGTCGGACCGTCTTATTAAACACTTATTAAAAGTGTTATTAAATTAAGGGATATTAAACTCTCATCAAATGTGACTTAAAAACTATTGCCGCAGTTTAGTAAAAAAAAATAATAGCGATAATGATACTTTTATTAACAGAATCATTGGAAATATATTTTAATAAATCACACAGAAATATTTTCAAAAATCTACTTTTTACTATTCAGCTTCAAAATTTATGATGGTTTTAAATCTATTTTTACTTTCTTCTATCGTTACAAGAAGAAAGTATTGAATTCATGAAAATTTTGAATTCCGGTTTTCGACGGATTCAGACGTTTTAAAGCTCAGATATACCGAAAAATATGTTTTTACAAAATGTCTGAGTCATTGCTCCTGTATCTCTGTATATGACATAAATTTTGTGAGCGCTCTATCTCAAGAACTAATCCACGGAATTTAATAAAAAATTATATTTACTTAGTCCTTGATATAAATTGATGCTGATTAGTTTTTGGTGTGAATCGCTTAACAGGTGGCCCTATTGTACAGGCTTTTGTGCGATTTCCGCAATAGCTGTATCGCTAGAATTATACGCCTAGTGTCGCCCGTAATTAGAGGCATCTTTTACGCTTCGTGTAATATCGATTTTAACAAGAAAAATATGAAGTTGACAAGGCCAAAACAATGAAAAAAAATTGAAATCGACGTGATAAAAAAATACGGTTTAAATCAACTGACGCATTTAAACAGTAATTAAAGAAGGTGAGAATGGCAAAACTTAAACAAAATCTGAAATTGAAACTATACAGGACGGAGTTAATCACCTAGAAACTTTTAAAAAGCATTTAAACATTGGGAGTCAATCTCCGTTTAAAACTAAATGCACTTTTCTGCATCAAATGTTTTTATTTCAGTATTTCTCCGTTTTAAACTGGCATAAGTAAATAACCGTCGTCGGTTACGGTAACAGTCCAGCGAGTTCAATAGTTTTTCAACATTGAAAAAAAAAATGACGAAAGAATATTTCTTCTCAGAAAATTTACTTTTAAAAATATGATTTGTATACAAAAAATTGCATCTTTTTTTATATTGCTATTTTAAATAATTTTATTTAGAAAAATAAATATTATTTAAAATGCTGAATCAAAATTGAAAATTAGACATTTTCATTTAATCAAAAGAAAAAAAATTCAACGTTACAAATAATATTTTGAGTTATAACAATTTTAATTTACTCTAAATTTTTTGAAAAAAAAAAATATTAAGAAGGTTTATGATGTTATAATGCTTACAAATTAAATGGTTACCCATCACAGAACATTCAAAACTCTTACTCTATGAATAAATAAATGTTTCCTGGACACATTACAGCAACATTCATTACACGCATTTCAATTTGTGTCTGATCCCTCGAAATCTCGCGATTTATTAAAATTGCCATAACTCTGAGTTTTGAAGATATCCAGATGAATTTTTTTTTGTTCAATTTAGGAATGGATAAGGAAAATTTTTCTAATTGGAAGTTTTATCGTCTGGGTGCCGTATACAAATTTAATTTTCGCATTTTTTAAAATAGACCCCCCCCCCCCCCAATGGAGTTGCAACTTATCTTATCAAAAAATTCATCTTTTTTATGAAACTTTGCAATTAGAAGCATGGGTCTAGGGGCAATATTTAAGGAGATAGTCTATTGTTTCGATATTTATGACTCACCCTGTATGTATACATATATAGGTAATAAAACCATTAACTGGCATAAAAATATATTAATCTTTTTTATAAAGTTAAACACAATATCAACTTACAATAAACTTTTACAATTTATTTTAACGTATAATTCTGTATGAGGTCATGGGTTTCGCGGGAGTGCAGAATGGTCTGATCCAGCAATCTAGGATAGGAGGAAATTTTAGCTACCTGGGGAAATTTTGCAAATATATATAATTGATTTCAGTTTTAACAATGAATATACAGTATCAGCAAAAATCTTGACACTTACGATTTTAGACGATATGTTGAATATCTAGAAATATACGTGAGAAATTATTCTGAAACTAGGCGTGTAAACAAAATAGTACAGGTCATACATTTTTGCGAAAATTTCTCCCTTAAATCCTATAGGGGACCGTCAACAAATTGAAAAAGAACGAATATCTCTTGGATGACCCTAGCAAAAGCGTTCAAACTGCAGAATATGATTAAGTGGCTTTTTGAAATAAAACGTCTTCATTTTTATGAGGATAGCATGAACACTCGTAGAGATATTAAGGCTTTTACAAAAACAGTGCCAAATTTTGCGAAGTTTTTTGCTTATAATTTGTAGAGTTCTTAATAAAAAACAATATTCTTTTCAGAAAATATGACAAACAACATTGTACATAACACCCTGTAATCAAAATTTAAAAATAATAATTGTATGAAAAATGAATAGGTTTACTAAATAAGGTTTCAGTACGCATGCGTAAACTCAATGTATAATTTGCATAATTTATTGGCTAAATGTATTGATCAACTTTGGTGAAACTCACAAAAACACAGCTTGAAAATTCTGAAATTTATCGTCAGTAGAATAAGATCAAAGTCCGTTATTTCCAAAATGAAGCAAAAACATGAGGAGTTGTATCCCAATAAAGTAATACGTGCAATATTGTGTAGACACTAAATCAGTGGAATTTGGATACAGCCCCTCAATTTTTTGCTTCATTTTGAGAATACCGGATTTTTATCTTATTCTATTGGCGATCACTTTCAGAATTTTCAAGCTATGTTCTTGAGACTTTTACAAAAGTTGCTGAATGCATTTAGCTAACACTAGCGGCCTTCGCCCGCTACGCTGGTCGGTTTATCTAAAGAAATCTTGAAGAAGTAGTTAGATAAGGTTCAGACATACATTAAAAAAAAAAAAAGCAAGTCGATCATTCAAAAAACGTTGGGAAATATCAAATATTTACTGTAATTTTTTAAGAAAAACAAAGTTTCGAAAAAAAAATTAAATCGAAAAAAAAATTACACTGACATATTAATGCAAGGAAATTTTCCCAGAGAGAAAATTCGCCTTGAATACAATATTTCAAATTCTTTTAATTGCTTATAGGCGTTAATGCCAACATAGTGAAAAAAATTCCATGCTGGGAATCGAACCCGGGCCATCAGTATGGCGCACTGACGTTCTACCGACTAAACCACATGGAACGACAGCCAGCTTGAAACTTTCTCATACTTAAGTAGACTGGCGAAAACATAACGATAGCGCGTTTTAAAATCGCACAGTGACATCTATTGGATTTTATATGTACTAAAAAACGTTATGTACTAAAAAACGTGAGCAGCGCACCTAATAGTTTCTTTTGTTTCTTTTTGTTACTTTTTTGTCTGTTGTCCGATTTTGATGAAACAAAGCCTATACACTGCCCGGGAGTGTGCATTCTTCATTAGTGAAAACCGCATAAAAATCCATTCAGTAGTTACGAAGATAACCTCGAACAAACAGACAGACAGACAGACTGACAGACAGACAAAAAATTCAAAAAAAATTTTTTTTGTGTTTCATTGGTTTTCTTTTATCGCCCTGACTCCATTTTTGTCAATTATCTTCAATGTACAGACACACCGGGTCCTACTGTTTTATTATATGTATAGATATTAAGCAAATTATATTTTGAATGGGTTCACGCATGCGCACTGAAACCTTATTTAGTAAACCTGTTCATTTTTCATACATTTATTAATATTTTTTAACTTTGATTACAGAGTTTTGTATAGAATGTTGCTTGACATATTTTCTGAAAAGAATATTTTTTAAGAACTCTGCAAATTATAAGCAAAAAACTTGGCAAAATTTGGGACCGTTTTTATAAAAACCTTAATTTTTTTTTCGAGTATACATGCTATATTCATAAAAATGAACACAGTTTATTACAATAAGCCACTTAATCATAATCTGCAGTTTGAACGCTTTTGCTACATTAGTTTTGACAGGGTTATCCAAAAGATATTCGTCGATTTTCATTTTGTTGACAGTCTCCTATAGGATTTCGGAGAAAAATCTTTGCGAAAACATCCCGTAAGGCATGGTGACGTCACTGCAACGTTGTTGTGAAGTCACATTGTGACTTTGTGACCATCGATCGACGATGTGACGTCACGTGACGTCGATGTGAAGTCACAGTGACTGAAATGTGAAGTAGAGGTCTGTACGCCCCGTACCCGGCCCGGGGGAATCTTTTCAAATTTTCTAACGGGCCGGGCCGGCAGAATCAGAATAGTTTTCTCAACGGGACGGCCCGGGCCGACAAACAAAATAAACGGGCAGGGCCGGGCCGGCAAAAAAATTGAACGGGCCATACGGGCCGATAAAAAAAATTTCTGAAGATTTAAGGAGAAACGATAAAATATGATCTATTTTCAACGCAAATGGTTTTAACGAGAATAAATATAAATGTGCGTTACGAGCCATACTAGTTTGACAGCATCAATATAAAAATGTAACTTGTACAGTGTGAGATCGGCATCGGACAGTTAAATTGTGTGTAACCCGTTTTAATATTTTTTTAGCTGACTCATACCGGGCCGAGATCAAGCTTGCATTATTTTTCTACATATAGACTTGCCAGACCGGAACGAGACTTAATTATTCTCAAGATCTGTAGGGCAGACAACATGATTTGTAAAATTATTAACAGCGATAAAGAACTTATGTTAGATTAATCTTTGGATATATATTTCTTGATGGTTTTTAAATTAATTTCTCAATAACGCGAAAGTTTGATGGTTTTTAAATTAATTTCTCAATAACGCGAAAATTTGACACATTTTCAGATTAATTTTTAATTGTAAAAATATAAAAGTGATAAGCCTGACTATTGAAGGCATTTGGAATCGAATAGCATTTTGCATTTTTGATGAATAAAATACTTGCATAAATTTGTTCAGATACAATAGTTTCTCAAATGGTTGCAGGTTTTTCTCCCTTCCCATGCTTTTCGCTTCCGGAAATTCTATTGAAAATGCTAACTATAACAATAATTTATTTCCTTTCAGTATTCTTAAATTGTTTGTATAAAAAAAAAGGATAATGCCACTTGATTATATAGTTTTTGAATAAAGATACCTGCTGTGCGTTTCTGAGAAAAAAAAATGAATTTAGAAATGTATCAAAAAGGCGCATATTTGAGTTAACGAATGAATTTGGATTTAAAATCTTTAATAAAATGATATAGAAATATTTTTATAAATCTTCTTTTATTAAACAGCTTCAAAAGTTATGATGTTTTTAACTTTCTTTTTTCTTTTATTCTAAGCCATATTATTTTTTGATGAATCTTTATTTGATTGTTGAAAGCCTAAGAATCTTGGTAATCACTAATGTTGGCAATGTGTATTTCCTGTAAAATATACTGTGAAATCATTCCATAGATATGTATATGCAGTATTCTTTAAAGAAATCTTAATTATATGAAAAAAATCTGAATTTTTTAGAAATCGTAGAAATTGTAACGGGCCAAAACGGGCCTGTTTTAACTGATTTCTCTACCGGCTGGGCCGGGCCTAAAATATAAAAATTTAAACGGGCAGGGCCGAACTTTTGAGTTTTACAACGGGCCCGGTCGGGCCGGGTCCGGAAATTCCGGCCCGTGCACACCTCTAATGTGAAGTCGTTATAGCCGTTTTAGTGCTTTTTTGTGACCACTTCACAAAGTGGTCACAATGTGACAAATTTGTGAAAAATGTGTCATTTGTGACTACTTTGACATTAACATTGTGACGGAACTGTGACAAAAGCGACGATATTTAAATTGCCAAAAACATGTTTTTTAAAGTAAATAACATGTTTTGAAGAATTTTTGTAATTTTCTAAGGATTTTATAAAAAGTCACATCTCAATCACAATGTGACATCACTGAGTGGTAGCATTTTGGTCACAGATGTGATGTGACCAAAGTGACTCACATTGACATTATCGTGACTATGCATGCTATGAGGGATATGACCTGTACTATTTTGTTTACACACAAGGAGTTTCGGAATAATTCATGTACATTTCTAGATATTTAACAAAACGTCAAAAATTGCAACTGTCACTGTAAACTCCCTGACACAGAAAATATCCATGAGGAATGGGGCATGCCAGCAAAGGAAGGAATGGGACAAGTCTAAAGGACCGGGCACATAGCACTAACTTCTTGTGGTCAGATGTCGCTAATTTTGATCTTTCGTGTCGGCGCTTTGATGTAAATCTGCTTTTTCAGAGAACTGAATCTGCACTTCAAGAGAGAAATCGAACTCGAAATCAGTTGACAGCTCTACGACTGAAGATGGGGGAGATAAACTTTCCCTTCCTTTGTCAATTCGGTAGGGTTCTTTTCTCAAAAATCATTTAAAGAGGTTCGAAAACTAGCATCCTTTTGTTCTCCCCCCACCAGGCACGGATCCACAGGGGGGGAGGGGTAGGGGCGATCGCCCCCCCCAAACCAGTGTTGAATTGAGATTTTTTCCGAAAGGGATTTCTGCGACTCTTTCGGAGACGTTCTCTTGCTCCGGTAAAAACGCGAATTTCATTAAAATGTCGCTAAAAAGCGCTAATTTTGTCAAAAGGTCGCGGAAAAATGAGCCACTTTTCTCAAAGAGTTGCAAAAAATTGCTAATTTTGTCAAAGTATCGCAGAAAAGAGCCAATTTCGTCAAAGGATCGCGGAAAAAACCCGAATTTTGATAGCGTATCGCGGGAAAAAACGCGAAATTCGTCAAAAATACCAAAAAATGCAAATTCCGCCAAAGAGTCGCGAAAAGAACGCTATTCATTTGATCATTTGCATTTCATTTGATCATTCATTTAATAATAACTGTACAAGGAATGATTTCATGAGCTGAAATTATGCCTATGTTGATTCTATCTTTCTTAGTATCGCCCCCCCCCCCAAAAAAAAAAAAAACGATCCTCTGGATCCGCCCCTGCCTCCCACCGATAGTCGGAAACTGCATCTTCAAAGATAGATTTATTGCTCTTTTAGTGTAAATGAAAGTAGTACTGTTTGCCCGCAGCCTAATTCAAGGGCGGATCCAGCCTTCCTTTTAGAGGGGGGTCATGCTTCTTTATTTTAGGGTGGAGGGATGTTCACGTCTCTTAATAAACAATTTTTATATTGAAGATTGTCCCCGCATCGAAAATAGCTAAATTTATGTTACTTTTGGGGAGTTATTTTCATTCTTAACAAAAAAGTTACATAAATATTCGTAAAAATCTAATTTTTTTTCAAATGCCAAAAAATTTAAGACTTTTCCTTTTTTTTTTTTTTTTTTTTTCTTTTTGTAAAATCAAACAATTGTTTAAGAAATTGAGCATTATATGCAAATTTTTAGGACTTGACACTTACAAAAAGCCGTCATGAGCGAGCAATTGGCTATCACGACCTGAAAGTCAGTTTAAAATTCTACAGTTTACAGAGATTTCACGAAAGATTCTTGGAAAACGTTAATCAATCACATTTGTTCTGAATAAATGTATCTTGCATCTAAGATTAAAAAATACTTCATGGATATGTTAGAAATTACTTATTCTGGGTATGGCTTCAAAAGAGTTGGAAATATTCTGACTGTTAAATAAGGGATAAACTAGAAAAAAATCAATATGTTTCATTTTTAAAATTTATTTTAAAACTTTTCTTCGTTCAGAGGGGGATTATGACCCCCATGTCCTCCCCCTTGGATCCGCCACTGGTCTAATTCGTTCTTTTAAATAAGATGAGTATATATTGCTAATATGGAAATATTCTTAGAGGGTAGTATATTAATTATAACATTGAAAATATATTCATTTACTTTGTAATATAAATAAATTGAATGGATGATTTCTTAATGTCATCTCTGACTGACAATCCTGAAGTTTCCTTCCAGTGATGAAGATACTGGAATTTGATACTGTAGTACAGATATTATCAACCTACAATCTTTATTAGATTGCATATAGCTGGCAATAGTCTAGTGATGGACGATTCTCGAAAATTTACCAATCGATAAAAATCGTAATCGTAAAAAATCTAATCGATAAAGTCATAGATTAATTTCGAAAATCTACGATCGAGATGTTTTACAATAGATTATTAAAATCTTTGTTATTGCATGTTTAAAAAGCATAATTTAGTAAAAACATGGTAACTGAAAACAGATGGATTTAAAAAACAACGGCTATAATGGAGGAGCCACAATAGCAGAAAAGTCATGTAACGGCATTCCCTGGTTTTAAAAAGTTGATAAATCGCGAGTAAATATCAAAAGTTAAGAGGATTAGTAGAAAAATGGCCAAAAGAAAAAATAATCAAATCACCCCCTAGTAGCAAGAACATGAACTTGAAAAGATAGTAAATGTGATCAAAATCTTTTATTGGTTTTTGTACATTATTTGAGATAAGTTCTACAATTTCTTTGTTATTAGAAGACTCTACTGGAATACATTAAACGAGACCCCCGAGGGGCAAAGTGGTCTAGGAGCAATGAAAGTACATAATATGAACAAATGATTATAGGGCTTTCCAACGATATATCACATGACGGGTACCTGTTAAATTTTGGAAAGAGTTTTCCGCGGGGGCAAAGAGCGGGGGAGAAGCACGGGAGGTATATAAAATAAAATAGTAGTCACAGAGCTTTCCAATGATATATCACGAAAGAGATGTCAGCAAAAGATAGAAAAGTGCCTTCCCTAGAATTGCAACTATTGCGCCCCCCCCCCGGAATACACCTTGTCTTCCTTCTTTGTGAATTTTTTATATATTATACACAATATAGCGGAAGTGTCCGTAAAAAAAAATCCGATCTAAAATGACAAAAACATAATGATTTCAAAAAAGTCTGAAAAATGTCTCAATAAGGGGGGCAAATTGGAAAAGGGAGAAAAAAGATTCATAATATGAAAGAGTGGTCCGAAAACTTTCTGATGATGTATCATATGACGGATCCATAAAAAGTTTGAAATTTACTCCCCACTACCTCCCAAGGGCGGATCTGGAGAGTCCTCAAGGGGGGGGGGGCGATTTTAGAAATTTGGAGACTCGACTTTAAAGCGTGGGTCGGGGCTAATTTTTTCACTGCGGGTCATGTTTCTTTTATTTTTTGCTGCGGGTCGGGTCTGGGTCCGATTGACTTCTAGTTTTTGCTGTGGGTCGGGTTTGGGTCCGGTTGACTTCTTTTCTTTTGCTGCTGGTCGGGTTAACTAATGTTTATGTTGTGGATCACATTAGCAGGATTAGCAGGTGTTTTTATTCAGAAACTGGCCTAATCCATTTTTTGATAAGCAGTTTAAGAAAATACTGCGAAAATTATCGTTTTGAATAGAATTTCTGGAAGCGACAACATGAGAAGGTAGAAAAATCCGCAATCATTTGACGTGCGAAGAGAAAACTGCGTTCGGGGCAAAGCAAAATGTGCCCCCCCCCACCTCCGACCCAACTTTTTCTTGTAACAGGCCAAAAATTACGCCGGTAGCATAAATTTGGCGCCCCCTAAATTTCCACGCCCGAACCGACCGCATCCTTTACCCCCCCCCCCCCTTTCGCATGGCACTGCATATTGTCTGTCCTACACAATTTGAGAACAATTAAGTCTAGTTCCACCCCGGCTCGTCTATATGTAGAAAAACAATGCAAGTCTGATGTCGGGGCGGTACGAGCCTGCTAATATATATATATATATATATATATATATATATATATATATATTAAACCCGGGTTACACACATTATAATTCTCCGATGCCGATCTCTACACTGTAAAAGTTAGATTTCTGTATTGATGTTGCCAAACTAGTTTCGACTGATGACGCACATTAATACTTATTCTCATTAAACCCATATAATTGAAATTAGCTCATATTTTAACGTTCCTGCTTAAATTTTTACAAAAGGCCAGTAAGCCCGCATTTTTTTTTTTTTTTTTTTTTTAAATGGGCTTGGGCCATATGGCCCTTCAATTTTTTTGCCGGCTCGTCCCGTTTATTTTGTTTATTGGCCCGACCTGTTGGAAAAATTGTTCTAACTTTGCTGGCCCGTTAGAAAATTCGGAACAATTTCGCCGACTCGTCCCGTTTATTGGCCCGGCCTGTTGGAAAAATTGTTCTAACTTTGCTGGCCCGTTAGAAAATTCGGAACCATTTCGCCGACTCGGACAGGCCCGGGCACATGCATACGTCTAGGCTGGGTCGGACAGTGACCGAAATTTAACTTTCATTCCGAGCCGAACCCCGACCAGGAAAATTTTGGTCAGTGCGGACTAGAGATAAATTTGGGCTATTATTCCACAGCCCGGTCCCGCCTGAGGCAGAAACATTTTGCGGCATCAACAGCAAAACCCGATAATGAAATTATACAGTAGAAAAAATTGAATACATACTTATAAAAAATGTTCCAAAAGTAATTATAATTTTAAAGCTATTTTTTATATTAGAAAAAAGGCTGTTAAACGAAAAATTAAATTTAATATTATCAAAAGAACAATTTAATGTAAAATAAAAATATACTTTACGCATAAAAGGATTCTCATATGTTGTCTCTGTTTTAGTAAAAAAATATTATGGACAATGGACATGTTAATGAAGTGTATTTCATGAATAAATGCATGGAATCTGTAGAAAATACTGTATATTATCTGTCAGATCGAACAGCATTTTTAAATTTTCTGTAAAAAATGCACATTTTTAACTATAACCATTTCATTCTTCAGAACAAGCCTTCGTTATAGCATGACCCAAAAAATAACCTTAAATTAAAAATTAAGTTCAACACTTTTTTAGCAACAGAGGAAACACTACTCGATCGTAAGAATATGGTAAATACATTTACTTACCGCTACAGCATCAGCAGAGATCCCAAAAGAAATGATAATTACTACAGTTATTTCCATATGAAAAGCGATTACGACTTCTATACGTTGCATACACTAGAAATTTAAATTATTCGGTAACCGCAAAATAAAATCAAAAGAAAATATTCTTTTCGCGTTACATGTCTAAATAATAATAATAATAAAAGATCCAATTGCGAAATAATCTCTGCCAAAAACAAAAATCGAACTAAACACAAATTCATTATTCCCGCCTTTTTTCGTAGGCGCCAGATCGTCGGTCGTCGGCAATGCTTGAACATAAATCTACAGATGTAGATATGACTAATTGTTTTTTTGTTGTTGTTGTTTTGTTTTTTTAATAGCATTCAAATACTAAAAAAAATGTGCCTCTTTTTCATTTTTACCAAAATAGCAAGACATTGATTTGGAAAGGAATAAGTACTAATTTTTAAGAGGAAAAAAAGTTTTTTACATTTTTCTATTCATCGATAAATAAAATTTTCAGATTTAAAAAAAAAATGAGTCCGAATCAGTATACCAGCATAAAAACAGAGCACGATCTCGTATCGGACACGGGCTAAGTCTGAACCTGTCATCTCTAATGCAGACATCTAAAACAAATGACTCCAGGCCAGACTCGATCTGGAAAAAATATAAGTCAGACCCAATCCAAAATCAGCAGAAAAATAATGATCATGATAGTATCAAATAAATGACGGCCGAGTTCTGAATGCGGTAAGACCAGACACAGACCAAGCCTCGCGAACTTAAAAAGGCGCGGCCCGGGGAAGGGCGCTGAATTCTAGTTAGGATCTAACTCATTTCTTGCAAGGATGCATGTATTTTTGAGAAACGTTTATTGCCCAAGATGTGAAGACGATCGCCCCCTCAGACCCGCCATTGGGCCCGACCCAAATCTGCAGAAAAATAATGATCACGATACTGCCCGGTTCTGAAAGCGAGAAGACTTGACCTAGCCCGAGCCTCGCGAAATTAAAAAGGCGCCCTCCCCCCCCCCCCCGGACTTGCGTTAGGCTTCAATTCATTTCCTGCGAGGATGCATGTCTTTTTCGTGACTTCCTTTAAAGCCGAAAAGTTTTACGCCGAAAAAAAAGGGGACTGATAAAAATTAAAATACGAAACAGAGATAAGGAGTTTTCTTTCTATCTTCCACCCTCTCTCAACGTTTCCCTGTCAGATTGTTCTTCTACAGGGCTCTGGGGTCACGAAGGTTATGTTTTACGACCGTTGTTATTTTTCAATGGGGATTTTATTTATTGCACACATCTATTATTTGCTTTCTCAGATTTAGATAATTTGAGAACATTAATACTTATTTTGGATTTGATTTATAAAAGTTGATTATATAATTAATTATTAATTCAAAAAACCAGAGTATATATATAATTAGCTAGGATAATTGCTGTGTTGCACATCTCTTTGTGTATTATCATTGAGATTTATACTATGTGGCTTCTGATACCTCTTTATAGGAAATTCCATTATAAGTTTGCAATATTATTATCTAATAATTTCATATAATGATATAATGTCATAAAATATAAAGATATAATATAATGATTTATGGCTAATATTAAATGTATATTGGTTTTGATTATATTCCTTTTAATTCATTTTTTCATGCATTTAAATGGTGTATATTGTATTATATACATATATATATATTTGAGTGTGTGTGTGTCGGCGGCGGAGGGGGGGGGGGGGGGGCAATCTCAAAAATACTCTTTCGCTAAACATCTATTTTAGCCAAGTTTGAAAAACAAACTCGATTAATACTTTTTAAATAAAGATTTTCTTTCAACGAAATTAATATAAAAAACTAATTAATATGTAAATAGTTGTTTTGCGCGATAGTATCCAAACTAAATGAAATATATGCAATTTGTTAAGGGTGTTCTTAACTGCTCCGCTCAACAAGCTCAAAATGTTTTGACACATTTACAAATTCATTTTTTAACGGAGAAGATATAAAATTGAATGGATTGACTATGGAAGCGATTTCGAATCTAACTTAGTTTTCCATTTTACCATAATTAAATTACCTATCCAGTTCTAAGAAGCTATTTTGATCACGCGATCAGCCGTTTTTCTCCTGCTTTTCGACCGGTTTTTCTGCTATGGTCGTGAAATGTGCTCAAAAGTGTAAACTTTGAAGGCTTGTTATGAAAAATCTGTTGTGTTTTTAAAAAAACAGAAAATTGAGTACAATTAGACAGTTTCTGAATAATAACACCTGCTGTTTTCATGCATTTCCGAACAAAAATAAATTAAAGCATGTGTCACAAAGTTACCCTTTTTGATTCAGGAACACCCTTAATATGTTGTTAAAAAATCATTTACATAATTTTTTGTTAAGGTTTTAGGTAGCATGGTACAAAAAATAAACCATAAACCACATTGTTCAATATTTCAGTGAATTAATGTAGGTTTAGTTCAAGTGATATACTTATCAATATACTGAAAAATTAAACGTATAGTTTGGTTGTCTAAATTTACTTTAGAAGACAAATCAAAAATAATTTATGTTGAAACTTTAAAAAAAAGTCAAAGTCGCGTCAAGACATTATTCGGGTTTTAATACATCTTTTAAAACTTATATTTTCAATTTATGATAGATGTTAATGAAAAAACTTTATACATATTTTTATCTTGAGCAAAATCTTTACATATGCAGTTAAATAAAGCAAAAATAAAATGATCAAATAAATAATATATAAATTAAACAATAGTATAGATGACTCAAGATTTGATATTATTATTTTTAAGAACCATTTTTTAAATTGTAGAGTGATAAGATTAAATGCTGCGAAAGAAACTTTTAATCTATTTTGATATTATTGCACTTTTTAGGTTGAGTTTGAGTTTGAGTGAACAATGCTTTGAGGTTTATAGCTACAATGGCTGTTACCTCGAATGATCCATAAACCACAGAAACAAATACAGAACACTTTATTATTACAAGAAATCCATTACACACATTTTAATACACATCACAAGGACAACACCCGCACACCCATGCCGCTAGCTGGACTCGAACCAGGGTCCAGCGGTGTGGGAGGAGCTCACGCTACCGACCACGCCACTGGATCGGCCACTTTTTAGGTTAATGATAAAAAGATTTACATAAACATTAAATGATTTATAACGGTAAAGCAAGGTTCTTGCGCTTTAAGGACTTGCAGAGAACTTTTTACCAGAATTTTTTTAATATTTTCCTTATTTAATTAAACAAATTTTCAATCCTCAAATAAAGCGACCAGTACTATAAGAAATTTTTGTAAACACCTAAAATCGCACGAATCTTTTGATGCGTACAAATCCTGTAAAATCAAAAAACAAATGTTTTCTTCATATTAGAAAAAGAAGGTTTTGATAGAAAGATGAGAAAAAGATGGGATTTAAAATAGATGAAAATGATGTCACTCTGAAGAAATTGTAATCAAGTTTTCCTTTTATGAATCAAAATGCAAGTTCGCTTTTAAGTCTGTTTCAAATCCAACCTGTCTGGTTATATTGACACATTTTTCAATTTATTTTGTTTTCAAAAATTGCCAAGTGCTTTTAGTTTATATATATCAGGATAATCAGATTTCAGAATTTCGATACTTCAGAAGCTGTGTAATACAGCTCCATTTTTCGGCAAAGCCAGACTATATTTCAAAAAATACTTAGGAAGTTAATGTTTCCAACCTCATTTCAAGTCGGCAGAAGTGAAGGAAAGGAAACAAAATGCCATCTTGAGACAACAATCGCTTTTAACTCGAAGTTTTAATTCTAAATGCTCATCTATGCTCATCGCGCGCTAAACCATCGATTCTAAAACCATGAAATTCCGTGCATTCAGCAAATTCAAATTCAGCAAAAAATTCGGCAGGGCAGCGACACCTGTTGGGCAACTGACACCAAACGTAAACAAAACTACTTCAGATAACGGATTTACTGCATCTGAAGTTTAAGGGAAATCCGTATTTTAGTTATTGAGATAGAGCTGTTGTGTAAATCGCAAAAAAATGCAGCATAACAGCGCAACCTATTGAGCGATTTACACTAAAAATAAACAAAACTTAGTTCATATAACGGATTTTCTGAATCTACAGTTTGATGGAAATTCATGCTTAGTTATTAAGATGGAGTTATTGCGTAAATCAAGAAAATTCAGCACAGCAGCGCCACCTGTTGAGCGATTTACATCAAAAACTAATCAGCATCATTACATATTTTGGATTACTTGAATATAAATTTTTATTAAATTCCATGCATGAGTTCTTCAGAGAGAGCGCCCAGGAAATTTGTCACATGATGACTGATAGGCTCACAAGCAAACATTTTGTAAAAACATGTTTTTTTTTTAAATGTCTCACTTCTAAAACGTTTAAATCTGTCGAAAACCAAAATGTGAAAATTTTCGCGAATCCAATATTTTTTTTTCTTGTAAAGATATAAGGAAGCAAAAACTAACTCTGCCGAAAACGAATTTTTTAAGATCGGACATTTTTTTTTTTTTTACTAAAATTATCAAAATTACTGCATACAAAAATCTGAAAATTCCTGGTTATATAAAGAAATTCTTGATAAATACGCTAAAGTAGATCGTTATTAAATTGAAGAGATATTTTAAGAGCTGTTAATCGAAAAATTCGGTCAAAACTGTTTCATCAAGAAATTTTATAAGAACAAAAGCTAAGAAATTTCATTATATTTTTATAGGTGCTTCATAAACTTGCGATTTTCAAACTGCACTTATTTTTTAATTTGATTAATTTTTTAGGGTTTTTTTTATTTTTCATATAAATTTTCAGCTCTTCAAAGCATAATATTTTGATATTTAGAAAATGTCATTTTTTAAATATTGAAGAACATTTGTAAAACAGCGCAAATAATTATATTTCTTATCATTATGAAAAAAGCATTTACATGTGCCTATTAAAAACAGACATGAAAGTTTAAAATAATTAAATGATCACGGGGTAGGGAATCACCAACAGGTAATAAAAAAAAATTACTTCATAAAAGTATGTTTACACGTGAACATTACAAAATTCGTCAGATGTGGCAATCCTAAAACTTTCTTCTATCCTTATGCACGTTATTACTTCTTGAAAAATATAGCATAGCACTGCCACCGGTAAGCTGGCTTAAACCAAAATCTTGTCAGCAACAACTCATGACAACTTATGACAGCTGAATTTGAAGATTGATGAAAATTTGAGCATTAGTTATTGAAATAGAGCTATAGCAAAAATTTAAAAAAAAATTGCATATTGGCGTCACATGTTGGGAGATATACACCAAAACCTAATCAGGATCAATTTTTTATCAGGTACTAACGTAATCTGAAGATTGATGAAAACGCTGATTGATGAAGGCTGATGATTTCTAAGCATCAGTTCTTGAAATACATCTTATTTGGAAATCGCGAAAGATACAGCAAAGCAGCGCCATCTGTAGGACCATTTGCACCAAAAACTAAACAAAACTAATTTATATCAGGGACTAACTGAATCTGAAGTTTTCGAAATTTTCCTGCATCAGTTCTTGAGATAAAGCTATTGTGATAATCACAAATCATGCACCATGGCAGCGCCATCTGTTGAGCGATTTTCACTAAAAGTAATCGACACCATGTTATATCAAGTATAACTAAATATAAAAATCCATTCACTAGTTCTTGAGATATGGCTATTGTGGTAATTGTAAATAATGCAGCATAGCAGCACCTCTGTTGAGCGATATACACAAACAACTGGTCAGACCTAGTTTATATCAAGGTCTCACAGAATCTAAACTTTTGTGATATTCCGTTCATTAGTTCTTTGTTGTTTATAGCTATAGCGATAATCACAACTAAGGCACCATTGTAGCACCTACTAAAGAGTGATTTGCACAAAACGTAATCAGCGCCATGTTATGTCAAGTACTAAATAAATATAATTTTTTATGAAAATCCATGCACTAGTTCTGGAGATATGGCAGTTCAGGAAAATGTTAATAGTGCAGCATAGCAGCGCCACCTGTTGAGCAATATTCACCAAAAATCAATCATATCTAGTTTATATCAAGGTGTAACAGAATCTAAAATCTTATGAAATTATGTGCATTAGTTCTTGAAATAGAGCGCCTACAAAATTTTTGTCAGATACAAAATGACAGACTCTCAGAAGCAGACAGACATTTTGTAAAAAGATGTTTTTCGGGTTTTCTGACCCCTATAACGTGTAAATCAATCGAAAACCGGATTTTGAAAAATTTCATGAATCCAATACTTTTGTCTTGTAAAGGTAGAAAAAAGTAAAAAGTAAGAATCTTAAAATAATTCAATTATTATACGCAAAATGTATTTTATAGTGAAAATTACTTTAGATGTAAAATGGCCAAATATTAAATATCGTCATATGAAAAATGTCTAAAATAATGAAAATATTCGTATGAAAAACTTTTAATGGTGAAAATTAATTTACATTTACAAACAATAATTTCATTTAATAACACATTTACACACATATATTTTAAATAAGGAAAATAACTTAAAAAAATTAAATTATTTATGAGAACTCCATTTAAGATGAAAATTACGTCATATATTAAATCAATACAGATATTCTCATGAGCAATATTTATGCGACGTTGAGAATCATATGTTGTAAATGTAACGTAGTTAGAAAATTTATTTATTTTATCACTCGCATAAATACAGGTAAATGCAAGCGCGTATAGATTTTCGTTTTATTTTGAGCGAATTACTGTTTGATAAATAATTTGATAGAAAATGTGTATCTACTTATTAATTAAAATATATAATTTACAATATATATATATATATATATATATATATATATATATATATATATATATATATATATATATATATATATATATATATATATAAGAATATGCATGACGGTGCGAATATGAATGACTGTGCATTAAAATATAGAAAAAAATACATAAGTAGTGAGGAAAGGAGAGTTCAAAGGCAGCAGGCGGTTGTGCGGTTGCCACCACCGCAGCACGCAGCACCGCCTCCGGTCTCGCCTGCACCACTACCGCCTTCGGTCTCCCTCGATCTCCAGTACCCCCTCTGCCAGCACAGCATCGCCCCCTAGCTGGAAATATAGTGTTTTTGGGTTAATTTTCTACTATAACATGAGGAATGAACGTTATATTGATTAGATAATCATACTATGGGACCGTTCAAGTATTACGTAAGCACTAAAGGGGGAGGGGGGAGTCCAGAGTTTGCTTATTTTTTCTGACAAGGGGGAGGGGGGGTCGCGACAATTCTTACGTAAGCATTAAACAACGAAGCAACTGCAGTTCAAATTCAACAAGAAAACAAAGTATTATGAGGAAAGAGCGTTCTACAGTCCATTCGAAATTCGCCGTTTATTTTCGATTTTATCCTTTGCTTATCCATCGGCGGTCGGGTGACCCGCATCACCCACTCGCCCTTTGTCTTCATTGTTGTCTGTTAAGTTGTGTGCCAAGTCAAGTACATTTCAAGACTAGGAAAATACAGGAACCGGTGTGGCTGGGTTCTGTTACCAGGGTAAATGGTCAGTTGACTTTATTTTAGGTAAGTCCGGTATTTTTTTTCCATGACTGGGTGATGGCAGAGCGCCATAAACTCATACCCTCAGTTTACGCTGACATTGAAATAAAAACGATGATACCTGGAAATGGTGAAGAAGACGTTGAGTGGCTAGAGAAAGAAGAAGTGGAAGAACAAGTACGGGAAACCTGCAATACCTCAGGCTATTGTTCCAGTGAAAACTTTATAATAGACATTGTTGAAACATAGGTTCAAGGATCCTGGACATCAGATTAAAATATGAACACCAACATTTGTATGATTCATGTCAAAAATTTTAGTTATGATGAACTAAGTAAGTTAAGACTTCTTGTAAAACTTGTTTTATTGTTCAATGTGATAAATAACAATATATTTAAACCATTTTGTATTCTGTGGTTTGTTTAATGCAATAAGCAACAATATATTAAAACCATTTTATATATTTTGATATCACAATACCTATATAAATTTGTAGGATTAATAATGTAATTGATTGGTAACTCTTTATAAGTCAAGAAGTATTGATGTATAAACTGTCATAAAATCTTACGTAAGCAAAGGGGGGGGTCTAGCATTTGCTTATATTTTCTTACAAGGGGGAGGAGGGGGTACAAAATGACTAAAAATATGCTTACGTAATACTTGAACGGTCCCTATATGATGAAGCTTAAATTTATATTTGAATTTTCAACAATCATAACCTTAATGAGTATTATTAATTAAGCAAAACAATGGAAAATCTCAGTTTTTAGCCGCTTTATTTAGTTTTTTTCCATCTATATGGTCGATTATCAAATTGAAAGAGGAAAGTTAAACATACATTACAATTTTGATTAATAAACATTTTAATGAGTATTATTAATTAAACAAAAACGATAAAAATATGAAGTTTTATATAAAAAAGGCTGATTTCATTAGATTTTTATCAACTACAAGATCAGAATATCAACTTAAAAGTGGAAAGTAAACATTCATTTCAGTTTTTTGGACAATCATTACCCTAATGATTGTTCAAATAATGTTATTAATTAATCAAAAAATGGAAAATATCAATTTTAACCAACTTCTTAAGATTTTTTATTAACTAAAAAGTTAGACTATCAACTTAAGAAAAGGAAACTTAAGCATACAGTCCATTTTTTGAATAATCATTGCTCTAATGAACATTATTATTTAAGCAAAACAATGGGAAATCTCAGTTTTAATTGATTTATTTAGATTTTTTTCAACTATACGATCTCATTGATTTAAAAGAAAAAAGTTAAACTCTTATTCGAATTTTGGTTGATCAACACCTTAATGAGTATCATTAATTAAGCAAAAGAATGAAAATATCAAGTTTTATAGAAAAAGACTGATTTCTTAAGATTTTATCAACTACAAGATCAGAATATCAACTTGAGAGAAGGAAATTTAAATATACATCCTAGTTTTTTGAACAACCATAACTTTAATGAATATTGTTAATTAAGCAAAGCAACAAAAAATATAAATTTTCAAGTAAAGAGATTGATTTTTTGATTCATTTTATCTATATTATCAGAATATCAACTTAAAAATGGAAAGTTCAACATTAAAAAAAGTTTAAAAATCTTGAGAAATCAGTCTTTTTCTATAAATTTGATATTTTCTATTGTTTTATTTAGTTAATAAAACTCATTAAAATGTTGATCAATCAAAAATTTAAACATGCGTTTAACTTTCCTGTTTAAAATCGATAATCAGACGATATAAATGAAAAAAAATCGAAAGAAATAGGCTTAAAATTGATATTTTCACTCATTTAATTAATTAATAATGTTCATTAGGGTAATGGTTGTTCAAAATCTGGACTGTATGCTTAAGTTTCCCTTTCTTTCCACTTTTAAGTTGATATTTTGGTCTTCTAGTTGATAAAATCTAATGAAATCAGTCTCTTTTCTATAAACCTTAATATTTTTATCGTTTTTTTTAAATTAATAATACTCATTAAGATGTTCTTTAATCAAAATTCAATTATGTTTAACATTCCTCTTTCAATTTGATAATATACCGTATAGTTGAAAAAAATCTAAAGCGGCTAAAAACTGAGATTTTCCATTGTTTTGCTTAAGTAACAATACTCATTAAGGTTATGGTTGTTCAAAATTCAAATATAAATTTAATCTTCATCTTATAGTATGGTTATCTAGTCCATGTAACGTTCATTCCTCATGTTATAGTAGAAAATCAACTCAAAAACGATATTTTCCTCGCTAGGGGGCGATGCTGTGCTGGCGGAGGGGATACTGGAGGGGGACCGAAGCGGTGGTGGTGCAGGCGGGACCGGAGGTGTGGTGGCGACCGCACAATCGCCTGCTGTCCTTGAACTCTCCTTTTCTCACTACTTACATTCACCAATAATATATGTTCCGGAAAATATATACAACTCCATCAAAATAATGAAATATTACAGTAAATTTCAAAACACTGTGCTTTTCAATACCATGTTTCTAAATGTTTTTCCTAAGCAGTGTTAATATTTAGCAGATTTGTATTGATAACCCATGCCAATTTACAAAATTCAGATTTTCAATGGTTAAATAAAAGTTTTGTCTGTAGGGTGATTTATATCAGGATCTAATCAACATTAATCTATGTTAATGTATAACTTATGTAGCGTTTGATGAAAATCCATGTATGATTTCTTGAGATAGAGCTATAGTGGAATATAATGCAGCAGCGCCATCTGTTGGGCGACTTGCATCAAAAATTAAGTCACAAAAACAAACATACACAGACATGGACAGACAGGCTGACAAAAAGACATTAGCTAAAAATAGTCAAATTGTTTTCAGGACCTTCTAAAATGCATAAATCCATCGAAAACCTGAATAGTGCTAGTAAAATAGATCAAAAATTGAGCAAAACACAACTGATAGCCATTCAAGAAAATTTGGAAGAGGCTTAATTTTGGCATTAAATGAAGATCTAATGAAACACCCAAAATAAAGTTGTTTTAAAATGTTTATTTAGTTTTTTGAGGTGTGGGGTGGGGGTAAAAAACAGTTACATTTCACAGCAGGAAGAGAGGGAAATAATTAGTTCAAGTGGGATATCATTTTTTAGATTTTTAATTATGAATGACACTCTCAGAAAGTCGATTCGATCATTCGTTAAAACGATAGGAGGGGTTTAAGAATACAAAGTTACGAATGATTTTATGATAAATAAATAACGAATACACAGATGTTGATAATTTTACGACTTTTAAAAATTCTCAGATAAACCTTATTTTGAATATAGTTATTAGGAGGAAATTTAATAAGTTTGTGATTATTTTATGTGATATAAAAAACAAGTTTTGATAGTAAAGTAAATTTAACAAAGCTTTTATCAATAATAAAGTATAATTTTCATCTTTGTGTTCATTAAATCTACCATAATTTTGTTGAAAAAGAAAGAAAAAGAAAGGAAAAGATCACATCGTTTTGTAATTGGTGTCATTCGATTCGGAATAAAAAAAAAATAAATAACAAATTGTCACTTGCCCAGCTTAAAATTTTTTAATCCCCTCCCCATTTCCTGTATTAAAAATTAGGGATGTACCGAATATTCGGTATCTATTCGGTATTCAGCCTATTCGGCCATGTTAGCGAATATTCGGTTAGGCCGAATATGAAACTATTCTTCCTGTCGAATATTCAGTTTGGCCGAATATCAAAGTATTCGACCGAATCCAGTACTTAATAAAGCCTTTTAAAACACATTTTAAAAAACTTTTCACAATTTCTACTTTTAACTGTCAATTTATTAATATATTTAAAATACTTAGAAATAAAATCATATTTAAATAATATAGAATGTTTTTACATTATTTACTTGCTGTTTGTAAAGTTTAACTTAAGAAAATTAACCATGAGAAGGATTAAAATTATGATTTATTAGGATTCTCCTTAGGAATAAATGATACGAATGCAGATGCAAGTTCCTAAATTCTATTTAGTAAATAATCTGTTTCTTGCTTTTCCCAAAAGTTTTTAAACAAGAAAGGAAAACTTTTGAGATTAGTAATAGCTATCAAGGCAGACAATTTTTTGTTTATGAAACTATAATCATAATCAACTTATTGAATTATAAATGCATTGTATTTCATCTCACTCTAGGTCAAACTTGTGTTTTCGTTTGTTGAATTAAAAAAAAATAAGATACCATAACTATATTTTCAACTCACATGCTTTGATTTCTGCAAAATATGATAATGGGAAGGGTGGAAAATGCCACTATTGATAAGAAAAGTATTATGAGCTAGACATTCCTTTATTCAGAATTAAGTTGAAAATTTTTATACTTTATATTGAAAAAAATTTGCCTTGAGTTATTTAAAAAGAACAAATATGAGACTGTATAGTTTTTCTTCAACTATTTTTTCATTATTTCTCTTTGATTTCAAAATGTTTGTTTCAATTCATAGAAGAAATGAAATTTAAAATTTTACTAATTGAAAAAGTCTCATAATTATGCTTCTTAAATAAAAAAAAGGCAGATTTTTTTCAATATTGAATGTTCTTATAAAAAGCTCTTGTTTATCAAAATATAAGTTTCTCTTATTAAATATTATGTAAAATTGTTTTAAAAAGTAACATTTTAATACCTTTAAACTTTGAAATATAAAAAGTATTTGGAAAGCCGAATATTCGGTATTCGGTCAAACAATTACTATTCGGTTTTCGGTTTAGCTGTCGGCCAAATATTCGGTATTCGGCCAAAATCCCTATTCGGTGCATCCCTATTAAAAATGCCCTCTTTAGTCCTCCCCCCTCTCCAAAAAAATTTGAGGGGGGGGAGGGACTTATTGGATTTCTATTTCTAATGTGAAAACGAAGTCCTTCCCAATTTTTAGTAAATAGCCATTAGTTGTTTAAAAAAAGCTCCATTTTAGATGTACTAGAAATCGAAACTTTTCATGTATGCAGTACCTCTTGCAAAGATAAAAGAAAATAAAAATTTCACGACTGCAAATAAAATTGCGCCTTCCAGTTTTTTTTTTTTTTTTTTTTTTTTTTTTGCATTAAAAGTAGTTGAGAATTCGTATTTCTGGACATTACTCATGCAAATTTTGAAATCTCGTACAAATTTTGGATCTGAAAAGTAAAAATACTTTTTTAAAAAATCTCAAAATTTTTGATGAAAACATTTTAAAAGCGAGGTATTTCGACGCGGCTTCATCTCATGTTTTCATATAAGAATGCATATTTTTTTCATGAAAGTTTAAAGAGGATTTGGACACAATTCTATTTGCAATAGGTTAAAATTTCAGAGTGTTCGGGCTACAAGATTTTATTACTTTCTTCTATCTTCTCAAGAAGAAAATGTTGGATTCGTGTAAAAATTCAACTTCAGATTTTCAGTGGACTCATACGCTTTAGAAAATCCTGAACACGTTTTGATGGTTTTTAGAAAATGTCTATCCTTGAGTCTGTCTGTCACTTTGTGAGTCTGTATGTGACAAAAATTTTGTGGCCGATGTATCTCAAGAACTAATGCACGGAATTTCACAAAACTTTAGAATCAGTTAGACCTTCATGATAAGCTGAAACTGATTAATTTTTGTTGTATATCGCTGCTTTACTGCCTTATTCACAATTACCACAATAGCTCTATCTCAAGAAATAATGTACAGATTTCCATAACACTTTAAATTCAGTTTGTCCTTGATACAATTTGCTGTTGATTACTTTTTGGTGCAAATCGCTCAACAGCTGCAGGGTTGGGTTTCTTCCGGAAGAAACCTATTTCTTCCAGGACAGTGGAAGAAACTGGGAAAACCGGAAGAAACTGGAAGAAATGGAAAAAACTGGAAGAAATGGAAGAAACCACCAGAAACCAAAACAAATGCTCAAGGTTAAAGTATATTAACTATGTAAAAGAATTAAAGTATAATTACATGAAATCTAAATTGGAAAATTTAATTATTATTAAAAATATTATTTTAGCAAAGATAAGTTATTTTTTTTAATAACAAACTTCAGGTTCAGCAGACATTTTCAGATGATGAAATTTTACTACTGTAGAGGTTGGGATTTTTTTATTAATTGCTCCATTTATAAAAAAGAAAAAAAAACTACCTACAAATTGTTTATTTTTCATATAAAAATGTATTATTTTCATATAAATGTGCATTATTTTAAACTGTGCAACACAGTAAATAAATAAATTTGTAATTTTTTATATTTTTCATCTAGGATGAATATTTCAATACTGATTTTATAAGATTAGTGTTCTAAAAACATCTATGGATATATCAAAATGCTTTTAAACTATCCTGAAGTGTAGGACTTGGGGGGAAAAAAAAATATTTTTTGCTTTCATCCAATTTAAGTTGAGAAATTGATTGTAACATCCTACTGCTACAGATTTTTTTTTTGCTATACTATGTTGCATTATACTAAGAAAAATAAAGATTTTAAGGACTTTTCTTAATACTGAGGATAGATCGAAACAGGTTTTTAAAGCCAAAACCAAATTTAGGTGACCTTCCTTCTTTTTGGCCGAAAATGATAACATAAAAAAAAAAAAATTAAGTAATTAAATTGTATGTTTTAAAGTAATTAATACATACACAAATATACATAATTGAAATTAATTATATGTAGTATTTTTTAATTAAGTAAAACTGTTAATAATCTAAAAATTTTATTTTCATATACAATAATACATAATTCATCCATGACACAGAAAGATTTTCTAATTAGAATGAATTTCATTTAATTAAAAAATATTTTAGTTTTAGGTATATACATCTTGATATTCGATAATGATTTTTATAAATGATTTGTTATTCTAGCACTTTCTCGACGAATATTTGAAATCTAATGCAGTTTAAACTAAAAATTTTCCATGAGATGATTGATAAATTATGGCTGATAATTATAAACAATGAAGTTCATTGCAATACATTCATTTGAGCCAGTACAGTTCAAATCAATAATTAAAATTGGAAATTTCTGAAGCAAAAAAGATTTTTGGAATACTAACTGTTTTGATCTGGCAGAATTTTCGCCTTCGTTTTTGGGCAAAACTCAGATTTTGGGCCAAAAACAAAACCGTATTTTTGATTGATCTCTATTTAATATAGTAATTATTATACATTATTTACATTAATAAAATTGATGTAAATTTAAAGCTTTTATTTAAATGGGTTTCATTCTACCATAAAGAATCTCTATTATTTACTACTAGTTTCAGAAATTTAAATAATAAAAAAATATGTTTGTTAAATTGAAATGGATAACATTTAACTGATTTTGCGTATTTTGGATAGAAATTTATTTTCATTTAGCCAATTGTTGAAGATCTCTAGATAAGTGTTGTGTGTGATCTTGGCTAAAAAACTGATGCAATTATTAATTTAGCATACATGCTTAGTTAAATTTGAAATTAATTTTAATTTTGATTTTCCAGTAAAATTAATTTATATTAGATTATAGGAAGAAGATATTATTATATCTTACAAAATCGAAAATATATGGTAAATTCTTAAAGCAAAACAGTTTCTTCCACTTGGAAGAAACCTATTTCTTCCGGCCGGTTTTTTCCATGGTTTTTTCCGCGGTTTTTTCCACTGCGGAAGAAACTTGCCAACCCTGAACAGCTGGCACTACCGTTCTGCATTACTCATGATTATCGCAACTGCTATATCTCAAGAACTAATGCACGGATTTTCATGAAACTTCGGATTCAGTTTATGATACAGTTTGGTGTTTAGTTTTTGGCGTACATCCCCCTACAGGTGGCGCTGCTATGCTGCATTTTTTTTACAATTTTGCAATAGATGTATCGCAATAACTAATGTATGGATTTTCATCATACTCCAGTTTCAGTTTGTACCTGATGAAAATTGAACCTGGTTAGTTTCTGGTATACATCATCCAACAGGTGGCACTTCTATGCTGCAGTTTTCACAATTTTTTCAATAGTTCTATTTAAGAACTAATGCACGGAATTTCATCAAACTTCAGATTCATTTAGATGTTGATATAAGTTGTTGAAGTTTGGGTTTCGGTGTAAAACATCCAATAATTCGCGTCGCTATGCTGCATTGTACATTATTTACATGATTTTAGCTATTGTCATTTCTTAAGAGCTAATGCACGGATTTTCATATAATTAAAATCTCCATAATGGGCATAAATCGCCATTTAATTTTGTTACTGTGACAGCAAATTTTGAAGTATTAACATGTATGAGATAGAAGAAAGTTTTTGAAAGAAACTGGCTTCTAAAAATATACAATCAAAATAAAAGCAAATATATATTTTAAATATACCAAATTTTTTAATGTATCAATTGTCTTATAAAAAGGGGATTGCAGGGTTAAATTAGTATTTATACGTATTAATATTTTCTTGGAATTAAAATATGGACATTAGGAAATCTAATCAAAATCTGTAATCTAGAATATTACTTTTCCTTAAAAATAAATGAAAAATATATGTATATCATTTATGTTATAACATATAATTCATAACAGGAAATAGCATATAGGCTTCTTTTTAATTCCTTTATAATATAATTTTAATAAATCTTTTTTTTTATTATTATTTGAATCAATATTTCAAATGGCAAATTTAATGTAAATTTGTGTTTCTTTCTTTTCGTCTTTTTCTTTCTTGTTGCCATACTCAAGAGGCTACTTCAGTCAAGCAAAAAAATGTTCCGAAATGGTTTTCCTTTGGGGACAAAATTATAAAAATATCTCTTTTGCATTTCAATATTTTTAAATTATTTTTATTTAATTATATATTTAATTTTGATAGCTTAGATTGATATCCACATTAAACCTTTTTTTTAGATTTTCGATTTTGTTTGCAGATTTATATTTCTTTCAATTTCGGAACCGGTTCCGAAAATAAAAATGTCCTCGTTAAAAATAATTTCAAACAACATCGAAAAAGTAAAAATTGACTTTTGAACAGATCGATCTGAGCTATCCAATGCAAAAAAATCATTTAAATATATTGAAATGCGACAGAGATATCGTTATAAAATTCTTCCATAGGATTAGCATTAGGGAGCGGGTTTTTCGCTTGACTGAAGTAGCCTTTTAAATAAGATAAATAAAAATGAAAATTTTTCGATAAAAGTTCCTAAAATTGGAATCTTTAATGCCTAATTTTGCATGCAAAAAGTGATGTGATGTTCAATCGAGAATATATGTTGCATATTCTTTTTTTTTTAAATCCGCGAATTTTAAACACAGACAAAAATATTATAGTGATACTTTTTCATCCACATTAAAATATATGTGCACGTTGATAATGTAAAAAGATGCAGAATAAATAATTTTAATAAGATTTAATTTGATATACACAGAAAACTTATCAATATGATTGCATTAGTGGCATATTTTTCTCTTATTTTTCTTGATTGTAAATTTAAATATAATATACTTAAAAGTTTACGTTTTGTGCATATTTTCATAAAATTAAAAAAGCATAATTTTAATCTTGGAACATATAAAAGAAAAACAAATGGTTTCAACGCAATTTAATTTACTTTAAATTTATGAATTAAAATCTATGATTTATTTTAAACATAATGTCAGGTATACTGTCCTATATTTTTCAACCAATTGCGACTGATTTTGAAAGACTAAACAAGCTAAGTATTTCTACATGGAATCTTTTCTTAGTAAAATTTCATTTTCAGCAAATACAAGTTTTACTGTCAAAACGTTTAAAATAATAAAGCATTACTCAAATTCTTTTCAGTGAAAATTGGCAAAGAAAACAAAAGGAAATAAATGAGTAAATAAGTAAACAGTACAGAAAATTTAAACATTTTATAATTGTTAACTTGATGAAAATAATATAAAAATATTAAGAAACAGAAAAAGAAGCACATGTACTTTGTTACTGTTGAAGTTGTAAATTAATTATGCCTGAAAACTAAGAATTCAGAAAATAATTTGTACAAATTAGTAATTTGACATAGATTTCATTCAATACAACATTTTTTATAGTTGAACTAATCATTGATTATAAGGTTAATGTATTTTTTTCTAGGAAAAAGGCACTGAAAGTGAATTAAGAAATAACTGCAGTAAACTTTTCACAAACTCAGGAACAATTAAGTTTTAAATTCCTTATATGATAAAGAAGTAAAATGCATTTTTTCTTTAGATATAAAACTCAATAATTAATATTTAGTTTCTCAAGAATTACATGTATTGGATTCAAGTGCTATATTTTAAGAGATTTCCTTTAGCTAAAGGTCTTTAAAAATTACTTAAAAATACCTATTTTTCATTTACTTATAAATCCTTGTAATTGGTGCGGCTGGATTGGATTTTATTTTGTTTACCAGCTGATTTTTAAAGTCTATTTGTTGGATTTCTTTTGGAGGTTGTTTCATAGTTGTGAGAAAATTTTTCGATTTTAAGAATTTCATTATATTTTCATATAATTCTTGCCTTGCAGGATTTATATCGGACACAACGCCAATAAGTTTTATTTTTTTTTATCTTTGAGAAATGAATTACCATCATAAACAGCACAAACGTTTTTTCCTTAAAGAATTCATAAAGCACTCTTCCATTTCTAAGATAAAGAATGAACAAAAGTTTAAAAATTACAACGAATGAAAAAAATTAATCGTAAGAAGAAACTTTTGACGGAATTTTTAGAGAAGTTTTTGTTTTGTTATCCTTTTATTGGGCAGACGATACAATACATAAACAGTACTAAAGCAATAAAACGATAAATTCTACCGAAACATGATCCCTGAATGTAAACTCCACAGGGCTCTTTCCTGAGGTTCTGTCGAATCTTCCCACATAATGACCAAACGTGAAGGTGGGTGGGTCGAAAATGGAGTAACTCTTTGTGAATTTGTTTGGATTGACGGGGATCAAGATCTAAGCGCTAGCAGTATGCAACTCGTGAATGATCCCTTGTATTTTCCCCCCTTAATCGTCTTCGGCTAAAAACTCTTCGGGTTTAAACATACAAACCGTCTTTTTAGGAAACTTTTATTAGCCCAAGGGGTGGGGGTATATTGCCCTTTCGCCTTGAAAAATGCAAAGGCGCATTTTCCTTGAATCCGCCAATGGCGGATCTAAGGGGGCTAATCGCCCTTTCGCCCCCCCCCCCCTTAGATCCGCCATTGCTTCTCCTCCCTTATGGTCTGGTTCGATCTTAGACCGAGCGTTTACCTCTAGGAAGAACGAAATCCACGACACGCCCGCCCTGAAAAGAAAAGTGTGGCTCGATCCCGCTCTACAGGAAAAAGTAAGACTCGATCCGCCCCGGTTCTGAAAGTGTAAAGACCTGACCCAGTTCCGTGACTTAAAAATGGCCCGATCCGGGCCGCTACATTACAATCCAGAAAGACTTGAGACCCTTTGGAGCGATAAAACGCAATGAGCCAAGAGCGCTAAAGTCTTTCTACCCTTTTCTCCAGTAACCCATTTGTTTACAGGGGGAAGTGGAGTTTCAATTCATGTGCGTGGAAGAGGGTATGAAAGAAGAAACATGATTAATTTTCAGGGGGGGGGGGATGTACTAAAACAATTAAGTTCTGCGTCTAACATATGATTATTAGCTATGCGTCTAACATATGATGCTTAATAATAAAACACAATTCTTGTGAAAGATGTTATTAAAATGTTATTTTCAAGGTTTATGAAAATCTTCTGCGTCAGCGCCTTCCAAATCCCAACCGTTTTTTTTTTTTTTTTTTTTTTTTTTTTTTTCTTCTTCTTCTTCTACCCTTTTATTAGTCATTTCATTTCAAAATAACCCCATTTCTCATAAATACCCCCCCCCCCCCTTTTCCATTCACCAAGATAACGTAAAAATGCTTTTGTTTATTAGCAATCTTCTTATTTCAATCATATAATAGATACAAATTACATTCTCATTTTTTTTTATTTTAGTGACTTCACTAATCCTCTTGTGATTTCCGTCATTATTAATACTATTCTTGCATACCTTAGTTTGGGAACCGCTGATCAGCACTATCTATAAGAGCTAGAGATCTGTTTGTTACTGGTTTTTAAGTGCATGTTCTGTGTACATAACTTGTACATGTCTTACATTATAGCTATATATGTTGCATTTAAATATATATATATATATATGATTATTTAATAAAATATTTGCTAATTTAATTTAAGCCATTAGTGCCTGGCATCCCATTTTTGGGACGGTTATAAAAATGACAAGTAAACGCTTTTCATACCCGTAAAAAGAAAGATAAATACATAACTTTCTTTCGCGAGAGATTAAGATAAGTTAAGATAAAATTCCTCGATAAGTTAGGTTAAAAGTTGCTCACATTTTAAAAATGGTAGGAAATGCAAAACCTAAATTTTAACGAAGACAATAATGCAGGCATTAATGGGTTGAATAGAAAAATACATTTGTTCGTTTAAGTACAGTGAAAATGAGAAAAATAACCGTAATATGTATGTTAAAACGACAATTTTTCAAAGTTATTTCTAAAAAGAAATAATAACATTTAGAAAGCATCTAAAAGTAAAATTAAACATTATTTTACATGTTGTTACTATTATTCTTAACTTCATTTATCAATTAGATCTATGACACATAACACAAACAACAATTAAATTATTGTTAAAAGCGTCATTTGCTAAATATTCAAAGTTCTTTTTTAAATTTGTAATCAATAATGAGACTTTTTTTAATTTGCTTTTATTTATTGACTCATACGTGAAACGAGTTTAAAAAAGAGTTTATGTGGTTAATTATTAGAACATTTGCATTTTAAAAAATCATAATATTTTAATAAAATGATGTCAGTTATCATAAAAATTAAATTAAATACAGTGAAACCTCCCTGAACAACTATTTTTTCATGGAACAAAATTTATTCCCATAGGCTCAATACAAATTTTACCTCCATTCAGTCAGCATCCCAGTTGAACTAGCTCCATGGGCGACCTATTTCTTTGAAAAAACTAAAACAAATTCCGTTTTTTTTTTTTTTTTTTTTTTTTTGGTCGCTTGAAGAAGGTTTTATTAAAAAAAGAATTACGGAGAGTGCATTATTCATCAAAATTCTAAACTAAGTTTAGAATTTTTTTTTAATTAGGTGATTTTAAATGTTTAAATCTCTTATTGTCTCTATATTCAATGTATTTAACTCTGATGGCGAATTAAAAAGTTTGTCAATAAACTCCGCTGTCCTCTTTTCTCAGGAAATTCTCAAAGAAATAGATAAAGTAATGAAATCATCATTATTTGTTGCGCCCATAAAAAATGCATTTATTTACTGAACTTTGAAAGGACCTTAAAATAAAAGTTATAAAAGATAAAAGCGTAACCACAAAGCAAGCGTCAATAAATTAATTTTTTTAATCTGCTGTAATTAACTTTTGTTTTGATAGTTAAATTAATTTTTTTTTCTGATGTAAAAATAAATTTTAGTAACGTTAATTGTTATCTTTTTCCAATAATTAAAATGTAGATTTAAACATACCTCCATTAAGAGACCACTTCTTAGAGCGAGCACTTTTCATTTTAACGGAATGTGGTCGCTTTAGAAAAGTTTTACTGTATATATATGTGTATATATTAGAAAACATAATGACAGCAACGCTTTAGTAACATTTTCTTTAAATGTTAATCGTTCTATGTCATGAAAAAATAAATTTTAAATGCAGCGATATTAAATATGTTCATCATAGATTTTTTTTTCTTTATACCACAAGTTTTAAAGTGAAAGAAAAATTTAAAAAAAGCTGCTTTTTTGGGAAAAATATGTGTGCAAAAATAATGTTTCTCAGCTATAAAAAGTTATATTGCCCCTACTTTATCAGATTATCTCAAATGTTGATCTTTGTTTTTGTAGCGATATTTCATTAATAACTTGCAATTATATTAATCATTATTGTTTAGATTATTTCACTATAAAATTTATTTTCTGAACGAAAACACTTATTCATAGGTCTTAATATAATAATAAAATTGCTAATCCACAATGTTTAGAAATTTAATAATTACACAAAATACATAATTTTGCTATGTATTTTAATTTAGAATAAACCTTAAATCTTATAAACAAAAAATATTACACCTAAAAAATTGTTTTTATGATTTTATTCAAATACAAAATAAACTATTTTTTTCCGTTTTCAAGTTGTAAATCTGGTATTTTTTAAGTAGTAAAATCGTTGGCTAATATATATATGTATATGTATATATATTATTGGCAGCGGTTTTCCGCCACCCCTGATAGTATATTACGCACAAAAACTTTTTTTTACGTTTGCAATTCTTCTAACACAGTTAATAGATTTTTTTCTTTTGGTATAAGTATTAAACTTATAAGGTTCAAAATATCTTTTCGGGGAAAATTTGACTTTTAACAGCAGTTCAAACAATCAACGTTTATCTGAATAGTCATTTTATTATTATTATTATTTTCTATCTGCTTTATCACCCAAACCAATTTTAGAATTTCATTATAAAATTCTAAATTTACATTTCTGTTTGAAGAGTTTTACGATTTTACAAAAACTAAGAAACTGTATAAAGAAAGCAATGAAAAAAATGTTGCAGGTGTAATAAAAAAAATAACAACAATGCGTAATAAAATCATTAAAAGTTGTATAGATTTGAAAAATCTAAACAAATGAAATAATTTATTTGCATTATAAAAATCAGAATTATAAATTATTTTTTTAAAATAACAAAAATTATCATTTGTTTTGGGAACAGAGAAGTCATTTTCTATTTCCAAAGGGTTTAACTATAGATTTACACAGTACCCTGTTTGCACGATACAAAGAGCTGCAATTCATTTCTCCTCCCTAAAAACTGGTTTTTCTCTACCAGCGAAAGTGCCAAAAGCAGCCAACTCTAAGCCGCCAAAGGGTCTCAAGTCTTTCTGGATTGTAATGTAGCATCCGGGCCGCGCCGGTCTTGAGTTTAAGTCCAATCCCTTTTCCGTGCGGGCATCTTTTTCAGACCCTTTACTGGGCTCAAGGGGGGGGGGGGTGATCGCCCCATCCCCCCCTTAGATCCCCCATTGCTACCTCCACTACTTTTTCTTCCCTGAATACACCCGAAAATCATGCAGCCTCACTTTAAAATGTTTATATTTAATAAATTATATTTATTGGGGGGGGGGAGGGGGGCTCCATCAAAAGACTACAACTAAAATGAAATTTATTCTTGAAATAGCTACGATTAAAAAAAAAAAAATCACCCTCTCATTGCACCTCCTCCCTCCTGTTGAAATTCAACTCCAGTAGGAGAAACGTTCAAGATATGAAAGAGTGGTCTGAAAATATACCGATGATTGATCACATAACAGGCCCAAAAAAAGTTTGAAATTTACTCCTCACCTGTGGGTTTATATTTTCTTCCCCAACTTTTTGGTCCCTAGTTCATTTCGGTCTCTTCTCTTGTAAACTGAAATTTTGTGCATGTGCAATATGTGACATAAATTTATGGGGAACATTGTAGAATTTTTTAACTGAATGCCATAAAATTTTAGTAAAATGCAATTATAAGTACCCGAAAAACGCATACATGTAGAACTTTTATCCAAACTATTACAACCCACATAAGTTTTGTATGGTACGATTTTGACTGATTTTTCAAAAAAAAAATCTACTTTATTTTTTGGATATAATAAATAAAATACTTTTAATAAAATCTTTTAGTGATGAAAAATTGCTATTAATTCTTAAAACAGTTAGTAATTTTCATATAAAAATCAAATTAATATTTTATTAAATATATTTTTTTATTTAATGCATCCTTAATTTATTAAATTAAGAATAAGATTATTAATATACGTTATGAATTTTACTTTAAAATAAACTCAATTTATAATCTATTTCATATTTAATGCATCATTATATTTTATAGTAATTATAAACTAAAATTGATCTTTTACCTGTTTATTTATTGTACATTTAAAGTTACCGAAATTAAAAACTATTAATATAATTAATAATAGAACTATAATAAGAATTAATTTTTTGGGGGGAAAGTGGGAGCGAAAAGGTAATACAAAAAAATAAATAAATAAATAAATTTTATTTATGTATTTATCTTATAAATAAATAAATAAAAATAAACATAAAATAAATAAATGACAAATAAAAAATTGTCTAGTTTTGTTAGTTAAAAATTTTAAATCAAATTACATTACATAAAATTAAAAAATAATCATCTTATTAGAAAGAAATAGGCCCAGTTTCAATAGCTCTCAAAAATTGTCTTCGGGGAGTAAGAAGATTATTGAAAAAAAGCAATCAATAATAATTCTTATTATAAAAAATTAAAAAAAGGTGGGGGCAGTTTTCTGAAAACAAAAATGTTTCATAGCATGTCTAATTATGAAATCACTATTGTTTTCCCAATGTTTACAATGGAAAATAGCTTATGAAAACAAATTTATATAATGCATTTTTATATAAATTAAAATTATATATAATAAAAGTAAATAAAACTAACTAAATAAAAGTATATATAAAATACTAATACTACTTATAAATAATAAAACTTAAAATATTCATACCATTAAATAATAATAAAAGAAAAGGACAGTATCTTTTAAAATTATATCACATTGTTTAATCAAACAATTTTCAGCTTGCTGTAATTTCATTATCATGAGAAAAGTTTAAATTTATCGTACTGTTACATTCAGCTTTCTATGAAATTTTGGGAGAGGAAGGGGGAGAATAAAAAAATAAATACAAAAGACCCGAATAATGATTAACGTACAGTGTTTCAAAGGCCCACAACAATTAGAATTTGAGTTATAAGGTAGCGGGCAAAGAAATAGCAAGGGATTGACATTGCCAGGGACTGAAATGTCGTGTACACTGTAAATCATGTAGACCCCATTTAAAAGTTTTCGTATTTAATAAATATTTACCAGGACGTTCCATATGGAAACCACATCTAAAATGATATTTATTGTCGAAATAGCTACAGTTTAAAAAATTCACCCCCTTCTCCCTTCTTCAGAAATTCAACTCCACGAGGAGAAAAGTTCATAATATGAAAAAGTGGTCTGAAATTTTTCTGATGACATAGAATATGTCAGGGTCTAAAAAAAGTAAAATTTACTCCTCACTCATGGGTTCGTTTTTTCTTCCCAGAGTACACATAAAAACCATGCAGACTCTACTTTAAAAGTTTTATATTTAATAAATATTATTTACCGATGGGCTCCATCAAAAATCCACATTTAAAATGATATTTATTGTCGAAATAGCTACCCCCTCCCCCCCTGCTGAAATTCAAGTCTAGGAGGAGAAACAATTACAATATTGTTATTAATATATTACCCTCTAAAAATATTTCCATATTAGTAGTTTATACTCATCTTATTAAAAAGAAGGAATTAGACTTGGAACCTGGACCACTAAGTCTTTGGTCCAATAAGACTTGGACCATTCCTCCCTCTACTTTCTTTTGTATTAAATTTCTTGTATAAACAGAAATGGCTCCTTTTAGGCATAGTATAAGTTATGGATAATATAAAATATACTGTTTCATAAATAGGGAAACTATTACATCTATACATAAATAATTCATTATTTATGCATAACAATAATTCATTAATTATCCCTCAAAACTGAATAGCTCTGGTAATTGCTTTGTTTAGATTTTTTATACAGTAATTTGAATGTACTTAATGATGCAGTCGAAATTATAATGAATGCTTACAATATAATAAAAAAAGTAATAAACTAAAATAATAAAAATTTAGATAATTTGTAAAATGATAATAAAATACTAAACGTCAAATTAATAATCAATAATGCATGATTAAATATTCATTATAAAAATGAGAAGTATTTTTTCTATATTATTCAATGAAACTTGCCTCATAAAGTTACATTACTAGCTCACATCGAAAGCATAAAATAAGGAAGTTCTATTTCTGTTTTAGTCAGACTTAATAACCAAAAAAGCTTTGTTAATACAGAAATATATTTGGTAAGAAGATTGTGATTACCAGTGATAGCAGCAATATCTTGAATCTTTTTAGAAATAAATTTATTCTTTTTAAGTGAAAAAAAAAAAAAAAACCTGAATTCAGTAATATTAGCAAAAATTCTAAATTAAAATATATATGAAACTGAAAAATTTAAGAAAGTCAAATTTTGTCCCTAAATTTGAATTAAATGTTTCATTGTTTACCATCTGTAAATTATGTGCAGATTTTAGGGAGTTGCGGATTTGAGGGAGTCTACTGTATACAGAATGCTTAAAAAGCACATAAAGCAAATTCACTTTTGATTTTGAAATAATCTTTTTCTTTCTTCAATTGAAAACTTATGCAAATCTGCTACTTTTTTCAGCTGAAATTAGAGGTACCATTGCATCATCTAACGTGTGATTGATGAAATGTTTATAATGATACATAAAAAGAAAAACCTACTGTCCCACTCCACCCCACTTTCCCCTATATTATCAGACCAATTTAGAGTCAGGGCCTGACTAACACAGGGGCATGCAGGGCAATTGCCCCCCCCCCCCCAACCCAAGGACAGATATAAATTTTCATTAAAAGAGTGCCAAATGATAAAAAATAAAAAAGTTCTTTTTTCTCAGTTTTAAGGGGCATTCTTCTCCTACCTCCTCATTTCCGTGCCCCACGCACACTTCAGATACTAGTTACATCATCAAAAAAGCTAACAGTTAGTGTATTTACATTTTAACGGATCACATTTATCTTAATATTCATATAACTGGGAAAAAAATGCATTCTATAGTTTTTTTAAAATTATCTTTCTTCTGTTATTATGTATATATGTGAATAATACTTGGTTCGAAATTTACGTATACATACAATAGGTATGAATTTTAGTTTTAGTCACTTCAGTTTAATTCACGAAAATTTTTAAGATTGAAGGGGCCTCCCACTGTCTAAGTCGGGCCCTGTTTAGAGTAGGGGGTACACATGTTAGCAAGCCAATTACCATAATTTTTTTCAAGAAGTAATCTTTGCATTATTTAATTGCGGGATTTTTGTCAATAAGTAAAGGGAAGATTAATATTGAAGGCGATTTTCCCAGTGACCTGCAGGTACACATTCCCTAATCTAGGATTACAGCAGGTATTGCATTAGGCTATATTAAAGTTATCTCATTATCATAATTTCTTATGTGTTACAGGTATGTTCATCCTCATCCAGCAAATTCACAAATGGGTATCCAAAAGTGTTACAAGATGATTTGATGAAAAATATCGATAAAATGTATAAATAAGATAAAATGTACATTAAGAAATAAGCCTTGTATTATTTCATTTCCATATCTCAATTACTGGCTAAAATTTTAACAAATAACTGATCAAAAGAAGCTTTGTGGAATAATAAATATACACTTTATCACACATTACTAATAGCAAACTGTAGTTTGTCATAAATAAAACATATAATATGACAATTTTAACAGCATTAGGATTAAAACAGACATCAAAATAGTTTTATACAATAAAAAAGTATAAAAAAAATGAGAATTGTGGGGAAAAAAATCTTCAAACATTTAAATATAATAAAGTCATTTTTCTCTTTATCAAAAAATACAATTAAATGCCAATAAAATGAACAATTTTCAGTGTTGTTAGGGATTAATCTATAACTTTATTCAAAGAGATTAATAAAAACTATTACAGAAAAAAAAGAAAAATTCTTACCAACAAGATTTAACATTAAACTTAAATAATAATAATAACAAACACACATTCAATTTTAACTTTTAGTTTCTTTCAAACAAGAATATAAAAATACACAATTCTCAAAATTAAAATATGCAAATTTGTTTTTTGAAAAAAAAAAAAAAAAAAGGAATGATGTAGAATATTAAACTTTTATTTCAAGTTTAAATTCGACTTTACGCACACTTATTTTTTATTTTTTACTTACAGTGTGAGAAATGTCGGATGAACTTGAAGAGTCGGGGCCATCAAGAGGAATAGTCACATTTTCTAAATTTTTAGAAAAACTTACAGTTCGTTCTTTTATTAATTTCGGTATCTCGTCATTAAAAGTCTTACATTTTTCAGCAGGCTGACTTTTCGTTTTGTTTTCTATATTATCAGCCGCTTCCATCTTTTCAGAGATTTATTTTCATTTTATTTCACTGTTTTACTTATAAGTTCACAGGCACACACATATTTTGAGAGAATTGGAGTAAACTTCAAACAAACAAAGTAAAAATATTGATATAAAACGTTACAAAGATGAATTTAAACGTTGGTATTAACATAAAAAGTATAATTTCAAGATAAAACTAACAAACATGACTCATAAATAGACTAAAATCTTCCAAAACATATCATACACGCGATGCACTATTTCGTAAGGTAAATAGAGCAGACAGCTTTTAACGCCTCTGCTCCCACTTTCACGAACTCAAAAACGCCCCCATTAAAATGCTTCTTCTTCTTTTAATTTGACAATCAAAAAGCGCTATAGATGGCGCTAAAAAGAACTGTTGGTTTAACGTAGCTTGTCACTTTAACCGCGACTCACGACATACAAGACAACGCCCACTAAGCATAAGATTTCTTAACTAAAAATAAAATTTCTTAAGATATCTTATTTCTAGTTCCATGCCACTAAGATCCGAAGCTGTGATAGGCTTTCTTGAGATATCATGAAAAGGTCACAGCAAGATTCTAAAAGATAGTCACGTTTTAGCATTATTGCCTTTAGCTGCATTCTCATTCGCTGTTATCAGTCACTTGTCATAGACATGAACATAGATAGAGAGAAGGACTTCTCACGCAATGTATTAATATTGAATTATGATTTTGGAACTAAATGACAAAATGGCAACAGTCATAAATGCACCATTCTGCAGTAGCGCCATCTATAAACAAACAGAAGCGGCTAAAATCGTTAGGTGGAAAATATTTCAGATAAATAAAAACTATTATAAATATTTTTCGATATAAATCAGTTATAACTAAACATTTAGAAAGCAATTCGGAAAAATAAATTAATTGTAATCTTTTTAAAATATCAAGTTTGTGTATATTTTAAATTCAAAATTTGCTTAAGATTTTTTTTTCTGGGTTTTTAAATCGTAAACTTTATTCTTGTTTCATATAAAGTGCTTAATACATCCTTTATTTATATGTTCTTCGTTCTTATTTAATGATTTTTACCAAACTCTGGCTTACAAATTACTTTTCTAACGAAAGTTTATTTAAAAAATCTTTATAATAAGTAGCGACCACATATTCTTTTTCTCTGTTTTTTATATTTTCCCATGTTGTACGCATGTGTTAAACTAATTTCATTTAATGCACAACAGAAAAAAAAAATCTTGTCTAGTGATAATCTTGTATTTAATAAATTGAAATTTTGTATTGTTGAACTTTTCAACCATGATCCTTACTTTTTAAACTTTTTCATATTTTATTTATTTTTATTTTTTACATTATCATCTCACAGTATATTAGACGTAAAAATAACAAAATATTTACTTAGGTAATTATTCCTAATGCTTTCTAATTTATTTAACTTTAATTATCAGGGTTCAAAGGTTTCTTTCATTGTTAATACAGTTATAGTTTTGCATATAAATAAACAAATTTTGATTTTTAACTTTTTCAAACATATTGAAAAGTATTTATGAATTGCATTTGTCTGCCCATGCTCTAATCCATATAAATATACTCAGATTGTCATGCAATTGACATGCATTATTGAAATTTTCTAGCACTTTTAGTGGTATCTAAATTGAAGTGTGTAGAATTAACAATTTATTTATAGGGCTACTCCATTGCAATATAGTTTATGGGAGGGAAATTTGCAATGTGTTTTAATTGTATTGCAATATTCTTAACATAATGAAATTTATATACAATATTGAGGTATGCTGGAAGATGGTTACTATAAATATGTATAGCATTTACAGTACATACACAGGGGATATTCTAAAAAATTTTGATTTTACAGCACTGCATATGATGAGTGAAGCATAAGTCCGTAACTGTTGGCGATAATCTCATGCAGGGCCATAGCTTGATTTGAATAGGGGGGGGGGGGGTTCATATTTTCTTTCCCTGTGTGACGTAGAAAGATAAATTAGTGCATATTCACACTGTAGTTACTATGTTTCTCATTAAACTGCTATAATAACTTCATTTTATGCTAGAAAAAGAGTGATGAAAAATTCAAACATATTACTAGTGCAATATTAGACATATGTTAGCTTCATTTGTGCAAATAGGATGAGTGAGTGTTAAACACTTATTGTAGTTACAATTTAGTATTTTTGAAAAACTGTGAAAGGCCTTCAAAACTAAATTAGATTTTCAAACAGAATTTCATTTGAGTTTTTGGAACATAAATTCATTTTGTGATCTTGGAATTTTTTCCAGGAAGGGGAGGGGGGGGGGACTGAGCTACTAGTAAGCTACTGTTTTATTTTGAGACTAATAACTCTTTATAATTGAAAAACAACAATAATAAACAATTGTGATTAACTCTCTCTTTTGTTTATTATGAATCAATATATCCAAAGTTTTTACTTCACATTTTAATTAAATTAAATTGATTTGGAATTTTGATTTACTTCTTATATTGAAAATTGAGCTACAAAATATGAAAATGAAAGTAGAGTTTAAGCCACTGTATATTTCCAAATGAAAACACTGTTCAGATCAAGTGATACACCTTTATAAATTTTTGGACTTCATCCTACAGGTTTGCACGGGTCGGAATTTTCAGGCCTGGCCCATCACAATATCTGCTATTTCTAAAAAATTCAGATTTTTATCATATAATTAAGATTTAAAAAAAAAATATTGCATACATGTCTATGGGATGATTTTGCAGTATATTTTACAGGAAATATACATTAGCAACATTACTGATTACTTAGATTTTCAACATTCAAATAAAGATTCATTAAAAAAAAAATACAGTAAAGCATCGTTTATACGACAATCACTTACTTATACGACGTTTACATTTATACGACATTTTAATGTGGTCCCGATTCATTCCTATCCATTTTAATGTAAAAATATATCTTTTATACGACTTATTTATACTTTTATATCGTTTATACGTCGATTTTTCGATTTTGTATAGGTTTATTTTTGTTTATTTTTCTTGTGTATTTTACGAACGAGCGGAAGTTGGCAGCTATGAATGACACCAAAGAGCATGTTTAAATGCACTGCACATTATAAAAGTGTGGGCTGGTGTTCGATTAGTCTGAAAAATCAGCTTACTTGTAACAGATTACACTGGGAGGGGTCATTCTTTTTTCGGGGATGGTCAGCTTTCCCCAGTAGCGTAGCTATGTTTTTTGGTGCCCGGGGCCAGCAAGAAATTTTGTCAGCTTTCGCGACCTGTTTTAAGTTGCAAATAGACTATCCTTCTAATTGTTATCAGTATTGGCGACTTTTAGTTGGCCACGCGGGGTTTTTGATCTTTAACTTTAAATGGAATGGAAATGAAGTACTGTAAATGAGGAACCTTTCGATGAAACATAAAGATACGCATATTTAAATTGCTTACTAATCCCCTCCCCCCCCCCCTCCCAGTTTTTAAGATTATTTGTTTATTTTGGTTTGTTTAGTTAAAAATTCATGCAAATCATCACGTTAAACATTAAAATTAAGTGAAAACAAAATTAATTCTAGTTTTGAAGGTGAAAATCGATTATACGTCGTTATCGTTTATACGACGTTTTTCGGTAGTCCCTTCGGGGTCGTATAAACGATGCTCCACTGTAATATGGTTTAGAATAAAAGAAAAACAAAAGAAAGTTAAAAACATTGTAACTTTTGAAGATGTATAGTAAAAATAGATTCATGGAAATATTTCTATATCATTTTATTAAAGATTCCAAATCCAAAGGAGCTACTTTCTGATACTTTTTTTTTTTTTAATGCATTAGATTAGCAGGTGTTTTTATTCAAAAACTATTTAATCCAATAGATTTATCCATTTTTTTATACAAGCAATTTAAGAAAATACTGTCAAAGTTAGTGTTTTGAATAGAATTTCTGGAAGCGACAGCATGGGATGGGAGAAAAATCTGGAACCATTTGACAAGAATATCTTATATCTCAAGAAGGTTATACAAGTATTTAATTTCCCAAAATAAAACACCATTCGATTCCAAATCCTTTTAATAGTCAGGCTTGACAGTTTTATACTTTTACAGTTAAAAATTAGTCAGAAAATTTGTCAAACTTTCGTGTTGTTGAGAAGTGAATTTAAGAATCATCAAGAAATACATATCCAAAGATTATGTTAACATAAGTTCTTTATCGCTACAGTCAAACCTCATTAATATGAACACGCTTAACATGAATTGTTTTCGCAGTCCCCAGTAAAAACAAATACAAAGTATTGATATTGATGACATGAACAAAATTAAGATTCCCCTTGAGGTTTATGTTAATAAGGTTCGACTGTATTAATAATTTTACAAATCATGTTGTCTGCCTTAAACTTCTTGATAACAATTAAGTCTAGTTCTGGCTTGTGTATATGTAGAGAAACAATGCAAGTCTGATCTCGGCCCTCTTCGAGTCTGCTAAAAAAACATTAAGCCCCGGTTACACACAATGTAACTATCTGATGGCGATCTCTATATTGTAAAAGTTACATTTCTGCATTGATGTTGTCAAACTAAGTATTGGCTCGTGATGCACATTTCTACATGTTATTTTCGTTAAGACCATATTCATTGAAAATAACTCATATTTTATAGCTTTCGAGGAATCTTTATAACGGGCTGGTAGGCCTGCTAATTTTTTTTTATCGGCCCGGCCTGTATGGCCCATTCAATTTTTTTGTTGAAAAAAATATTCTAATTCTGCTGGGCCAGTGCAGACCTCTACTTCATCATGAACTTTTCTTGAAAATGATTGTTTTATTGACTACAACAGTCCATTTAATGTGCACAAATTCAATATTGTTCTTACAATACTATCCAATTATTTAACAAAATCATTAAAAGTAACTCTGTTCTAGTGTTCATAGCATTTGAATTCAATTCTTTTCGGTATATCATGGTAAATGCTTAACCGCTTCCCTGATTACTCTGAGTTATTTCTAGATTGTACATATTACAATTAATAATTGTCCTGATAAAACTTGGGCATGGCATATTTTATTGCTACGATTTTGAAAAATATTGGGTGGGCTCAGTGATATTTTGGAAATTAGTACAACCAGTTTTTTTTTTTTTTTTTTTTTTTTTTTTTTTGAGGGTTTGTTTTCTTCTTTCCGATGAAAGATGAGACTTTTAAATCAAGCTATCAAGTTTTTAAGTTTGTTGCATTTTTTTAAAATTAAGTTCTCGTGCATTTTTTCTTATGACACTAATATTTATTGTAATATCATCATATGATGAATATGATTGCAAATTGAAAAGCAGAAAGTTAAACATTTACATTTCAGTCATTTTTGATTTATAGGTGTCAGTCTGAGAAATAAAATGCTAAATGGGATATTTATAGTTAATTGTAATTTTTTTTAGGATATTGAATCCAAAAATGACCAGGCCCCACCAGTGGCCGAGAGGTTCGGACCTCTCAACTGGTAGACGGCAGGTGCTGGGTTCGAACCCAATCGCGGCTGTCGGCCTAACCGTTCGGAGTTTTCGTGGTTTTCTTCGAACCTTGCGTAAATACGGGTTAGGTTCCCTTAGAAAGACCCCCACGAAGGGCACTCCGCCCTGGTCCTATATCCCTAGCGTAGATAATCGGACGTCAAAAATCAACCAACCAAAAATGACCTCCATTTCCCTCCATCACATGCATACAGTATTGTAGCAAAACATGAAGAGTTTACATTAGAAAAGCACAACTGCAATGAAAAAAAAAATCAATATTTTATTACAAGTAACTGTGTTCCAAACTGTACTTTCCCTTTTGATTACACTTTGCATTACAATAGTTGTATGAATCGTAGTAAGAAGCTTATGTCTGGGTGAACAGTAAACACTCTGTAAGGCAGAAATCGCTCTAATTCAGAAAGATTTTCAAGTCCTTGCAAATCCATAGGCATATAGTGTAAAATTTTCTAAGGGTAAATATTGTGTACTATGGAAAATTTTCTAGGTCCCAATCGATTCTGCCTTAGACAGAGTTTAATGTAACTGCTTTTGTTTGTTTCTCAAATTCTTGTTTTTAATAAGTTTTGAGTTTCACTCTTAGAAATAAGAAATTAGCATGTGGAAACATTATTGAACATGTTAGATTAATTTTAATCACGATTATTTAATCAGTAAATCAATTATAGATGTAGGATTCGAACTTGGGATGTATTGGCTGAAGCTGCTAATGCTCTACCAACTGAGCCATCTTGGACACGAACACTGGAGGACTATTTCACCCAATTAACCTCAACAATAACTTAATCTGGTCTGATATTCTGGATCAGCTCAACAGAATAAAAGCCAATGCATCCCTGGTTCGAATCCTGGCCGACTTTTTTCACCCAAAAATGAAAAAAATTACATCTGTGATTATTGAATATGGTTTTTTAATCAAGAATAGAATGCATGATTCCTGGTTGAAAAGAAAAAATTTATACTTAAACTAGGGATGCACTGAATTTGGCTGAATACTGAATATTCTGCTGACAGGTGAACCGAATACCAAATATTCGGCGAGCCAAAAAGTAACTGTTGGGCCGAATACTGAATATTCGGTTTTCCAAATACCTTTTATATTTCAAAGTTTAAAGGTATTAAAATGTAACTTTTTAAAACAATTTTACATAATATTTAATAAAGTTACATTTTGATAAACAAGAGCATTAGTACTGAAAAAAATCTGCCTTGAGTTATTTAAAAAGCACAATTATAAGACTTTTTTAATAAATAAAATTTTAAATTCCATAGTTTCCTCTATGAATTTAAATAAACATTTTAAAATCAAAGAGAAATAATGAAAAAATGGTCAAAGAAAAATTTTAGTCTCATAATTATCCTTTTTAAATAACTCAATGCGGATTTTTTCCAATGTAAAGAACAAAAACTTTCAACTTATTTCTAAATAAAGATTAATAATGATTTTGATTTAGTATTCGGCTTTCCAGCTAAATACCAAATATCAGCCAAATATTCGTTACATCTCTAGAAATAATGATATATTGAAAGAAGAATTGAGAAAAACCTTCAAAAATTTACATTAAAAAAATAAATGCAGTCTGTGCATCAAAAGTTTATAATTAATATTCTTAGAGAATAAATGATTAAGTGAGAGTATATTACTTGCGCTTAAAGGATTCCATACAATAGATATATGAATTATAACTGTATCCGTAAAAAAAAAAAAAAAAATTGCTAAAAGAACGTTAAGAGTTTGTGGGATTAGGTATACCAGTTGTTTAAATATTAGTGAATAAAAACATACAGCCGCGAAAAAAAAAAAAAAAAAAAATGTATATATATATATATATTTTGGTGGTGACATTATATTTCCTTTATTAAGAAAAGACTATGGTTAAGTGTGTGTCCATGTGGCCTAAGTCAATTCTATGGTTCTTGTCTCAGAACCTTTATAAAGCAATCTTTATTGATATACAAGAACAAAAATTACACAATATAACAAATGAGAACGCATACGTTCTACATCATTAAGAAAAGATGGAGAGCATTATAATTAAAATACATATGAAAATAAAAATCTATATTTTGATTACTGATTAGCCAAGAAATAAAAGTAAGCTTATTTGAATGCATTACCGCCCCCCCCCCCCAAAAAAAAAAAAAATATGCTACTGTACCATTTAAATATTTATCTATTTTCATGTTATGAAAAATATTTTTTAAATGCTAAACTACTGAAATAAATTTATTGCATAGTACTCCTAAAAAAGGATACGATACAGCAAAGTTAATTTATTCCTTTAATAAGCTTTAAAATTTTTGGTACACTTACAGTTACTATACTAATGGATTACTGGGTCTTTTACTTTCATTGTAGGTTATTTGGAGATTTTAACATTAACTTCTATAAAGAAAGTAAACACAGAGTAAAATTAATGCGCTGAAAATTTAATATGATTTAGTATGACGTAACGAAAAGTAAAGTCATCTATCTTACCTGCCAAATTGATAATGGATAATTATAATATTTATTAAAATAAAGCAATTCATAATACATCATAAAATATGTCATAATTTTTTTTTATCGCTAAGCAATTATTTGTGAAACTAAGCATGCATCGGTTTAAATTCAGCGTGATAGGCCTAAATTCTTCAAACGTCATAGGAAAATATATCTGCATTTAAATACAAAATCAATACATATATTTTTAAAATATATACATTTGCATAATCATAAGTATTAGAATTAACAAAAAAAAATATATTTCATATCAACAAGAAGTTTTATGTTGACAAAATTATTATTGTTATTAGCTATTTTGACATTTTTCTCCGGAAAGTAGCGGAAAGATAAATGTAAACAAAACAACAGGCGAACTATACACCATGGAACAAGGCGCCACCTATTTGAAACTTTTTCCGCGGAACGGTTTTCTTCTTTCAAAGGCTATTTCGTGAGAAGTCCTTCCCTCTATGTTCAAGGTCATAGATGCTTTTGTCTTGGCGTGTTTAGATTTGGCACACTTCTACCTCGGACTTGGAAAATCTGTTTTTGTAACGAAATGTCTGTTCTCACGGCAACCGTATGAATATTATTCTTACGGCAGTCTATTGCATATGCGCAGTTGAGGACTGTCGTAACGACTGCCGGAAATTCTTGATGCGAATGAATCAGGGATAATGATGGTATGGTCGAACCTGTTTGCATCGTGTATTCTATTTCTATCATTTGCATTGTGTTCCCCTTATACTTGTCACTGATTTTAATATTTCTTTTGATAAATTCACACTACTGCGATTTAAAATAATTAAAATTTGAAAATTAAAATTACATATACAGTAAAACCTCCACAACGGACACTCCCGAATTGCGGACACTTCTATTTAACGGACAGTTTTCCTATCCCCACTCGCAAAACCTACATTTTTGTATCTTTAACCTCTGAATAACGGACACTATTTTCGGCGATAAAAGATGAAAAAGAGTAAAAAAGCCTCTAAATTTATCAGAGCAATGTGTCACAAATTTCGTGATCACAGATAAATGTATAGGGTGGGCTAAGAAAAATCCCCCTTTCCGTACATTTAGTGCGAATTCAAGGTAGCACGGGAGGGACATCTCCTTCAGCATTTCAATGTCCCCCCGGAAGATTTTATGCTTTTAATCGACAAAAAGTGCAATCCTTCCTCAAAGCCCGGAATTCTATCGAGTCCAATAACATCACGTTGAAAAACAAATTATATGTAATTGTGAGCAAAAGTAAACTTTTGTAGCAGATTTTTTCTTAAGAATATAATAAACAGTAGATAAAGATGTGCACAATTTTATTTCAGTTTTATTGCTTAAAAAATGTTTTTAATTTCTGATTAATCATGTAATATAGGTTTAAGGAATATAAAAGTCAGTTATTGAAATATTAAGCATTTCTTAGCGATTTTTCAATCTCTCTTTCTTCACCTCCGAATAGCGGACAATTTCTGCGTTCCCAGAGTGTCCGTTATTTAGAGGTTTTACTATGTTATTGTTCTGGTCAGCCCTTTCCCCCACCCTGCACTGGCATGTCTCTAAAACTCAAATGCTCAAAGACCACCTATCGACAGCACATCATCTGCTCTTCACCACCGCAGCTGCCTGCGAGATGAACATTAGACTCTTTTTATCATCATGACTAGTATAATAACCCCGTCAAAAATGACGAGATTTTCTTTTGCATTTTATTTTCATAATAATACAAACAGAATGAAGTGAAGATTTTAGTATTGAAGAGTTTGTATTCTAGAAAAGCACATTTTAAAAATAACAATAGATTTCTATAAATACAAATGATAAAGTTTTTTTTTCTTTTTTTACTTGATATTTAATTTTTGAACAAATTTTAATTTCAAACCAAAAAGCAGTATTTATTACAATAACGATAATAATAATTAGCAAAATGAAACTCAATTTCTGAAGATTTCACAAAGCATTAAAATTAAATATTGAAATTTTTTAAATTTTAAAATACATTATTTTTATTAAAAGTATGATTTGGCAGTGGCTTTAATCATGGGCATATGATAGACTTTTAGTTCGATGCTTTTAGGCATGAATTAAGGAGCTTTGTGTTTTGTTTTTTAAATTTAGATTTGGCGCTATCTATACGCAGTTAAAATAAACAAAACAACTTTTTTTAAAAAAAAATAGCAGTTTTATTTTGAAAGTAGCAAGTTTTTCAAGAAAATTTGTGTATTTTCGACTATCTTTAGAGAAAATTTGTTTATTTCCATTGATTTTTCGAGAAAATTTGCATATTTTCCGTGATTTTTTGACAAAATTTGCGTATTTTCCACGATTTTTCGCATATTTTCCCCGATTTTCCGTAATTTCCGCGATTTTTTGACAGAATTCGCATATTTTCCTTGATCTTTCATCAAAATTCTCGTATTTCGCACGATCTTTCATTAAGATTCGCCTATTTTCCACTATTTTTTGACAAAACGTGCGTATTTTCCCCGATTTTTCTACAAAATTTTGATATTTTCCCGGATCTTTCTTCAAAATTCGCATATTTTCGGACGATTTTTCTGCAAAATTTGAGTATTTTACACGATTTTTCGATAAAATTCGAATATTTTTCACGATCCTTTGATGAAATTCGAGTATTTTTCCGCAGCCTGTTCACGGAAATCGCGTTTTCCCTGCAATCTTTAGACAAAAATCGCGCCTTGTTCGCGATTCTTTAACAATAATCCTGTCTTTTCCTGTAATCCTTTAACGGAATTTTTTTTTCTGCAATTTTTTGGATGGAAATCGCATTATCTCCCGCGATTCTCTGAAAAAAATATTTTTTTCAACATTTTTTTTTTTTTTTTTTTTTTTTTTTTGTGTGTGTGTGTGTGTGTGTGATCATTTGCAGAAATTTGCTTAATTTGGTCAGTTCATACTGGACTTTTTTGTTCTATTTCATCCGTCATGTCCTCTCTCCCCCCCTTAAAATATCAATATAGTTTAATGTATCTTTGCATCGATCTCAGGGGTAGTAAAAATGGTCACCGAAAAAGCGGAGTTTCGCGTTTCCGCGGAAAAGTAGAAGGTCTCTTCAAAAACAGGTTTGGGAGTCCTTTGTTAGCTCATAGATGGCAGCACTGAAAAGTGTTAGCTGAGAGGAAGACGTCGGTAGCCTTTACTCCATAAAATGAAATCGTACTAACGATAAAAACTTATCAGTTCAAATATTCCGCTGATATCTTTATGTATTATAATTGGGTATCATTAACATGTTTTATATGAAAATATGCTGAACAAACATTATTTCAAGTGAAAGAAATTTTAAAAGCATCATTTTAGCACCAATTTTCAGCTAAGCCTAACGTGGCGTTGATCTTCAGTGGATTCCCGAGTGGTATGACCTGGAACCGTTCTTACACTCCCTAAAGACGCAAATTATTATAAGTAGATTAACTCTGCTTAGATCGTCTCTTGTTCGATGGAAGTTAACGTGGGCATCACGCCCACGTAGGTATTCCAATACCAATCGCCTTTGAGCCTTTGAGGCATAGGCGTAGAGTTTTCAAAATTATTGGAGGGGCTCATTCAGTGACGTAGTCGGGGGGGGGAAGGGAAGGGGGGGGGAATCTGAACCCCTTTTAAACGAGGAATTAATTATTTCACCGTGAATACAAAAACATTAATTTATAAGACGAAATTTCAAAAAATAAGGGAAAATTCCGTTTTAGACAGGTTTTTCGTTTTAGCAGGTAACTTTTTCAGGAATTAATTTAGTTATGACAATGGAATGTTTCAGATTGAGACAGTATCCTTTTATAGACTGCTTTCGTTTATAGAAAAGGTTAAATATTTATAAAGTGAAATCTGTGAAAAAGCAACTGCAAAGGATAAAAATAATAGGTTTGACAGGTTCCTGCAGACTATAATAAGCATGATTGTATGGTAATCCTTCCATCGGAGTCCAGATGAAAAGTTGCAAATATTTGTTATAGACATGTTCCGTTTCGGCAGGTTTTAATGTACATATAACAAATATATATAGATATATGTAAATACATCAAAAATCGGAACTGAACCGGACCTGTGAACCTACCTCGGACCTACTGTGAATCAGAACTGATCTTAATCAGAAAAATACTGTAATACCGTTGAAAAAATTACGTGGAAGGTACTTCTACAGTTTATGATTTTGAAGAACACTTCTAATTTTCAATACACCTTCTAAGGCAGAAACCAGAAACCAAACAAATGGAATTTTATGCCTTCTAATTTCCGTCTTAGTCTTAGTAGGTTTCACTATACATATATATAAACATGATGAAAAATTCTAGACACCCCCTTTCCTTTCTGAAAAGAAACCCTCGCTCATTACTAGGTTTAGCTCAAAAATTCAACAAGCTGGTGTAAACAAGAGGATATTAGTCGTTGGGGATCACCATAATACTTTACCCATTATGGCTATGGATAATATAAAGTATGAAAAATAAAATATGTGTAAACTATTTATAAAATGCGTCGTAATTCTTAAATAAAATTTAAACGTATATTTAAATATTTTTAATACATAGTAATGCTCTACTACGGAGTTGCGGGGCTACTTCATTATCCCATCGACCCATTTCGGCAAATTATATAAATCGCCACACTGCTCGTAAATTACACAAATTGGCATAACTTTTTATTTAAATAAAGAAAAAACAAATAAACTAGTAAAAGTTTAATAAAAATACAAGTAAAACGTCGAAATCAATATCACTTGATGACGTAACAAACACATGTAACTCGTTTAAAGTCAAGTAAATGTGACATTTACCGGGTCAATCAATCCATTTCAAGTGGTCCAGCACTGGTCGTTCGACTATTTTTAAAAAATCTGAAATTTTTTGTACTACAACCCTAACATGATGGAAGTTCAAAATGACCGTTATTTCAATTTTACTATTTTTTGTTTGTGCATAGCGGCCATCTTTGTTTCATGGTGTGCATCAATTTTCTCAAATACTAGGATACATAAAATTGTAAATATCTCGTCTTGTATTTTCCCAATTGAAATGGGGTTTGCAGCCTTTTGTTCAGAATAAAATAGGCTAAATATACAATGGTAGAAAAATTTTGAAAAATAAATTTTTACAGGGGAAATTTTAGCACAAAATTTAAGATTTTTTTCGAAATCTATCCGTTTGCAAGAGGAAATTTTTCATGCAAGGGAAACTGTCAACCTTACACAATTTTTTCTACAAATAGGTCAAAAGTGCATGTACTCATACACCAAGTCCCAGATCTGGGAGTTGATTTTTCTTTGCGAAAAAAATTACGAAATTCGTCAAAAATTTCAAAAATCGCACTTTTTAGGCTTTGGTATCTCTGGTGGGGCACGAGATAAAAATCTGAAATTCTGGCCTTTGATAGTATTGTGTAGTAGTGTTATGTACAAAAAATTTCCAAGAAGGAGATTTGACTACAAGCCGAGATATGACATGGACAATATGTGAAAACAATACTGCCAAACTATTGTAGCCTACTATGTAATTGTTCAACAAGACTGTCAACCTTACACAATTTTTTTCTACAATAGGTCAAAAGTGCGTGTACTCATACACCAAGTCCCAGATCTGGGAGCTGATTTCTCTTTGTGAAAAAATTCCGAAATTCGTCGAAAATTTCAAAAATCGCACTTTTTAGGCTTTGATATCTCTGGTGGAGCACGAGATAAAAATCTGAAATTCTGGCCTTTGATAGTATTGTGTAGTAGTGTTATGTACAAAAAATTTCAAGAAGGAGATTTGACTACAAGCTGAGATATGACATGGACAATATGTGAAAACAATACTGCCAAACTATTGTAACCTACTATGTAATTGTTCACACCTCTAAAATTTTAAATTAATTATTTATGGTACAAAGTTAAATGTTAATCAGAAATATCTTCTTCAAATGTTTCTGTGTGATTTAAACAATTCAGAATGTATGCTGAGCCAATACACTATTTGTCCAGAGGAACAAACCTATTAGAAATGCTATTGTAACAATTTTACTCGGTACACATTTCAGGAAAAGTAAATTTCAGACAATGGTTTGCAACTGATCGAGTTGACATGGTTTCAATTATTAAACCTTGAGAATTTCATTCAAGTTAACAAGGGATGACAAGACTTGGGTGGCTTCAAATAAAATTTTGAGAAAGAACAGCCTGATGGACTGACAAGAGTAACTGGTCGAACTCATAACATCTCTCGTAAATACTGTTAAGCTCTTTGTTGAGCATATATAGTATCTTTGTAAATTAAACATTTATTATTAACCCATTTTAGGCCAAGCACAGAAATTTTATAAAATGTAGCATTATTTTTATTGAAATATGCTTAAATTACATACATTAAGACACAAAAAAAGATTCGTGCATGAAAAATAATATTTTATATAATAATATAAAATATTATTTCTTATAATGAATAATATGAATATGAATAATATTTTTATGACTTTTGTTTTATTCTTATTTCATATACAGAATTTGCAACTTTAATCTATTTTAAAAACATATAATTCATTTCAATTGGAATAATAATATATTTTTAAAAAGTCGAATTTGTCAAAGGCGTTTCAAATTAGAACTCTAGCGTATTTTGAAAATTTTTTAAGAGAAAGTGTTTACTCCAATTGAATTACTAATATTTTATGGATGTCTTCAAAAGCCTTAAAAAATAGAAGAAAAATAAAATTCTTGAAAAAAATGTGTCAGAGTGTTAAAAAAAAATATTTATCGAAATGTTTCGTATACGAACCTTTGGCCGAAAATGGGTTAAACTGTTTTCAACAAACGATATTTTCTGTGTAAATATTGTAATAAATGAGACTAATCTCATTTCTCCTAATGTATAATAGCATTTTTTAGCATTTTTTAATCACCGTATCTCAGCTTATAGTCAAATCTCCTTCTTGAAATTTTTTGTACAAAACATTACTACAAAATACTATCAAAGGTCAGAATTTCAGATTTTTATCTCGTGCTCCACCAGAAAAATCAAAGCCTAAAAAGTGCGATTTTTGAAATTTTTGACGAATTTCGGAATATTTTTTTTTTGCAAAGAGAAATCAAATCCCAGATCTGGGACTTGGTGTATGAGTACACGCACTTTTGACCTATTTGTAGAAAAAATTGTGTAAGTGTGACAGTTTTCCTTGTATAAAAAATTTCCTCTTGCAAACGGATAGATTTTGGAAAAAATCTTAAATTTTGTACTAAAATTTCACTTGCAAAAATTTATTTTTCAAAATTATTCTACGACCGTATATTTAGCCTATTTTACTCTGAATAAAATGCTGCAAACGCTATTTCAATTGGGAAAATAAAAGACGAGATATTTACAATTTTGTGTATCCTAGTATCTGAGAAAATCGCTGCACACGATGAAACGAAGATGGCCGCCATGCACAAACAAAAAATAGTAAAATTAAAATAACGGTCATTTTGAACTTCCGTCATGTTAGGGTTGTTGTACAAAAAATTTCAGATTTTTTAAAAATGGTCGAGCGACCATTTTTATATTTTCTGGACCACTTGAAATGGATTGACCCTACCATAAACTATTATTGACATTTAATTTTATATTTAATAAGGGATCATCACATTGCTAGTTAAGCGTAGAAAGCAACAAAGTGCAAAATGTCCAAGTCGGGGATCGAACCCGGAACTCTTGGAATAGCACTCTCCCATTTAAGTGCTCTACTATTTAAGCTACGAGGACGATGCCCAGCTTGGCATTCTCACTCATTTGTTGGTAAGGCTGCAACTGCGGCATAAGATGGAAACGTTCTCATGAGCACACAAACCTGTGGCATAACATGAGACATACAAAGAGACCCAGCAACGGTTAACATATATTTAATTTTAATTAATTTTCCAATTAATTTTTTCAATAAGTGAAAATACGCTTGAAATGATTGAATATTTAATAAGTTGGACCATCACGTTACTAATTAAGAGTAGAACCAACTGGTTCTTATGCTTAACTAGCAATGTGATGGTCATTTATCAAGTATTCAATCATTTCAAGCGTATCTTTATTTATTGAAAAAAAAATTGAAAAAATAATTAAAATTAAATAAATATTTAATTTTATAGCTAAGCGATAGTTTTTTGGTCGACAGGATAATCAATTAATACCGAACTGCATAAAAAAATACTTACAACTTTAAATGACAATCCTGTTAACTAGCAGTTTATTGCGGCGGATTAATCGTCTCATTTCCAATTTTGAATGAAATACAGGGTCAAGAAAAAGCAAAAAGTGTAGAAAATCGGATTACAAATATCGCGGCAAGTCATTATCAATATTTTTAAATATTAATTTCATTTTATTATAATTTTTTTAAATAAATTTCATGGAAAGGGGAACGACCGAACTAGGACATTCTAACAAACATTTAATCTAATCAGGATATTTTGAATTTTATGAAATTTCAAATCTTTCAGATACTAAAACTCCGTCTTGCCATTTTTAAAGTACAGAATCTCTGAAATTACATAACGGTATAGTATAAAACTATAAAAAAGGAATTTTTTTAAATGTCCTTCATTAAATCATAATTGCTATTATGTCTATTTTAAATCATTTTTAACATCATTAGATTTAAATTATAATAATACAAATAAGCTTAATGATAGCTTTTTATACATATAAAAGGAAAAAATTGCAATAAAAATAAACAAAGGAAAATTTATAATTGAAATAAATGGTCAAGCGCGAACATTACTCACTCTCAGAGGAATCCATACAATAAATGTATGAAATATTAACTGTTTTATTAATAAAAATCGTTGCTAAAAGAATGGTAAGACTATATAAAAAACTATATAACGTAGACTCGAGTATTACTGTATTACTAGAAAAGTATGAATATGAATATGAATTTATGGTATCCACTAGCAAAAGCCGTGCTTTGTTTGGATTCGCGAAGCATTATTTCATAAGATAAATATTTGAAAGGAACATTACTTTTTTATATTATTTTTGCATCTTTATTAGACAAAAACGTTATCTCATGTTTTGGCACATTTAAATTTTAGAAATGTAAATTCAGCCAAATAACTAAGAATTTCCTCGGAATTTTTTATTTATGATATAAGGCTGGTATAAATAAAAATATTTTTTTTTTCATTTTTAACTAAAAGTTTTAAAGAGGTTTTTACATTTTCCAATGGCCAGTAACGGCGTTCGTTCTGGCCAATAAGTGTTCTTTTTCTCGACATTTTTAAATTACTAATACATTCCAGAAATTATTTATATACGTAGTTAATATATTTAATTTGGTTGAATTAAATTATTCTTCAATCAATTAAAATATTCTTAAATTATTCTTTAAGCTTTCATTTCGAATACCAGACTTAAGAAACTTACCAAATTTAACAAAATATTCACTTTAAATACTAAATATAAGAATTAATTTTACTTGTTTAAGATTCTTTTTGTTGCCACTTTACCAAAGTAAATACCTAAATAAATAAATCATAATATAATTCTTTTAAAATCCGTAAGTATAAACTGCGTAAATAATTTTGGCAGAATAATGAAAATATATTTTATTTAATATATTAATCATGATATTACCTATAATTACTAACCCCATAGTTTATTTTCCTTCTTAAAATAAAAAGATACAGGTTCAATTTTTTATTTGCAAACGATTTTGGCGGAATAATGAAAATACATTTTATTTAATTAATTAATCATGATTCTATCTATAATTACTAACCCCATGGTTTATTTTCATTCTGAAAATAAAAAGATACGCGTTCAATTTTTTATTTTAAAAAATGCGTACATAATAGAAAAACATGTAGAATAAATTAATTATTAAAATAATATTTTTAAAGGTTATTCTGTAAAAAAAAATAACATTCTGCAAATCTACATATCATAATTTATTCTTATGTTTAATTTCAAGTCAAAATACAGAATAGATTTTTTATAAAGCGTACGACAAAATGTAATTTGAGTGGGCTAGTAGAGGATTCGCTTCGCTCATCCTAATAAAAGCCGAAAGAGGTTGACACGACAAGAGGTCTGTATGGGCTCGGACCTGGCCCGTAGTCAGGCGGAATGGTTCCGAATATTCTAATGGGCCGGGCCAGAAAAAAAAATTGAACGGGCAATAAGGGCAGGGCCAGGCCGATGAAAAAAAAAAATAGCGGGCCTACTGACCTGTTATGAAGATTTAAACAAAAACGATATAATATGAGCTTTTTTCAATGAATATGGCTTTAACGAGAATAAGTATAAATGTGCGTCGCGAGCCGATACTAATTTGACAACATCAATACTGAAATGTAACTTGTACATCGGAGTTACTTTGTGTCTAACCCATGATTAATATTTTTTAGCTCACTTGTGACGCGCCAAAATCACGCTTACTTTTTTTTTTTTTTTTTATGGTTGAGCCGGGCCGGAACTAGACTTAATTGTTCTCAAGATATGTAGGGCAAACAACGTGTTTTATGAAAGTATTAATAGCGATAAAGAACTTACGTTAGCGTAATATTTGGATATATACTTCTTAGTAGTTCTTAAATTCATTTCTCAACAACGCGAATGTTTGGCTAAGTAATTTTTAGCTGTAAAGGTATAAAATTGACAAGCCTGACAATTGAAGGGATTTGGAATCGAATAGCGTTTTCTTTTTTTTTTTTTTTTTTTTTTAATAAGATACTTGTTGAAATATAAGAGATTCTTGTCACGTGATTCCAGATTTTTCTCCTTTCCCATGTTCGCTTCTGGAAATTCGATTCAAAACGCTAACCTTGAGCGTATTTTCTTAAATTGCTTGTATAAAAAAAGAAGAAAAAAAAATAGGTAACGCTAATCCATTACTCAGTTTCTGAATGAAAACACCTGCTATTCATAAGCGTTTCCGAAAAGAAATGAATTCAAAAATGTATCAAAAAGTAGGTCCTTTGGATTTGAGGAAGTCTTTAACAAAATGAGAAATATTTTCTTAAAACATCTTTTTATTATACAGCTTCAAAAGTTGTTATGTTTTTGATTTTCTTTTTTCTTCTTTTATTCTAAATTATATTATTTTTTTTTACTGAATCTTTATTTGAATGTTGAAAGTACTGAATCTTTATTTGAATCTAAGAATCTAATTAATCATTAATGTTGCTATTGTGTATTTTTTTTTTTTTATCAAATATACTGTAAAATTATACCATAAATATTTGTGCAGTATTCTTTAAAAAAAAATTATTATATAATAAAAATCTGATTTTTTTTTTATTATATATATTTGAAATTGTACTGGGCTGGGCCTGGTTTCACTGGTATCTGTATGATCCGGGCTAGAAATGTAAAAATATAAACAGGCCGGTCCGGTCCGGGCTCGGGGCTGGAAATTCCTCTGTCACGACCAAGAAATATTGAAGTTCGGGCTTAGCAAGAGTTAGCAAAAGAAGGAGGGGGTGGGGGTAGTTCTTACTTTATTAGGTTGCGATCAGTGGACGAAAACCGTCCCGAGTTCAAATTTCGGGCCTGGCACAGATCCGTAAAAACTTTTAATCTGATAACTTATGTAACACAAAAATAAATTATTTAAAATAATAAAAAAGAACAACTGAAATAGTCGAAATCGTGTCAGGCCAGATCGGCCCGCGGCCGGGCTTGTTTTCAACGATTTTTGTACGAGCCGGGCCTATAAACATAAAAATATAAACAGGCCGGTCCTGGGCCTGAAAATTCCTTTCGACACGATCAAGAAAAACTGAAATTCAGGCTTAAATTGAGTTTGCAAAAGTAAGGAGGGGGGGGGGGGGATGTAGGCTAGAGATCTACAAGAGTCGGGCCTCAGCCCGAGCCCGCGGACCGGGTTCAAGCCGATTTCCATCAATGGTATTCGGGCCGGGCCGAACTTAGTCACTAATCTTTTCGCGCCGGGCCGGGTCTATCTTATTTTTTCCGTACGAAGCCATGCCGGATTTCATTCTTCCTAGTCTTCACGGACCAAAATAATCAGTTCTGGTTGAATCATTCCGTATGAAAACCCTTTTCTCGACCTGGACAAGTCTGTTCAAAAATCAGTAAAATTTGGCTTGGTCTAAAAATTTTTGCAAAAGAGGCATATACTTTTAAGACCTCTTTATTTTATAATTAAACATTACAATTTATTCTTTTTAAAGAACCGTAGATTTCTACGCTTATTAAAATAAAATAAAACACGTAAAAAAAAAAAAAGGCCTGGGACGGAATTTTTTTTAAACTGAAAATTGGAAATTCCTTTTAAACTTCTTTTAAACTGTTCATCCGTGCAAAATGAATATATTTGCCCATCTGAAATTTTCCCGCCTATTTTTGATTCGACACTATTGAACTGACAGTTTTGGTTTGGTCAGTAGCAAAACTCCTCTTTACTCCCCCACCTGCCATCTCCCGAGTTCTTGGAAGCTTCAAAATCAAGACCTTTTTATCCAAGGTCAAAAGGCCCCTTCTAGATATGTTTGAGAAAACGCAACTTATCGGACACCGTCTACTTTATTTATTGCCCTCTATATAGCACGAATCAGAAAATGTGATACTTCCTAGAAACCATGTTCACCGTCCAAAGAATAAAGAAAGAAAGAAAAAACTCCATGGAGACTGCTTCGTTTCACCCAAGCAATATACGGTGGAAGTTTTTTTAGGCTGTTTTTGTCGTTTATAAAGTATAAAAATAAATAACAAATTTAAAGAAAGATTTTTTTTTTTTTTTTTTTTTTTTTTTTTTTTTTGGAAAACAATATATGCTGAAAAATTCTATTTCAAAATTTGAATTTTTTCTACAATGGTTGAAGCCAAAAAATACAGCCCATCTGGAAAAATTATTGGAGGGGCCCGAGCCCCATGGGCCCATACAATTCTACGCCTATGCTTTGAGGTATGGTCAAATCCGCATTCTGAACGTGACTGATTGTTCATAAAAGATCCTAGAAAGATGCTTAGCATCTAGGCGAGGCCATATCTGGCAGTTATGCGCTGTATTTGGGCCATAATTATATGCTTTTAAAAGTGGTATCAGCTGGCATCTGTATTAAAATTAGATTAAAAAAAAATCAGTGTCCTTTCGTAACAGTTTAACATACGAAATCATTTTCTATTTCTCGAGACAAATTTCTAGAACAAGCTTCGTCAAATGACACACAACCATGAAAAAAAAAGAAATAATTGTATCACTAAAAACTTGCTAAAACAATTCACTATAACTATTGTTTTTTTTTTTTTTTTTTTTTTTTTTTTCAAGTTATGGCAGTCAATTGCCGGAAAGAAGATTCATGCAAAAAGAGATTCATTCTCCAGAATCTCCGGCAGGCGTTACGACAATCTTGACAGCGCATGTGCAGTAGACTTCCGTGACAATAATATTCTTACGGCTGCTGTAAAAATAGACACAGCCTAAAACAAATGGCCGCGTACCAAACAGTTTCATAATATTGCATAGTACAGATATTAAAACAAGTGGTCGCGTACAAACTCCTGCAAGTCATGTGTTGGTCACAGCGAAACTGCACCCTACGAAACATAAAATAAACAGACGAATGTTCTTAAACAGGGACCTCCGCGCGAAAAGTTGCGCGGAGGAATTTGATGCTGTTTTATGCTTGGGTTTGTAAATGGGCGCAACATTAAAGAAGGCATGATAGCGGTGCAGTTCCACTTTTCGTGTCAATCCGGTTTGATTCCTCTGTACATTCTAAACTATGCTCCAAAGAGCATTTTAAAACCTCATATTCTACCCCCAACTGGTTTAAAGAACCGGACACATAGCACTAACTTCTTGTGGTCAGGCGTCGCTATTTTTGATCTTTCGAGTCGGCGCTTTGTTGTAAAATTGCTTTTTCAGTTAACTGAATCTGCACTTCAAGAGAGAAATCGAACTCGAAATCAATTGACAGCTTTACGACTGAAGATGGGGGAGATAAACTTTCTCTTCCTTTTTCAATTCGGTCGGGTTCTTTTCTCAAAAATCATTTAAAGAGGTTCGAAAACTAGCATTTTTTTGTTCTCCTCCCACCGATAGTCGGAAACTGCATCTTCCAAGATAGATTTATTGCTCTTTTAGTGTAAATGAAAGCAGTGCTGTTTGTACGCAGCCTTAGTTGAATGATAAAGGAAACGAGAACCTGTCACGTGTGATATCAGGGCTACACTAGATACCGGGCTTGCTCATTCCATATCACGACGTCACAAAAGGTGGCTGGCCGCTATCTGCGATTGGTACAAACAGGGCTCAAAGTGACGCACCCATCGTTTTGTACCAATCGCTGGATGTCATTCAGCCACCTTTTGTGACGTCATGAAAGGAATGAGCAAGCCCGGTATCTAGTGTTGCCTTGTGTTTCTCAAGAGCTGGTTTCATCAGTGCGTTGTTCATGTATCAGATCAAGATGTGTATCGTCCTGTAAATGATCACAAAAAATAGTACCTTGAACTAAAATGTGCTCTTGTTGGGGTAAGAGTGAGACTGATAAATGTGATAATGCTGGAGACCATGGTGATGTGAATTATGATGACACTGATACCGATGATCCTACATTGTTCTGAACTTGAACTTCTTCTTGAAGCTTAAAATTTCAAAGTTAATTTAATATAACATTATATAGAATAACAATACAAAGATAATAAGTAACATTTTGCATTAGAGAATTTTTGTCATTTATTATTTTTGCATCATTCAGTTCTTTTTTAATTACCGCCCCTCCCTCCTAACTCCCCTATTACTTGAAAAAACAGTTGCATTTTTTTCCTCATTTTCCACCTTCCTTCCACTGAAATTGTTCTTTTCCTTCGCCTTCCACTTCATGGTAGACCCCAGTCATGTGTCTCAGATGTCCACAATCGCTTTACTTATTCTACAAAGCTTAAGAGCCCACAATAGTCACAGAAAAATTACTCAAAAAGACCCGGATGACCATGTAAAGTCTATGGGAGCGTTCTTTTCTAATATCTCGCTCAAATTTTAATATTTTTGCATGATTTTTTTGCACAAGATAGCAGAGGGCAATCCACAACCGGGCTAGTTTTTACTTTTTCGATTTTGGTTATATATTTTTTATATTTCGGTAGTTTCAGTTTCAGAACCGGTTTAAACCGGTTTCGAAAGTTAAAGTAATTTTTTAAAGAAAATCTGAAACAAAAATTGAAAAAGTAAATACTAGCCCGGTTGTGGATTGCCCTCAGCTATCTTGTGCAAAAAAATCATGCAAAAATATTGGAGCGAGATATTCGAAAAGAACGCTCCCATAGACTTTACATGGTCATCCGGGTCTTTTTGAGTAATTTTTCTGTGGGCTCTTAAGGCGCAACACTAGTCACAGAAGAAGACCCGAATGATAATGTAAAGTCTGTGGGAGTATTCTTTTAAAATATTTCGCTCAAATTTTAATATTTTTACAAGATTCTTTTTGCATAGGATAGCTGAGGACGATCCACAACCGGCCTAGTTTTTATTTTTTCAATTTTGGTTTCAGATTAAAAAAAAAAAAATACTTTAAATTTCAAAACCTGTTTAAACCGTTTCTGAAATTGACACTATCACAATATAAAATATATGTAAGAAAAATTGAAAAAGTAAAAACTAGGCCGGTTGTAAATCATCCTCAGCTATACTATGAAAAAAAAAAAATCATGTAAAAATATTGAAATTTGAGCGAGATATTTGAAAAGAGCGCTCTCATAGACTTTACATTATCATCCAGGTTTTTTTCTGTGACTATTGTGGGGCCTTAAGAGCACACACTAGTCACACGCCCAGGCAAATCAAGATGGCGACGCGCTTTTTCAGCGGATTTGAAGGATGGGCTAAAATTACTTTGATTGACATGCAATCATCCAATTAGGAAATTGAATGCTCTTAACCAATTATCTGCGACGATTTTTCTCTTCAAAGGTGTGCAATTCCAGCCGATTTCATGTTTAAAGGATTTTTTTCAACTGATTTCCCAGTACTTTGCGTAAATGCATTCGAATCGGAGCTCAAAAGAATTTCAATCTCTTTACGATTAGCGTTCCAAAATTAAAATGGTTTGATTTTCAGAAAATAAACGAATGATTAATTTAGATAGATTACTATAAAATAAAAACTATTTTATTTACTTAACGCAATTAGAAAAAAAAATAAAAAATTAATATTGAATGAGGGGGGGGGGGGGAGATATCAGGTACAAGTAGTTTAAATAACTATTTTTTTGGGGGGGGGTAAGAGGGGAGGGGATTCTTTTTAGAATATGAAACTTATCAAGATAAATAGAACTGAAGGTTGATGAATGAATTAATAAAATTATGAGAAAAATATCTAGACAAATTTAAATATTTAAACATTGTTTATTTTTTGCGGAAAGGCAAGCAAGCAAGCAAGGGAGAACAGGAAATAGAAATTTTGAAGAAAGGAGAAATAGGTGTTAATCCCAGCCTAGTCGTTTATAGACATAATACATAATTTATTATTGTTTGTAGTGACAAATGTGACCGAAAAAGTGTAGCAAATTTTAAAAACTTTGTGTGATGTTAAGTCAATAAAGCAAAATATTTTGTCAATATTTCAGGTGGAAGAAAATTTAGATTCTTGATGATTTTTACAAGCATTATATAAATGCCGCAAGGAGCTCTAACAATTTTTAATTTTGAGCACTGACATAGCAGTAAAGTCTATAGGAGGGGGGGGGGGATTCTGAAAACTGTTTTTTAAATGATACAGTCAGTTAAGAATGGTTTTTGTTGTGAAAATCCCAATATTTTATTTAAATATCTCTCTAAAGATATTTTACTGTATGAAATTCACAAACACAATACGCAAAAAATGTAAACATGTGTTTTGTGTAGAATTTAATGCATATCTATCGCTTTATTTTTAACACTTTCCTACACAGTTAAAAAGATTTTGTTAATATTATAGTTAGCAGAGATGTATAATTAGCACTTAAAAAAAAAATTAAACATATTTAAAGACTTAATTATTTGTGCAGAAGGAGGATTTCAGGTTTTAATTATTTTTTTTATTAAAATACGGAGAGAAAAAAGAAAGAATTTAATTTTGTAAGCTGAGAAGGGGGGGGGGGAGGTAGAGGGAAAAAACGGATTTTTTTTTTTTTTTTTTTGGGGGGGGGGGAGAGATAGTAGGATAGTTTTATAGATGACAGCTTATTTACCTTCTTGAATATTTATTAATAGGACGAAAAATATAACTTAAAAGTGTTTTAAAGATTTTTAATTTTGTGTACTTCAAAAGAACGAGGGGGGGGGAGGTATACAACGATATTTATGGGTTGTTTACGATTAATTATTTATTTTTAGAATAAAATATGTATAAACCTATGGAAAAAAAAAACAAAAAAAAAAACTTTCAAAGATTTTAAATTTAGTGACATATGGGTAGGGGAGAAATTAGTGCAATGCCCCCCCCCCTCAAAAAATGGTGGAATTTGTGTTTGTTTAAAATTTGTGAGCTAAGGAAAAAAAGAAATAAGCACATTATTTATTTATTTTCGTGTGTGTGTGTAGGGGGGAGATGTTTATTAGATGACTTATTATTTATTTGCCTTTCAAAATATTTATAAATCGGTTTTAAAAAATAATAAAAGTGGGAATTATTTAAAGAACTAAATTTTCTGCACTTAAAGGAACAAAATGATAAATCCTAATTTCAGTCGTGGGGAGGGGGGGAGGAAATTTTGTGATTGATTGTTTATTGGTGTAGTGACTTGTGTGCTACAAATATGGGTATTGTGGAGTAGACTACAAAACGAAGTGATATTTTTGTAAGGTGCAATTTAGAAGATAATGACAGATTCAAAAGGCGAAGCGAAATTTTGATATAAAGGGAGGCGAAGACCAAGGGCTGATCTTGAGAGTCCTCAAGGGGGGGGGAGGATTTTAGAAATTTGGGTACTCCAGTGTAATGCACGGGTCGGAGCTCATTTTTTTATGTGGGTCGTGTTTTTCTTTTTTCCTTTTTTGCTGTGGGTCGGGTTTGGGTCCGTTTGGCTTCCATTTTTTGCTCCTGTCTGGGTTAATTCCTACTTGGGTCGGGTTGAGTTCCACTCTTTGCTGCTGTTCAAGTTAATTTCTGACTTTTTTTTTTTTTTTATTTGTCAGATTTGGGTCTCGTTGACTGCTACATTTTGTTTTTAATCTGGTTGACTTTTACTTTTTAGCAGTGCTTAGCGCATTTGGGACACTTTAGGATTTGGTTTTTAGCACTTTCCAACAAAGTTGAAAAGTGCTTATGCATTCGGTTTGTCTGTCCGTCTGGTCGGATGGCCGTCTGTCTGTCTGTCCGCGCTCTAACTCCCGTAAATATACTCGGATTGCTATGAAATTTTTATACGTTGTTGATGTTTACCCTAGCACAAAACCTATTAAAAATGAAGTATCTACCATAATTAGTTTATCTACAGAGAGAATCAAAACTTTCCCATTACATTACGGCGTATGGGGAAAATCGTTAATATACTCGGATTGCCATGAAATTTTAGGACGTTATTGACGTTTACCCTAGCACAAATGCTATTGAAAATGAAGTTTCTACCATGACTAGTTTATCTACAGGGCGAATCAAAATTTTTCCATTACATCACGGCCTATGGGGAAAAATCGTTAATATACTCGGATTGCCATGAAATTTTAGGACGTTATTGACGTTTACCCTATCACGAACGCTATTGAAAATTAAGTTTCTACCATGATTAGTTTATCTGCAAGGAGAATCAAAAGTTTCCTATTACATTACGGCCCATGGGGAAAAATCGTTAATATACTCGGATTGCCATGAAATTTTAGGACGTTATTGACGTTTACCCTATCACGAACGCTATTGAAAATTAAGTTTCTACCATGATTAGTTTATCTGCAAGGAGAATCAAAAGTTTTCATTTACATTACGGCCCATGGGGAAAAATCGTTTATATACTCGAATTGCTATGAAATTTTAGGACGTTATTGACGTTTACCCTAGCACGAACCCTATTGAAAATAAAGATTAGTTTATCCCCATGATTAGTTTATCTACAGGGCGAATCAAAAGTTTCCCATTACATTACGGCCTATATGGAAAAATCGTTTCAAAAAAAATTTAAAGATGTTATACCCTGTCAAACATATTAAAATATGCATTCTATAAAATATAAGATGAAAATTTAGCGGGGTTATTATTATTCATTTACATGGCCACACAAAAGAATTCCATTAGATAATGGTAAAAGGGGGAATTGTGTGTGGCATATTTTAAATATATTAAGCTGTTTCATGTATAATAAAATTGATATATGTCACTGAAGCTTAATATAAATTATACGCTACTGTCTTGCATAATATGAAGTACATAGCATTTACAAGGCCATACAAAAGATTTCAAATAGCATATTCTTTCCGAAGTACCGCATATGTGTCCGATGATGGCTGATGGAGGGATGAAATGCATTTTAATTATGATATGCGCGTTTATATTTCGCTAAAAATATGCACATTATATGGTGTGTATAAATGTTATAGTTGATATACAGGGCTACCCAAAAGAGCTCACCAACGTTACTGAATATGAGCATAGATTATTTAAACGTGGTTCTTAAATAAGCTATGCATTTTTACGCTGAGCTTCATTGAATTTACTGAGAAATGTTTGCAAAATATAGATAAAAGGATATACAGGGCCACGCAAAGAATTCGGTACATGGACGCCTATGAATGATAATTTATGAGAATGTGATTTCAGTTGTTTTAAAAGTGTTTTAGTTTACAATAAATTTTAGCCTAATGCTGACGTGTAATGAAGGTACAATGCAAACTACAGGGCTGAACAAAAGTATTCAAGTATGTTTCCATCTGATAGTATGAAAATGCTGAAAAATAAATTTCAAGCTACTGGGTATTTTCTTGCTAAACTAAATTTTCCCATTATATCAAGTGACATATGAAATACAGAGCTGTTCAAAAGTACTGGAATACATATTTGGGTATATTTGGCTATACACTATTATTTCCCTAAATAACAAAGTTTTGTTAAAGATTTCATTAAGTGTTGGAAAGTGCTTCATAATCAATGCTTAGCGCGTTATTTTTCTTACTTGTTACTTTATCGAGAAGGGTTCGGGTTGACCCGAATTTATTGGGTCGAATTCTTTGGTAAAATGTTCGTTCTTTTTTGCAATTTTTGTACAAAATGTGCGTTTGTTTCACGATATTTTGAAGAAATTCGTGTTTTCTCCGCGATCATTTTACAAAATTTGTTGTCCGGTTCGCTTCTATTTTTTGCTGCTGCTCGGGTTTAATTTTTTACTTTTTGTTGTGGGTTGCGTTTGAATCCGGTTAACTTCTACTCTTTCCTACAACCACGTGACGTTACACACAGCAAACACGTGGGTGGTTTACAATTCTCCATCGATATACAGAGTGATATCGGCTCATACAAATTGCCCTCACCTCCGGGAAAAAAAACCACAACGAGAGTGAAACAAAGAAAAAAGAAAGACAATAGAAATCAGAGGAAAAAGAAAAGAGAAAGATCATTCAGGTGGCTTGGGTTAGGAAGCCCGTGAATATTTAAAGAAGGTATCCTCCTGGGGGCGATTAGTTTTAAGAATTCATTGAATAAGTATAGGGGGAGAAAGGGTAGCTACTCGCCCCCCCCCCTTTAAATTTAGAAAAAGTTTTTTATGCTGAATTACCACATTTCGTTCGAATATCGTAAATCATATAAATAATTGGTTTAAAATTTCCTTTATATAATTGTTGGAGATTTCTGAGAAGGAAAAAATGAAAAGTATTTATTTATTTATTTTGGAGGGGGATGAAGGGAATTTGTTAGATGACTTACTTTATATGACTAAAGATTAACAAATATGGCTAAACACAAAATAAAGAGATTTAAAGACTAAATTTTATGTACTTGGTAAAGAGAAATAGGGGGAAAACATAAATTTTTGTGGGGTTAAGAGTAAAACTATGTTTGATTATTTATTACTACAGTAAAAGTTTTAGAAAAATCGATGACTTTAAGGGTGTATTTCGATTCAAACTGCCTATTTTCCGATTTATTTTTGAACTCATTATTGCTCTCAAATACACCAAACTTTCAAAATCGCTTATTTGGAAAGTGCACAAGGTGCCGTAAAGGTCAATTCTTTGATAAGTGCACAAAACATTGCAAAAAAAGCAATCAAAAACGGCATTTCGAACCGATTTTTCCCAAGCGGGAGATTTGAGAACGAAAAAAGGGGTCATACTGAGAAGATAATTGTTTATAACTCAAATTCTAATGAATTGAGCGTAAAAAACATCACTCGGCACCTCATACGTCCCTTCAAGAATCCTCTCAGCAAATTTCATGTTTCTACGTTTAAAAATGTGTCTGAAATTGTATTGGAAAATTTCGAGCTGTTGAAGATGGAAAAGCGTTTTTTCGAATACACCCTTAAAAGTATAAAATTTGTGAGCTGGGGGGGGGGGGAGAAACAATTTATTAATTATTTATTTTGGTGTGTATGTGGGATGGAGAAGTTTTTTAAATGACTTACTTTTATTTGCCTTTTAAAACATTAACAAATGGGCTTAAAAAAAAATAAAATGTGGGAAAGTTTCAATGAATAAATTCTAGGCATTTACTAATAGGATGAGAGGGAAAAATCTCATTTTTAGTTAGTGGGGAGGAGTTTTTGTGATAGATTTTTTATTGTTACAACAAAGTGGCAATATTGTGTAAACATGGATACAGTGAGATAGACAGCAAAACAGCGAAGTGATACTTCTGGAAGGGATAATATTGAAGGCTGTGATGAGAGCAAAAGGCGGGAACGAAATTTTGATACAAGGGGGGGGGGGGCAATGGTGATATAAATTATTTTTCTAAATCAGAATTTCAGAGAACTCAGATTTTCACCTGCAATTAATAAATAACAGAAAACTTAAATATTTTTAAGGACTTTTTGCAAATTCTGCATAACACTAACAAAGTTTTTTAAGCAGAAAAAATTACTTTTAAAAAATTAAACACTTTTTAAAAAATTGAAGAAACATAAGAAATGTGTAGGATCACTCAAAATTATTCCGCTACATTATGATCTATGTAGATAAATCATTTGCGGTGTTTCAAAGAACGCTATACTAATTTAAAAGTAATGAAATTCATATACATTACAGAGGTACTCTGGAAGACAATTATAAAAAAATATGTCATGTATAGCACTTACAGTATACACACAGAGGATCTCCATAGTAATCTATTATACTCTGGTCTAAAAATAATTTCGCGATGTATTGTTGTAATAATGTTACTCTTTTACAAACAATGAAATTTATACGAACTTCTGAAATGGACTTAAGAATGCTTGCGGTATAATATTTGGCGAAAAACATTTGCCATTCAATTACAGAGTTACACAAAAGAATTCGGTTGTAAAAAGCTCTTCGGAGAAAAACTGTCCCTAGCGTATTTAAATTATGTTCACTACTTTGAACATGAAATGCAATGAAATGCTGTTTCGTGTATACTCTGTGTTAAAAAGAATTTCCATAAAAACATTCCATTTTATATATAATCATAATAAACCTGTTAAAATTGGTCATCTGTTTTAAGCCGTCCTTTTTTTTTTTTTTTTTTTTTTTTTTTTTTTTTTTTTTTTTTTAAGGAAAATACCGCACACTCAGTTTAGCTTTATTAATGTTACAGTGTTTTACAATTAAGTTTTCTTTCAAAATTTATTATTTGCAGAACAATGTAATAATTCCCACGAACCATCTGTCGACATATAAAAAGATGCAATTCAATAGCAAGATTTCAATATGATGAATACCAGAAGCGATGGGGCGATAGCCCCCTCCCTTTTTGAGCCCAATGAAGGGTCTGCAAAATGATATTAGATGTCCATAGGATAAATGAATCGTGTTTAAGATTGAGAACGGTGCGACCTGATCGGACTGGACGAAGCTGTCACTGCTCGGGTTGGGCCGGGCCAGTTTTAACTCATGAGACTAGGGCTTGCTTAGGTCTAGAGATCTGCATCGGCCTGTATCAGACTGGCAAAAAAAAAAACAAATAAATAAACAGGCCGTATGGGCCAGTCCGATAAAAAAGTTTAACGGGCCTGCCGGCGTGTTATAAAGATTTCGGTAAAAACGCTAAAATGAGGTCTATTTTCAATGAATATGGGTTTAACGACCATAAGTATAAATGTGCGTCACGAGTAGATACTAGTTTAACAACATCAATACATAAATGTAACGTGTACAGCGTAGAAATCAGCATCGGACAGTTGCTTTGAGTCTATACGGGTATAATAATTTTTTGGCAAACTGGAGCCGGGTCAAGATCAGGTTTGCACTGTGTTTCTACATATAGTCGGGGTCAGAACTAGACTTAATTATTCGTAAGCCGTGTAGGGCAGACAACATTATTTGTAAAAGGGATAAAAACTATTAACGTACTGTTAATGTACTTTTTGGAAATATACTCCTTAGTGTTTCTTAAATTCATTTCTGAACAACACGAAAGTTTGACACATTTTCTGACTAATTTTTAACTATAAAGGTACAAAATTGACAAGCCTGACTATTGAAGGGATTTGGAATCGAACAGCATATTTCATTTTTGGTAAATAAGATATTTGTATATACTTGTTAAGGTATAAGAGATTCTTGTCACGTGGTTTCAGATTTTTCTCCTTTTGCATGTTGTCGCTTCCGGAAATGCGATTCAAAATTCTAATTTTCACAATATTTTCATAAATATCATGAAAATTAGCGTTTTATGTAGTGTGTTGCGCATTGTATTTGCTTTTATCAAAAAATGGATAACGCCATTCCATTACATTGTTTCTGAATAAAAACACCTGTTAAACTCATGTGTTTCCAAAAAGAAATGAAATCAGAAATGCATAAAAAAATAGCTCCTCTAAATTTGAAAAAATCTTTGATAAAATGATAAAGAAGTATTTTCATAAATGTACTTTTTATTACACAGCTTCAAAAGTTATGATAATTTTAACTTCCTTTTTTTTTTCTTTTATTCTAAACCATATTAATTTTTCAGTGCATCTTTATTTGAATGTTGAAAGTCTAAGAACCTAAGTAATCATTAATGTTCTTATTGTGTATTGTCAGTAAAAATTTTCTATAAAATCATCCAATAAATATGAATGCAGTAATCTTTAAAAAATCTTAATTGTATGATAAAAATCTGATTTTGCTTCGAAATAAAGATGCAGGCCGATTTCGGCCTGGACTGTTTTCACTGATTTCTGTACGGCCCGGGCCTGGCCTAGAAATGTAAAAGTGTAAACGAGCGGGCCAGGCTCGGGCCGAATATTTTGTTTTATACCGGGCCGGGCCGGGCCAAAATAACAATCATTCGGTCCGGGCCGGGGCGAGACTGGAAACTCCAGCCCGTCCAGACCTCTACTCAAGTCTTCACTCTTTCGGATATCTTACTTTTTTTCTGCAAAACTTGACCACACTATATTTTTTCTTCCACTTCGGGCCTGGCGTGGACTTCGTTGTTTTAGAGGTCTGCCCGAACCTAAATTTCCATGCCCAGGCTCAAAAAGCAATTCAATTTTAACCCAACCCAAGCTCGTTAAAAATAAATAAATAAATAAATAAAAGAAAAAAATCTGATTCAGTACCGAATAGCCTGATACAAAACAGATCAACAAATCCAAAATGAAACAAAATCAATGTAATATTTGAAGGAAATTGGGAAAGGTATCCCATATAATTATAACAATTTTTTTTTGTTTGTTTAAGTAGAAAAATGAATATATATATAATGTACTCGTCAATATTCAAACATATAGTTTTTCATATAAAAAATTGTCTGATCTATTGAAAAATCCAGTCATCAACCAGTTTATACTAGATCCGAATTTGTCAAAATCCAAAAGAAGAAATGTCCCGAATTCGAAACGTTTAAAGTCAACCCGACCAATAATATATCAATCCGAACTCAAAAATTACAAATTATGTCAAATCGAGCCCTTACCCGAACACCTGAAATTGAAATGAAAGAAAATAAGTTCATGTATTTTAATAGAATTAAAAAATGTGTATCTTCAACTTGAATGTTATAATTTATAGAGAAAAAAAAAATCTAGTATTTGCTCTTTAGTGCAAAACCTATTCCTAAGTCAGCCTGCTCAAACTTGGTCCGTAGCAAAAAAGTATAAATCTATCCGGCCTACTACAAAATAGGTAGCTTTTTACTTTTTGTAATGAAAGCTACCTAAAACAAACTCAAAAAAAAAAATCCCTAACAAAACTTTCTAATTAACTCGAATCACCACCTTGTTCTTTGCGCAGCATATCCTGATGTAACTTTGGGCCATAAAACCCCATTCAACCAACCAATCAATCAACCTGAGTGCTACTCTCAGAAGTGAAATTTTATCCAGAACAGAACCGAATTTGAAAAATGTAAGTCAAACTGACCCAAATCCGACCCACAGCAAAAATCTCAAGCCGATTCGAACACGACTCACTGCAAAATTTAGAAATAATCTCCACCAGCAATGAAAAATATCACCTCCTGCCCGAACCTCCAAATTTTGAAATCGCTCCCCTTGAGGATTCTCGTGTTCCCCCCTTGAATCAGAAAAGAGCGTTCCTCTAAGAATTGCACTTAAAATAACTTCATTTTTCAAATATTCGACAAAAAAAAAAAAAAAAAAAAAAAAAAATTGACCCCTGAGCGTATAGTATTGCCCTGCTTCCGATCCGAACGCGAATATACCATTGGAAATCAAATCAAAACCCGACCAAAATTTTTTTTGTCAATTTAGATTCGAAATGAAAGAAAAACAATTCATGTTTTAGTGGAATTATAAAATGTCGACATTTATATTTCTAATATCAATTTTATCTTTTATATAGAAAATAAATATCTAATATATACTCATAACGGAATCAACCAAAAAAGATGGCTAAATTGTTGAAAAGTGTTCGTTAAATAGGGGTATCTTCTATTCGAGACATTCCGTATGGATATTTTAATGTACATGTTAACACTTGCGAATAGCAGTGTTAACATGTAAATTGAAATGTAAAATCTTAAATATTCATAATTAACTATTTGGAAATGTCTGTTATGGCGTTTATATAGTTTCATTTTATAGTATCTTCGATATTTTCTTTTATAATACTCTTTAAACTATTTTCGTCCATAACGGAGAAAATATTTCGACTTTCATTTAAAATATGGGGTCGAATCGAATCCTTCTTGCGAGATTGAAAATTCACTATGAATCAGATCAGAACCCAAAATAGTGTAAATTAATTTCACCCCAAAACAACTACAGGAACAAAAAAGAATGCAGAGAAAAGCAAATAAAAAGTAGAATTCCACTCTATCCGTAAGAAAAACGTAAAAATCCACTTGACCAGTAGCAAAAAAGTAAGAATTCAACTTGACCGAAACCAAACCAGCGCTAATAAAATAGTACTCAACTCAACCCCCCCCCCAGGGCCGTAGCTAAGGGGGCGCTAGGGCGGCTCAGCCCCCCTAAAATATTTTGAGCCCCCCCTGGAAAAGATTCCAAGGTCACTCAATGAATTTCTGTTCCGAAAATTCAAATGAAATTCTGTTCAAAAATCTAACTTAGTCTTGAACACCTTTCGCAATTTTGCAGGATTACTAAATTGTATCTAAAATAAGTGTGTTCAACACGTCCCTCATCCTATTGGCACATAAGAAGCTAGCATGATGTTTAATTTTGATCAGCTATACACTCAAAATTTTCATCATCCTATAATTTTCTTAGTATAAAATGAAGTTATTAGAACACTTTTTAATAAGAAACATAGTACCTACAATATGAATATGCATAACTTTATCTTTCTGTGGCAATGCAAGAGAAAAAATTATGAGCCCCCCCCCCTTACATTCTCTTGAGCCCCCCTACATTCACTTGAGCCCCCCTATTGTTCACTTCTAGCTACGGACCTGCCCCCCCCACACACACAAAATAGAAATCAACCAGACCCAATACCAACCAGAAGCAATAAAGAAAGAGAACCGGACCCCAACCCAACCCGCAGCGGCAAAGTAGAATTGAACCTTACCCAAACACGACTCGCAAAAAAAAGTATTTAACCAGAACAACGGCAAAAAATGAAAGTAAACCGGACCGAAACCCGACCTGCAACGAAAGAAATTAGCCCCGATCCTACTCATGATGAAAAAAAAAAATGTCCCGACACGAGCTGCAGGTGCGATTGGAATCTCCAAATTTCTGAAAAGTCCCCCCCCCCCTCCTTTTTTGAGGAATCTCCAGATCTGCCCTTGTACCAGGACAAACAAAAACTGCTAAAAACTGCAAAATCGTCTAAAAGTTTTACAATGTTATATTGAATTGTCACCCATTAAATATATACGAACTTGTAAAGTTTGTAAGTATCTCGACAAATCTTGTCCACGATACTTTGTACTATGATGTTTTGGAACATGCAAAAGCCTTCTGCTCGATAGAAGCTGCATTAGTTGAACGTTGACAAGAAACTCCAAAGAAGAAACAATTCTGAAAAGTATTAGAGAGTAAAATTTGCTGAATAGCAGACTTTAAAAAAATTGCTATATTTTGCCTTACAGTTTCATTATTTTTACTTTTATACTATAACTAGCCGCCCGCCCTCGCTTTTCTTCGGGTAGAGCAAGTCGCCCAGTCCCCCGCCACTGCTGACACCGCAAATTGTTTCTACCACTTCATCTCATTAAATTCAACTACTAAAAACATTACCCTCATTTTAGGTAGTCGGATAAAAAATAGCTTATATGTTAATCTAATGTGTCAGATACCTCCATACAAAATTTCATAAAAATCGATCCATCCGTTCTTGAGTTATAAATGGTGTAACTAACACGATTTTGCTTTATGTATATAGATTATAGCAGCCCGCCCCGACTTCTCACGGATATTTAAGAAAAATTTCAAGTTATAAATTTTTACACACACACTCATAACCTAATAATTAAAATGCCGTCTCTGACATTGACTCTCCTCCCGTGCCCCAGTGACGGCTATATCACACATTATGATGCAGCCTAGTCGAGCGGGGTAAACGGCAACCATTAAATCAGTCTTGATTTTAAAGTAATTTATTTTGATAAGAATCAATACCAAAGTAACAATAAAGAGCTTTTACAGAAACGGCATTTTAATTATTTTTTAAAATAAAAAACACTTATTGTGACATAACTATAACAGTTAGACATATGCTGTTGCGACATTTTTTGTAGATAATTACATGTTAACAAAGTCGTAGTACATTATTTTGTTCTATAATCAATAGTATTCGCAACGCACGCGATGTAAAGATTTTTTAAGTTCATTTTTCTACACCTTGGGTTACAATATTGCCATTTTAATAAGGATTTGAAATAATTTTTTTGAAAATATAATATAGCCTATGTTCACCGGAAATAGTGTAGCTTTCATACGGTGAAAGAATTTTTCAAATCCGTCAAGTAGTTTTGGAGCCTATTTAATTCAATTCAAACAAACAAACAAACAAACAAATCTTTCCTCTTTATAATTTTATATTAAATTAAATAAGTAATATTTATTCCTAGGCTTATTGAAACAGTCCGCATTTGAAATTGTAGAAAACGTTACAATTTTAAATATTTGACTGCTCCCCCTAAAAAAAAAAAAAAAAAATTCCTCCCTCCCCATATTTGATGCTCACTACTCTTTAAAATATTTACTATCTGTTATAACTTTTTTGAACACTCCAAAACAATCGTTTCGTGATTTATTTTTAACTTTAATTAATTTGCGTTTCAGCATTTCTTTTCCTTTTTTTAGTAATTGCTAAATAGTTTTAAAAATTAAAAAACACGGTTTTATATCAGGTCGGTCTAAAAAGTTTAAAATGTTTTTTTTTTGGGGGGGGGTAGGAGGGGGGTGCATAGTTACGATTTTCATATGTGTTTCAGTGATTGTCATGTGTCTAGTGGGCCAGGTAACCTTTAGTTTCTCAAATTGCTTTTGATTCATTTATCCGGCGTTTTATTTTTATCCTTTTAAGCGGCGACTATAGCCTATGTTCACCGGAAATAGTGTAGCTTTCCAACGGCGAAAGAATTTTTCAAATCCGTCAAGTAGTTTCGGAGCCTATTCAATGCAAACAAACAAACAATCAAATCTTTCCTCTTTATAATATTAGTATAGATAAATAATGATAAATATTTGCAATTCGTTGTCTTTGCAAATATACCTTTATGTTATATTAAAATAAAATGTATTACGCAGGATAAATTCCCCATTTTTAACGACTGTTAAAAGTGTATCGTTTTCCTCAAAAGTAATAAATATTAAAAAATATTTCTTTAAAATTTGAAACAAGTTAATCAACAATTTTAAAATTACCAATCTTTAAAACTTTCTAACTTTAATTTCTGCTTATTTTTGATAAAACTGTTTTTCGAACTGAAAATGTTTATTTTTTTTACTGTTTTACTTAATAATACTGGACTGAAATTGGGCTGCCTAGTATCGTATAGTACCAAAAACAAACACAGGGAAGAGAAAACTGCGCCTGGGGCAAAATTTCAATTTGGCGCCTCCTTTCCCAACTTTTTCTTGTAACAGCCCAAGAATGATGTTGATAGTATAAATGTGGCGCCCCCCCCCCTCGGACGGCGCGGTGTTGAATAAGCCTCCTCAAAATGTACTCCTTGCAGCGCCGTGCGAAAAAGAGGGGAACGAAGGGTTTGGTTGCCCCGGGATCGAAATTTAGGGGGAGCCAAATTTTTACTACTAACGTAATTTTTAGTCTGTCACAAGAAAAAGTTCAGGGAATGGGGCGCCAAACTGAACTTTACTCCGGGCGCAGTTTTCTCTTTGCACACCCCTGCCCCCCCCCCCCTGTTTCATGTATTTTGCAAGCTGTATAAGGAAGTTTATAAATTCCAAATATAGCTCCTTGTCCTTTTAATGCTACCTATGTATTTCACAAAAGTTCCAATTATATTTTAAAATTATCAGAATTTCCTTTTTGCTAAAAAGGAGCTTACTGTAATTTGTATCAAATCTACCTTGTTTTGTATGGACTTGAAAATATATATATATACAAAGAAATGTATAATTTTCTTCCTTGGAAGTTAGTTATAGTTATATAATAATAGTAAATTAGCGTTAGTTTTATAAAAACAAAAAATTAGAAGTCGTTGATTTTTTTCAAGACTGTTTTAGCTAAAATTTATCAATAATTGTAGAAAAAATAAATCAAAACCTTGAAATAAGGGAGGTTATTTTAACACTTTATTATAAACCAATAACAGAAAGGAAAAAAGAATGAAGGGAAAAAAGTTACTTTCATTTGCTAAAATGGATTGGTGTTAACCAATTGTAATTTTCAAAAGGGCAGGAGAGGCGGAGACTGGCTGAGGCGGAGCGCATATAATTAAAACGCTTTTTTTATTCCATTTCTGATCAAAATATTTCCAAATTTTGCTCAGCCTAATTGCAGTAGAAATATGGAAAGCATATCATTGGAATGCTTAAACACTAATATTCCGTGAAGCGTTTTTAATTTTTTCTGAATTTTGCTGAAATAGATTTTATAAGAGTAAAAAGGGTACAACACCTCGAATTTCACTGAATCCAAAATTTAAAGGGTCCTCAGAATTAAACTACAACGAAAATCAGAAAAGTATAAACTAGCCCGGTAATAGAATGTCCTCAGCTATCCTGAGAAAAAAAAATCATTTAAAAATATTGAAAATTAAGCGAGATATTAGAAAAGAACGCTCCCATAGACTTTACATTAGCGCTCGGCTTTTACCGCGTGACTAGTGTGTGCTCTTAAGAGCCCACAATAGTCACAGAAAAAGTACGCAAAAAGACCCGGATGACCATGTAAAGTCTATGGGAGAGTTCTTTTCTAATATCTCGCTCAAATTTTAATATTTTTGCATGATTTTTTTGCACAAGATAGCTGAGGGCAATCCACAACCGGGCTAGTTTTTACTTTTTCGATTTTGGTTATATATTTTTTATATTACGATAGTTTCAGTTTCAGAACCGGTTTAAACCGGTTTCGAAAGTTAAAGTAATTTTTTAAAGAAAATCTGAAACAAAAATTGAAAAAGTAAAAACTAGCCCGGTTGTGGATTACCCTCAGCTATCTTGTGCAAAAAAATCATGTAAAAATATTAAAATTTGAGCGAGATATTAGAAAAGAACGCTCCCATAGACTTTACATGATCATCCGGGTCTTTTTATGTACTTTTTCTGTGACTATTGTGGGCTCTTAAGAGCACACACTAGTCACGCGGTAAAAGCCGACCGCTAATGGTAAGTCTATGGGCGCAATCATTTCGAATATTTCGCTTAATTTTCAATATTTTTAAATGATTTTTTTTTCACAGGATAGCTGAGGACATTCTATTACCGGGCTAGTTTGTACTTTTCTGATTTTCGTTGTAGTTTAATTCAAAGGACCCTCTAAATTTTGGATTCAGTGAAATTCGAGGTGTTGTGCCCTTTTTACTCTTATAAAATCTATTTCAGCAAAATTCAGAAAAAATTAAAAACGCTTCACGGAATATTAGTGTTTAAGCTTTCCAATGATATGCTTTCCATATTTCTACTGCAATTAGGCTAAGCAAAATTTGGAAATATTTTGATCAGAAAATGGTACAAAAAAAGTGTTTTAATTATATGCGCTCCGCCTCAGCCAGTCTCCGCCTCTCCTGCCCTTTAGAAAATTTCATTGGTTAACACCAATCCATTTTAGCAAATGAAAGTAACTTTTTTCCTTTCCTAGTATTTGCTTTCTGTTATTGGTTTATAGTAACGTGTTAAAATAACCTCCATTATTTCAAAGTTTGGATTTATTTTTCTACAATTATTGATAAATTTTAACTAAAATAGTCTTGAAAAAAATCAACGACTTCTAATTTTTTGTTTTTATAAAGCTAACGCTATTTTTAAGTTATAACTAACTTCCAAAGAAGAAAATTATATATTTCTTTGTATATATATTTTTTTTTCAAGTCCATACAAAACAAGGTAGATTTGATACAAATTACAGTAAGCTTTTTTTTAGCAAAAAGGAAATTCTGATAATTTTAAAATATAATTGGAACTTTTGTGAAATACATAGGTAGCATTAAAAGGACAAGGAGCTATATTTGGAATTTATAAATTTCCTTATACAGCTTGCAAAATACATGAAATAGGGGGGGGGGGGCAGGGTTGTGCAAAGAGAAATCCGCGCCCGGAGTAAAGTTCAGTTTGGCGTCCCATTCCCTGAACTTTTTCTTGTGACAGACTAAAAATTACGTCAGTAGTAAAAATTTGGCGCCCCCTAAATTTCGCACCCGGGGCAACCACCCCCTTCGTCCCCCTCTTTTTCGCACGGCGCTGCAAGGAGTACATTTTGAGGAGGCTTTTTCAACACCGCGCCGTCAGAAGGGGGGGGGTGGCGACACATTTATACTATCAACATCATTCTTGGGCTGTTACAAGAAAAAGTTGGGAAAGGGGGCGCCAAATTGAAACTTTGCCCCGGGCGCAGTTTTCTCTTCCCTGTGTTTGTTTTTGGTACTATACGATACTAGGCAGCCCAATTTCAGTCTAGTATTATTAAGTAAAACAGTAAAAAAAATAAGCATTTTCAGTTCGAAAAACAGTTTTATCAAAAATAAGCAGAAATTAAAGTTAAAAGTCTTAAAGATTGGTAATTTTAAAATTGTTGATCAACTTGTTTCAAACTTTAAAGAAATATTTTTTTATATTTATTACTTTTGAGGAAATCGATACACTGTTAACAGACGTTAAAAATTGGGAATTTATCCTGCGTAATACATTTTATTTTAATATAACATAAAGGTATATTTGCAAAGACAACGAATTGCAAATATTTATTATTATTTATCTATACTAATATTATAAAGAGGAAAGATTTGATTGTTTGTTTTTTTGCATTGAATAGGTTCCGAAACTAATTGACGGATTTGAAAAATTCTTTCGCCGTTGGAAAGCTACACTATTTCCGGTGAACATAGGCTATAGTTGCCGCTTAAAAGGATAAAAATAAAACGCCGGATAAACGAATCAAAAGCAATTTGAGAAACTAAAGGTTACCTGACCCACTAGACACATGACAATCACTGAAACACATATGAAAATCGTAACTATGCAAACCCCTCCTCCCCCCCAAAAAAATAACATTTTAAACTTTTTAGCCCGACTTGATATAAAACCGTGTTTTTTAATTTTTAAAACTATTTAGCAATTACTAAAAAAAGAAAAAGAAATGCTGAAACGCAAATTAATTAAAGTTAAAAACAAATCACGAAACGATTGTTTTGGAGTTTTCGAAAAAGTTATAACAGATAGTAAATATTTTAAAGAGTAGTGAGCATCAAATATGGGGAGGGAGGATTTTTTTTTTTTTTAGGAGGAGCAGTCAAATATTTAAAATTGTAACGTTTTCTACAATTTCAAATGCGGACTGTTTCAATAAGCCTAGGGATAAATATTACTTATTTAATTTAATATAAAATTATAAAGAGGAAAGATTTGTTTGTTTGTTTGTTTGAATTGAATTGAATAGGCTCCGAAACTACTTGACGGATTTGAAAAATTCTTTCACCGTATGAAAGCTACACTATTTCCGGTGAACATAGGCTATATTATATTTTCAAAAAAAAATAGGGATCCTTATTAAAATGCCAATATTGTAATCCAAGGTGTAGAAAAATGAACTTAAAAAATCTTTACATCGCGTGCGTTGCGAATACTATTGATTATAGAACAAAATAATGTACTACGACTTTGTTAACATGTAATTATCTACAAAAAATGTCGCAACAGCATATGTCTAACTGTTATAGTTATGTCACAATAGGTGTTTTTTATTTAAAAAAATAATTAAAATGCCGTTTCTGTAAAAGCTCTTTATTGTTACTTTGGTATTGATTCTTATCAAAATAAATTACTTCAAAATCAAGACTGATTTAATGGTTGCCGTTTATTCCGCTCGACTAGGCTGCATCATAACGTGTGATGTAGGCGTCATTGGGGCACGGGAGGGGAGTCAATGTCGGAGACGGCATTTTAATTATTAGGTTATGAGTGTGTGTGTAAAAATTTATAACTTGAAATTTTTCTTAAATATCCATGAGAAGTCGGGGCGGGCTGCTATAATCTATATACATAAAGCAGAATCGTGTTAGTTATACCATTTATAACTCAAGAACGGATGGATCGATTTTTATGAAATTTTGTATGGAGATATCTGACACCTTAGATTAACATATAAGCTATTTTTTATCCGACTACCTAAAATGAGGGTAATGTTTTTAGTAGTTGAATTTAATGAGATGAAGTGGTAGAAACAATTTGCGGTGTCAGTAGTGGCGGGGGACTGGGCGACTTGCTCTACCCGAAGAAAAGTGAGGGCGGGCCGCTAGTTATAGTATAAAAGTAAAAATAATGAAACTGTAAGGCAAAATATAGCAATTTTTTTAAAGTCTGCTATTCAGCAAATTTTACTCTCTAATACTTTTCAGAATTGTTTCTTCTTTGGAGTTTTTTGTCGACGTTCAACTAATGCAGCTTCTATCGAGCAGAAGGCTTTTGCATGTTCCAAAACATCATAGTACAAAGTATCGTGGACAAGATTTGTCGAGATATTTACAAACTTTACAAGTTCGTATATATTTAATGGGAGACAATTCAATATAACATTGTAAAACTTATAGAAGATTTTGTAGTTTTTAGCAGTTTTTGTTTGGTACAAGGGCAGATCTGGAGACTCCTCAAAAAAAAGGGGGGGGGAAGTTTTCAGAAATTTGGAGATTCCAATCGCACCTGCAGCTCGTGTCGGGACAATTTTTTTCATCGTGAGTAGGATCGGGGCTAATTTTTTTCGTTGCAGGTCGGGTTTCGGTCCAGTTTACTTTCATTTTTTGCCGTTGTTCTGGTTAAATACTTTTTTTTGCTAGTCGTGTTTGGGTAAGGTTCAATTCTTCTTTGCCGCTGCGGGTTGGGTTGGGGACCGGTTCTCTTTCTTTATTGCTGCTGGTTGGTATTGGGTCTGGCTGATTTCTATTTTGTGTGTGTGTGTGTGTGGGGGGGGGGTAAGTTGAGTACTATTCTATTGACGTTGGTTTGGTTTCGGTCAAGTTGACTTCTTACTTTTTTGCTACTGGTCGAGTGGATTTTTACGTTTTTCTTGCGGACCGAGTGGAATTCTACTTTTTATCTGCTTTTCTCTGCATTCTTTTTTGTTGCTGTAGTTGTTTTGGGGTGAAATTAATTTACACTATTTTGGGTTCTGATCTGATTCATAGTGGATTTTCAATCTCGCAAGAAGGATTCGATTCGACCCCATATTTCAAATGAAAATGTAAATATTTTCACCGTTATGGAAGAAAATAGTTTAAAGGAGTATTATAAAAGAAAATATCGAAGACACTGTAAAATGAAACTATATAAATGCCATAACAGACATTTCCAAATAGTTAATTATGAATATTTAAGATTTTACATTTCAATTTACATGTTAACACTGCTATTCGCAAGTGTTAACATGTACATTAAAATATCCATACGGAATGTCTCGAATAGAAGATACCTCTATTTAACGAACACTTTTCAACAATTTAGCCATCTCTCTTTGGTTGATTCCGTTATGAGTATATATTAGATATTTATTTTCTATATAAAAGATAAAATTGATATTAGAAATATAAATGTCGACATTTAATAATTTTATTAAACCTTGGATTGTTTTTCTTTCATTTCGATTCTAAATTGACAAAAAAAAATTTGGTCGGGTTTTGATTTGATTTCCAATGGTATTTTCGGGTTCGGATCGGCAGCAGGGCAATACTATACGCTCAGGGGTCAAATAAATTTTTTTGTCGAATATTTGAAAAATGAAGTTATTTTAAGTGCAATTCTTAGAGGAACGCTCTTTTCTGATTCAAGGGGGGAACACGAGAATCCTCAAGGGGGAGCGATTTCAAGATTTGGAGGTTCGGGCAGGAGGTGATGTTTTTCATTGCTGGTGGAGTTTATTTCTAAATTTTGCAGTGAGTCGTGTTCGAATCGGCTTGACATTTTTGCTGTGGGAGGGATTTGGGTAAGTTTGACTTACATTTTTTCAAATTCGGTTCTGTTCTGGATAAAAATTTTACTTCTGAGAGTAGTACTCAGGTTGATTGATTTGTTGGTTGAATGGGGTTTTATGGCGCAAAGTTACATCAGGATATGCTGCGCAAAGAACAAGGTGGGTATTCGAGATAATTAGAAAGTTTGGTTAGGGATTTTTTTTTTTTTTTGAGTTTCTTTTTTGTAGTAAGCCGGATAGATTTATACTTTTTTGCTACGGACCAAGTTTGACCAGGCTGACTTAGGAATAGGTTTTGCACTAAAGAGCAAATACTAGATTTTTTTTACTCTATAAATTATAGCATTCAAGTTGAAGATGTAAAACATATTTTTTAATTCTATTAAAATACATGAACTCATTTTCTTTCATTTCAGTTTCAGGTGTTCGGGTAAGGGCTCGATTTGACATAATTTGTAATTTTTGGGTTCGGATTGATATATTATAGATCGGGTTGACTTTAACCGTTTCGGATTCGGGACATTTCTTCTTTTGGATTTTGACAAATTCGGATCTAGTATAAACTGGTTGATGACTGGATTTATCAATAGATCAGACAATTTTTTATATGAAAAACTATATGTTTGAATATTGACGAGTACTCTATATATATATTCATTTTTCTACTTAAACAAAAATAAAAATTATTGATATAATTATATGGGATACCTTTCCCAATTTCCTTCAATTATTAGATTGATTTTGTTTCATTTTGGATTTGTTGATCTGTTTTGTATCAGGCTATTCGGTACTGAATCAGATTTTTTTCTTTTATTCATTTATTTATTTATTTATTTATTTTTTAGCGAGCTTGGGTTGAGTTAAAATTGAATTGCTTTTTGAGCCTGGACATTTAAATTTAGGTTCGGGTAGACCTCTAAAAGAACGAAGTCCACGCCAGGCCCGAAGTGTAAGAAAAAATATAGTGTGGTCAGGTTTTGCAGGAAAAAAGTAAGATCCGAACTCGGAACGGTTTCCGAAAGAGTGAAGACTTGACTAGAGGTCTGGACGGGCTGGATTTTCCAGTCTCACCCCGGCCCGGACCGAATGAATGAATGTTATTTTGGCCCGGCCCGGTATAAAACAAAATATTTGGCCCGAGCCTGGCCCGCTCGTTTACACTTTTACATTTCTAGGCCAGGCCCGGCCTGTACAGAAATCAGTGAAAACAGTCCAGGCCGAAATCGGCCTGCATCTTTATTTCGAAACAAAATCAGATTTTTATCATACAATTAAGATTTTTTAAAGATTACTGCATTCATATTTATTAGATGATTTTATAGAAAATTTCTACTAACAATACACAATAAGAACATTAATGATTACTTAGGTTCTTAGACTTTCAACATTCAAATAAAGATGCACTGAAAAATTAATATGGTTTAGAATAAAAGAAAAAAAAAGGAAGTTAAAATTATCATAACTTTTGAAGCTGTGTAATAAAAAGTACATTTATGAAAATACTTCTTTATCATTTTATGAAATATTTTCTCAAATTTAGAGGAGCTATTTTTTATGCATTTCTGATTTCATTTCTTTTTGGAAACACATCAGTTTAACAGGTGTTTTTATTCTGAAACAATGTAATGGAATGGCGTTGTCCATTTTTTGATACAAGCAAATACAATGCGCAACACACTATATAAAACGCTAATTTTCATGATATTTATGAAAATATTGTGAAAATTAGCGTTTTGAATCGAATTTCCCGAAGCGACAACATGCAAAAGGAGAAAAATCTGAAACCACGTGACAAGAATCTCTTATACCTCGACAAGTATATGCAAATATCTTATTTACCAAAAATGAAATATGCTGTTCGATTCCAAATCCCTTCAATAGTCAGGCTTGTCAATTTTGTGCCTTTATAGTTAAAAATTAGTCAGAAAATTTGTCAAACTTTCGTGTTGTTCAGAAATGAATTTAATGTAGCGGAATAATTTTGAGTGATCCTACACATTTCTTATGTTTCTTCAATTTTTTAAAAAGTGTTTAATTTTTTAAAAGTAATTTTTGCTCCGTAAAAAAACTTTGTTAGTGTTATGCAGAATTTGCAAAAAGTCCTTAAAATATTTAAGTTTTTTTGTTATTTATTAATTGGAGGTGAAAATCTGAGTTCTCTGAAATTCTGATTTAGAAAAATAATTTATATCACCCTTGCCCCCCCCCCCCCTTGTATCAAAATTCCGTTCCCCCCTTTTGCTCTCATCACAGCCTTCAATATTATCCCTTCCAGAAGTATCACTTCGCTGTTTTGCTGTCTATCTCACTGTATCCATGTTTACACAATATAGCCACTTTGTTGTAACAATAAAAAATCTATCACAAAAGCTCCTCCCCACTAACTAAAAATGAGATTTTCCCCTCTCATCCTATTAGTAAATGCCTAGAATTTATTCATTGAAACTTTCCCACATTTTATTATTTTGAAGCCCATTTGTTAATGTTTTAAAAGGCATATAAAAGTAAGTCATTAAAAAAAACTTCTCCATCCCGCATACACACTAAAATAAATAATTAATAAATTGTTTCCCCCCCCCCAGCTCGCAAATTTTAAACTTTTAAAGTCACCGATTTTTCTAAAACTTTTACTGTAATAATAAATAATCAATCATAGTTTTATTCTTAACCCCACAAAAACTGATGTTTTCCCCCTATTTCTCCTTACCAAGTATATAAAATTTAGTCTTTAAATCTCTTTATTTTGTGTTTAGCCATATTTGTTAATCTTTAGTCATATAAAGTAAGACATCTAACAAATTCCCTTCATCCCCCTCCAAAATAAATATATAAATACTTTTAATTTTTTCCTTCTCAGAAATCTCCAACAATTATATAAATGAAATTTTAAACCAATTATTTATATGATTTACGATATTCGAATGAAATGTGGTAATTCAGCATAAAAACCTTTTTCTAAATTTAAAGGGGGGGGGGGGTTAGCTACCCTTTCTCCCCCTATACTTATTCAATGAATTCTTAAAACTAATCGCCCCCAGGAGGATACCTTCTTTAAATATTCACGGGCTTCCTAACCCAAGGCATCTGAATGATCTTTCTCTTTTCTTTTTTCTCTGATTTCTATTGTTTTCCTTTTTTCTTTGTTTCACTCTCGTTGTGGTTTTTTTCCCGGAGGTGAGGGCAATTTGTATGAGCCGATATCACTCTGTATATCGATGGAGAATTGTAAACCACCCACGTGTTTGCTGTGTGTAACGTCACGTGTTTGTAGGAAACAGTAGAAGTTAACAACAACGCAACACACAACAAAAAGTAAAAAAATAAACCCGACCAGCAGCAAAAAATAGAAGCGAACCGGACAACAAATTTTGTAAAATGATCGCGGAGAAAACACGAATTTCTTCAAAATATCGTGAAACAGACGCACATTTTGTACAAAAATTGCAAAAAAGAACGAACATTTTACCAAAGAATTCATCCCAATAAATTCGGATCAACCCGAACCCTTCTCGATAAAGTAACAAGTAAGAAAAATCACGCGTTAAGCATTAATTATGAAGCACTTTCCAACACTTAATGAAATCTTTAACAAAACTTTGTTATTTAGGGAAATAATGGTGTATAGCCAAATATACCCAAATATGTATTCCAGTACTTTTGAACAGCTCTGTATTTCATATGTCACTTGATATAATGGGAAAATTTAGTTTAGCAAGAAAATACCCAGTAGCTTGAAATTTCTTTTTCAGCATTTCATACTATCAGATGGAAACATACTTGAATACTTTTGTTCAGCCCTGTAGTTTACATTGTACCTTTATTACACGTCAGCATTAGGCTAAAATTTATTGTAAACTAAAACACTTTTAAAACAACTGAAATCACATTCTCATAAATTATCATTCATAGGCGTCCATGTACCGAATTATTTGCGTGGCCCTGTATATCCTTTTATCTATATTCTGCAAGCATTTCTCAGTAAATTGAAGCTCAGCGTAAAAATGCATAGCTTATTTAAGAACCACGTTTAAATAATTTATGCTCATATTCAGTAACTTTGGTAAGCTCTTTTGGGTAGCCCTGTATATCAACTATAACATTTATACACACCATATAATGTGCATATTTTTAGCGAAATATAAACGCGCATATCATAATTAAAATGCATTTCATCCCTCTATCAGCCATCATCGGACACATATACGGTACTTCGGAAAGAACATACTATTTGAAATTTTTGTATGGCCCTGTAAATGCTATGTACTTCATATTATGCAAGACAGTAGCGTATAATTTATATTAAGCTTCAGTGACATATATCAATTTTATTATACATGAAACAGCTTAATATATTTAAAATATGCCACACACAATTCCCCCTTTTACCATTATCTAATGGAATTCTTTTGTGTGGCCATGTAAATGAATAATAGCTACATTTTCACCTTATATTTTATAGAATGCATATTTTAATATGTTTGACAGGGTATAACATCTTTAAAATTCCTTTGAAACGATTTTTCCATATAGACCGTAATGTAATGGGAAACTTTTGATTCGCCCTGTAGATAAACTAATCATGATAGAAACTTCATTTTCAATAGGGTACGTGCTAGGGTAAACGTCAATAACGTCCTAAAATTTCATGGCAATCCGAGTATATTAACGATTTTTCCCCATAGGCCGTAATGTAATGGGAAACTTTGATTCGCCCGTAGATAAACTAATCATGGGAGAAACTTCATTTTCAATAGGACTTGCGCTAGGGTAAACGTCAATAACGTTCTAAAATTTCATGGCAATCCGAGTATATTAACGATTTTTCCCCATAGGCCTAAAGTAATGGAAAACTTTTGATTCGCCCTGTAGATAAACTAATCATGGTAGAAACTTCATTTTCAATAGCGTTCGTGCTAGGGTAAACGTCAATATCGTCCTAAAATTTCATGGCAATCCGAGTATATTATCGATTTTTCCCCATAGGCGTAATGTAATGGGAAACTTTTGATTCTCTCTGTAGGTAAACTAATCATGGTAGATACTTCATTTTTAATAGGTGTCGTGCTAGGGAAAACATCAATAACGTATAAAAATTTCATAGCAATCCGAGTATATTTACGGGAGTTAGAGCGCGGACAGACGGCCATCCGGCCAGACGGACAGACAAACCGAATGCATAAGCATTTTTCAACTTTGTTAGAAAGTGCTAAAAACCAAATCCTAAAGTGCCCCAAATGCACTAAGCATTGCTAAAAAGTAAAAGTCAGTCAGATTAAAAACAAAATGTAGCAGTCAACAAGACCCAAATCTGACAAAAAAAAAAAAAAAAAAAAAAAAAAAAAAAAAATCAGAAATTAACTTGAACAGCAGCAAAGAGTCGAAGTCAACCCGACCCAATCTCGACCCAAGTAGGAATTAACTTAGACAGGAGCAAAAAATGGAAGCCAACCGGATCCAAACCCGACCCACAGCAAAAAAGTAAAAAAAAAAAAACACGACCCACATAAAAAAAATGAGCTCCGACCAGTGCATTACACTGGAGTATCCAAATTTCTAAAATCCTCCCCCCCCCTCTTAAGGACTCTCAAGGTCAAGATCAACCCTTGGTCTTCGCCTTCCTTTATATCAAAATTTCGCTTCGCCTTTTGAATCTGTCACAATCTTCTAAATTGCACCTTACAAAAATATCACTTCGTATTGTAGTCTACTCCACAATACCCATATTTGTAGCATATAAGTCACTTTAGTATATCAATAAACAATCAATCACAAAATTTCCTCCCCCCCCCCTCCCCACGACTGGAATTAGGATTTATCATTCTGTTCCTTTAAGTGCAGAAAATTTAGTTCTTTAAATAATTCCCACTTTTATTATTTTTTAAACCGATTTATAAATATTTTGAAAGGCAAATAAATAATAAGTCATCTAATAAACATCTCCCCCTACACACACACACGAAAATAAATAAATAAATAATGTGCTTATTTCTTTTTTTTTCCTCAGCTCACAAATTTTAAACAAACACAAATTCCACCATTTTTTGAAGGGGGGCATTGCACTATTTTCTCCCCTACCCATATCTCACTAAATTTAAAATCTTTGAAAGTTTTTTTTTGTTTTTTTTCCATAGGTTTATACATATTTTATTCTAAAAATAAATAATTAATCGTAAACAACCCATAAATATCGTTGTATACCCCCCCTCCTCGTTCTTTTGAGGTACACAAAATTAAAAATCTTTAAAACACGTTTAAGTTACATTTTTCATACTATTAATAAATATTCAAGAAGGTAAATAAGCTGTCACCTATAAAACTGTCCTACTATCTCTCCCCCCCCCCTCAAAAAAAAAAAAAAAAAAAAAAAAAATATATATATATCCGTTTTTTCCTTCTACTCCCCCCCCCTTTTCTCAACTTACAAAATTAAATTGTTTCTTTTTTCTCTCCGTATTTTAATAAAAAAAATAATTAAAACCTGAAATCCTCCTTCTGCACAAATAATTAAGTCTTTAAATATGTTTAATTTTTTTTAAGTGCTAATTATAAATCTCTGCTAACTATAATATTAACAAAATCTTTTTTACTATGTAGGAAAGTGTTAAAAATAAAGCGATAGATATGCATTAAATACTACACAAAACACATGTTTATATTTTTTGCGTATTGTGTTTGTGCATTTCTTACAGTAAATATCTTTAGAGAGATATTTAAATAAAATATTGTGATTTTCCATTAATGTGCAAGTAAATTTTCACAACTTTTCGCAATTATTTCCTTTCTATTAGCTCAGAATTGAACCACTAAACATAAATACCAAAATTACCCGAGTTTTCGGCTGAGTTCAGTAAATCCATAAAAAAATGAATCAGTACAATATATCGGATCAAAACAAAAACCATTCTTAACTGACTGTATCATTTAAAAAACAGTTTTCAGAACCCCCCTCCTCCCTCCTATTAGAGTTTACTGCTATGTCAGTGCTCAAAATTAAAAATTGTTAGAGCTCTTTGCGGTATTTATATAATGCTTGTAAAACTCATCAAGAATCTAAATTTTCTTCCACCGGAAATATTGACAAAATATTTTGCTTTATTGACTTTACATCACACAAAGTTTTTAAAATTTGCTACACTTTTTCTGTCACATTTGTCACTACAAATAAATTATGTATTATGTCTATAAACGACTAGGCTGGGATTAACACCTATTTCTCCTTTCTTAAAAGTTTCTATTTCCTTTTCGCCCTTGCTTGCTTGCCTCTCCGCAAAAAATAAACAATGTTTAAATATTTAAATTTGTCTAAATATTATTCTCATAATTTTATGAAGTATTTATGACTTTAACCTTCAGTACTATTTATCTTGATAAGTTTAGTATTCTAAAAATAATCCCTCCCCCTTACCCCCCCAAAAAAATAGTTATTTAAACTACTTGTACCTGATATCCCCCCCCCCCCATTCAATATTATTTATTTATTTATTTTTTTGTGATTGCGTTAAGTAAATAAAATAGTTTTTATTTTATAGTAATCTATCTAAATTAATTATTCGTTTATTTTCTGAAAATCAAACCATTTTAATTTTGGAACGCTAATCATAAAAAGATTGAAATTCTTTTGAAGCTCGACATCATTGCATTTACCCAAAGTAATGGGAAATCAGTTGAAAAAAATCCTTTAAACATGAAATCGGCTAGAATTGCGCACCTTTGAAGAGAAAAATCGTCGCAGATAATTGGTTAAGAGCATTCTATTTCCTAATTGGATGATTGCATGTCAATCAAAGTAATTTTAGCCCATCCTTCGAATCCGCTGAAAAATCGAGTCGCCATCTTGAATTGTCTTGGCTTGTGACTAGCGTGTCCTCTTAAGGTCCCTGTCCTCGTTCGAGGAAACGCTCGCTAGCTAATGCTATTCCTATGGGGAAGCATTTTTCTAATAACGCTTTCGCATTTTGACATTTTTGAATATTTTTTTTTTTTGCATTGGATAGCTGAGGTGCATGCCGACAGCGCACCTTTTTTACTTTTTCGATTTTGGTCGCAGATATTTTTTACAAAGTTAGTTTCACTTTCAAAACCGGTTTCGAAACTGAAAGTGCTTTTAAAAAAATATGTGCAACCAAAATCGAAAAAGTAAAAAAGGTGCGCTGTCGGCATGCACCTGAGCTATCCAATGCAAAAAAAAAAAAAAAAAATATTCAAAAATGTCAAAATGCGAAAGAGTTATTAGAAAAATGCTTCCCCATAGGAATAGCATTAGCTCCCGAGCGTTTCCTCGAGCGAGGACAGGGGCCTTAAGGGAAAAAAAGGAACCATTCACATTACTTGATCACACAATTGCACACTCGCCTAAGAAAAGTGGTAGTTAGAAAACCCATTAAGCACACACTCCCTTTACGGTAGAGGGTCTAGCATGCCCACATTATTTTTCCCATTCAATAAAAATATTAAGCATTAATATATGTATATATATGAACGTAAATATTTTAATAATAAAATACATTTATATCGATATATTGATGATATAATTTTAATTGATACTGATAATACCAGTATATCTCAATTCCCTGTAGATTATCTATCTAATCTAGAAATTACAAAAAACCTGCTTTCTAATAATACCATTAACTTTTTAGATCTTAAAATTATATTAAAAGAAAACAAATTAATAGCTGATATATATGACAAACGGAATGAATTTAATTTTAAAGTTAATACATTTACTAATTTTAAATCCTGTCTTCATAATTCTGTATATCGTAATATAATCCTTAATCATTTATATAGAATAAAATGCTTATGTTCTTCTCATCTAATTAATGCAAATATTAAAAAGCTAGTTCATGATGCTATAAATAATTGTTTTCCTAAAAAAATCATATATTCTTTAATATACAATTAGTTATTACATGATCTCAAAAATATTTAACACATTGTGTAAAAAAGTACAAAAAATTATTAAAACATAATAATAATAAATTAAAAATGTAAAAAAAAATAAAAAATGCATATAATAGGATGGCTGGGTGGGTAGATGTTAGAATACGGCGGAGGGCGGTGTTGTCTGGATAATACGAAGTGGTTAATTTAAAAAAAAATGAGAGCGGGAAATGCATTTGTTAAATTGGGAAACATATTCTAATGGAAGTTTAATTGACACTAATGTATGGATAATTGTACAGTTATATCAATTATATTAATATAATTTTAATAATATACATTATTAAATTGCACTTAGCTTTTAATAAACGAGAGACCTATAACACTATCTAACTGTATAGGGTATATATATTAATTAGCTATTTTTAAATCTTATATCATCTTAAATTAAGATATTGTGTTTAGCTTAGCATAGTCAAATTAGATGTTTTTGTTCTAAATCTTAATAGGGTAAACTAAGGTGTATGGTTTATTTTTTCTTTTATCACATTACTCTGCTTTTAATTTATTTATTAATTTATTATTATTATGTGTGCGATAAATATTTTTATATCTTTTCCCGTTTTCATTTTTCTATCCAATTTAGTAATTTTGTTGTGCCTTGTTTTTAATGTTATTTCTTCATTTAATTTTGGTTTTATGTATATTGGAAGTCCCAAATTCGTATTATTTTGCTTTTTCATGGCTAATATGAAGATGAAATCACTCACTTCATTTGCAGTTCTAAAGTATTTGAGGCTTGATAATTCTGCTTTGGTTTTACAAATTCCACTTGTATTCATTTTATTTATTTATTTAAATTTTTCCTCGTGTACAATATGGTTTATTTTCTATTAAATTCAAATGTTTCATATTGTAATACAATTAATGGTTTTATATTATATACAGGGTGTTTAACTACCAGACCGACAAACTTTGAGGGATGATAGTAGACATGAAGACAAACATTATTAAATGGGAAACCATGTGGCGCAAACATCTTCTATAGGAGATAGGGGCCATTAAAGTTTAAGGTTCAAAACTTAAAATGATAAAAAATGGAAAAAAGGGTCGATTCGTGTGCGACCCCACATAACCCGTAACGGGCTGCTAGGGCAAAAAAAGATTTAAGCCTAGAAGCCACAATCACTTAAAGCAGAGTTTTAAAAGATTGGCGTACACATATACGCAGAAAAAAGTCAGATAGTTATTTAAACTAGATTTTATTTAAAACATTTAAAAACATGATTAGTTATAACACAAAAATCCGGCCATAACTTTGGCCAAATAAACGCACTGCTCATTTAGTGAGCTTTTTATAAGTCTAGACTAGCATTACATTACAGCAGTTTTAAAATGAGCTTTTGATTAAACCAGAATCATGCCTTAAATATTACATGTCGAAAAACGAGCCATTCAAACGCTAAGTTGCTCAAATATATACCATCTGATAATCGCATGGAAATAGCAAAGCAGTTCTCTGTAACAGTGAAGCTTACAGTTATACGAAACAACCAATCAGAAACAAGCAAACGTCATCGGTACGATGACACAATACTTAAACTGGAATGCAGGCATTCATCTCCAGATGCGTGGAATTCGTAAAAGTATGACGCCATATCGCCAAAGAAAAACAACATTCATAAGCAGAGTAATGAAATGATATCTTAGTTACACAACGATTCGAAATACCGGCATCATAGTAACTTCAGATCTGCAAGAATGCTGCGATATGATATCAATGGCCCGCCTTCCACACATCTGGATATGTTACAAACTGGCACATAAAAATGAAACCAATTCAAAATCTTCCAGTTTCATTAAAGAGGTATAATTTCAAACATTTTCTAAATATGCTAGATTTTTTTTTTAGTTTTTCATTATTAGTACAGCAAGATCCCAGATTAAAATAAAACAAGTTAAACACATAAATATAAAAAGTCAATCATAAGTTAATATTTATTTTCAAAAATTTTCTTTCTAAATTTTTCTAGTGTAATTTTAGTTGGAGGTTTTGTGAAATAATCAGCTAAGTTTTCTTTACTAGAAATATACTTTAAATTAAACAATTTTTCATAAACTAAATTTCTTAAAAAATGGTATCCTACATGTATATGATTAGTTTTACTGTTTTCTATAGGAGAGTTTGAAAAATCTATAGCAGCTCTGTTATCACAAAATAAGTTAAACTCTGAAAAATGTGGGGAAAAAATTTTTAGTTCTTTACCTTCTTTTATTATATTAATTATCCAAATAAGTTCCTTAGCAGCATCAGTCAAGGAAACGTACTCCGCTTTCATAGTTGAAAGGGGCAACACAACGGTGTTTAGAAGTTCGCCAAGATATAACAGCATCATTTAAAAATAAGATAAACCCCCCAATCGATACTCGATCGTCTCGGTTAGATGGATACTCGGCGTCATTAAAACAGTTTATTGAAAAATTATGACAAGAAAGATTTAATTTTTCGTATCTTGTATGATATACATACCCAAGGACTTTTAATAAGGCTAACCAATGTATTTTACCGGGATTGCTTTGAAATTGTGAAAGGAGATTAACTACGTAACTAATATCTGGACGTGTTCTACTAGCTAAAAATGACAAACATCCAATTAAGTTACGATATGGAATTTTTTCCATTTCAGCAATTTCTTCATTAGTTTGTGGGCAATCCCTTTTAGAAAATACTACCCCTTTTGAAATATGTAAAGAAACAATTGGTGGATAATAACTTTTAAACTGCTCATAAATATTTTCTATGTAATCCGTCTGTTGAATATAAAAACCATTTTTAGTTTGTTCAAAATTAACTCCAAGTAATCTAACGGTCTCCCCCAAAACTTTAATATCAAATTTTTGTTTTAATACATCTATAACTTTAAAAATTTTATCTTTATCTTTTCCTAACAAAATCATGTCATCGACATAGAAAAGCAGGACAATTTCGGAGTTAAGAGAATAAACACAGTTGGTCCACTCAAACTTTAAAATTTAGACTTTCTAAGACGGAATGTAGTTCGTAAAACCATTCACGCCCGCTCTGATGGAGACCATACAGAGCTTTCTTTAACAAACAAACGTAATCAGGTTTATCCGATTCTATATAAGCAACTGGTTGTCTCATGTAAATAACTTCCGATAAAGGAGCATATAAATATGCAGAGCGAACGTCCATTTGAATATGATGCCATTTTAATCCACAAACTAAAATCGAGAAAAACAAATGTATTATAGTGAAATTAACCACGGGACTGAAAACCTGATCATATTGAATGCCTTTTTCTTGTCGGAAGCCTTGTGCAACGAGACGCGCTTTATATCTAATTATTTCGTTCTCTTTATTGCATTTAATAGTATAAACCCATCTGCTTTCCAAGATCCTAGCATTCTGAGGTTTTTCTACTAAAGTCCAAACTTCTCGATCTTTAATAATTTGAATTTCCTCTTCCATCGCACGCTTCCACGATTCAACTTGAGAACGTATTGCATCATTAAAAGTTTTTGGAACGTTCACTTGATCTCGCTTTAATTGTCATTCATTTGATTTGCCTCCAACTCTTGATTTATAACGCCCGTAAACTTATTTTTACCGCTGAAATAAAATACTTTTGGATCGTAAGGTATATTTTTAGACTCGCAATAAGTTTTTGCATCGTTTGGGGATCTTAAACGCATATTTGTTCCTACTATACTATAACAAATATCTGTACGAGATCCATCCGAACGAGGAACAGCTTTCCGAAACCATTCAATTTTTGGTTTAGTTAATGCAGGAGATTGACACTTTTTCAATCGGTTTTGGTTTCTCCGCCTCCCCCTCAATTAATTTAACTTGTTTATCGGGCTCGCAAGATTTTTCAGTATCTAAAACCTCCGAATCGTCTAAATCCAATGCATCTAAATGAAATAGACTTCGTTCAGAAATCTGTTCGTTTTTAACTTGTTCCTCTATTCTAACATTGATGGTCTCGATAACTTTATCATTTTGAGGAATCCAAACGCGATAACCTTTAGTGCGAAGAGCGTACCCTACGAGCACCCCCTTTCCACCACGCATATCTAATTTACCGCAGGCGCGGATCCACGGGGGGGGGGGGGGCGATCGGGGCGATCGCCCCCCCAAAAACATATGAAGGTGATTCAAAATCGTCGCAAAATGAAACAAAATGATGCATTTTTTTTTTTTTTTTCTAATCTAATGTTTTTGAAGTTCAATTTCCATCAAAGTTTCATCTGTTGTATGAAATCAACGCACGAAATCAGTTATTTGCGCTAAAACGATATAGACTCGCTTGACAAATTCTCATACTTTGACATTTTTTAACCCTTTATTAATGTGCCCGGCAACCATCTTACTGAAAGATTTTTCATTCTTTATTTTACTCTGAAGATATGAAATGTTCTTTCATCGAAGGTCCGGCTCTTTTCTCTGACCAGATGAAATCTGATAAACATGAATTCTTTCTTTTTGCATAGAAAGAAGATTTTCCAAGAAGGGAGAAAAACTTTAAACGGACCGAATAACTAATCGTTTGCACCTTCGACAGCCTGCCTTGACCGACCGATAAATCTTTATGTAATACAGCACCACAAGAAGGGGTAAATGGTTTTTCTATTGTAAGAACAGATTCGACAGTCGTTAGAAAAATCCTGGTTTAATTACTTACAGAGAAATGGGAGAAACAAAATTTCCTACACACGACCCCTCAAGGTTTGGCCCTAACTATAGAGTATATAGGAGCCTTAGCCCTAACAATGACCACGCACTCACTCCCCTCTAATTTATCTTCATTTGTCATCGCTGCTTGAAACACACTTTAGGATACGAAATTCTGGTTGACGTTGCCAGTGAGAAAATAATATAAACTAATGATAAAAGAGTAAAATATTAAAACTTGTACGTCGAAAATACCCTGAAGCCTTTGAAAATACCCGCAATTCGGGTAATTATTCCCAGATTGGATTGATGTTCAGTTGCTGGTAACAGTTCGTCCGGAAATCTTTAAACTGTGTTTCATTCTTATTTCTCTATACTTTGGGATACAGAGGCAATAGTAGTTAAAATTTAAATGTTCTTTTTCTTTTTTAAATTAAAAAATATGTATATATATATAAATAAATAAATAACAGTGTTATCGAGAATGCCTCCGAAACGAAAAGGTGGAAATATGGACATTCTGGAGTTATTCAAAAAAAAAAAAAAAAAAAAAAAAAAAAAAAAAAAAAAGTGAAAACAGAATAATTGTAAGTATAATTTTTTTAAACTACTTTTTGTATGTATAGTTTCACTTTTCACTTAAATTCTATTTTACAATTTCTTTTTTTTGCAATACGCCATATTTTGAGAATAGAGGGAATTATATACTAAAAGGATTGGTTAACCGAATGTTTCGATTGATCGAACGTCGGATAATGGAGAATATGTAGTATTTTTAAATTACATTAATTATGTCATATTTATTTAATAATTAACTCCAAGGAATAATTTAATCAACAGAATACAGAAAATTGTGACTGTTGGTTACATATCACTCGGTATCGCCCCCCCCCCCCCAAAAACGATTCTCTGGATCCGCCCCTGATTTACCGCGATTATGTTTAGGAATCCCAACATATACAGTGGAACCAAAAGCTCTTAAATGTTTAGCAGACGGTACTTTCCCCGAAAATAACTCGAACGGTGTCTTAGTCAAATTCTTATGGCAGGTGCGATTCCACGTATAGACAAAATATAGCAGAGCCTCCCCCCAGAATCTTTTATGCAATTTAGAGTCATTAAGTAACGTTCTTACGGCATTTAAAGCCGTAGAATTGAATTTCTCAACGAGACCGTTCATTTCCGGTGAAAATGGGTTGGTCCGCTCAGGTTTAATACCCCTATCCTCCAAATATTCCTCGAATTCATTTGAACAAAACTCTCCGCCATTATCAGGTCGGATGTTAATGACCTTGTTTCCAGTAAATGTCTCGGCACGTTTTTGAAATTTTACAAAACAATTAAAAACCTCAGATTTTTCTTTCATCAAGTAAACGTAAACTTTCCTAGAAAAATCGTCGATTATTGTTAAGAAATACTTATTACTCCCTTTAGTTTTTGTATTAAACGGTCCTGCTACGTCAAGGTGCAAAAGCTCCAACGGCTTTACAGACCTAATTTTTCCAATAGGTTTAAAAGAAACTCGTCTGTCTTTACCAAATTTGCAAGGCTCGCAATTTAACTCCTCATTTTTGAGCTGATGCATTCCCCTAACTTTATCAACGGTTTTTAATATGTAATCCTTTTTTATATGAGCAAATCTTTTGTGCCATGTTTCTAAACTGTTTTCTGTATTAACCTGATTAACTTCTAAATTTTGAGAATTTCCACCATTACGCTTAATGTATTCAGGAAAAACAGAGTAAAGACCATTTTTTCGAATAGCTGAAAACAATTTACTACCGCTTAAATATACGTCTATTCGCCCATTTTTACCAACAAACGTGGCGCCTTTCCCTTCAAAGAGATGGCCCGCCATCAAATTATGTCGTAATTTAGGTGAATATAAGACGTTATGTAATGCAACAACCTGATTTCTGCCTTTAATTTTACAATTAAACTTTATAGTTCCCCTGCCTAAAACTTCACAAGCTACCCCATTAATTGCAGCTTTCATTTCCATCCCGGAAATGGGCTCAAAATCCCAAAATAAATCTTTACGTGAACAAAAATGGGAACTTTCTGCAGTATCGAATAACCAGGCAGTATTATCAGTATTTAAATTAAAATAAGCTTCAGCTATAAAACCTACTTCACCATGTTTTTCATTAGCCCTATTTTTAAATTTTCTACAATTTTTAGCAAGGTGGCCACTTAAGTTGCATTTAAAACATTTTCTAGTTTCATTACGTTTAAAATTAAAACTGGGATCTGCCGTACTTACCTGCATATTAGCTTTAGACTTCTGCTTAGTAGATCTCTTCACATTGTTACATTTTCACTGTTATGCAAAGCAACTTCATTAAATACATTAGAATTTTTGTTAATAGAGCAATTAAACGATTTTAGTCGCGCTTCCTCAGACAACAGTTCACTCAGAACATTTTCGAAGTTAAAGTCCTCGTCCGAAAAACGGTAAATCAGCTAGACAATACCTCTGTACTCATGAGGAAGGTGACGAATCAGCTGAAACGGCTTTAACCACTCGGAAATTGGACGACCGGCGTCTTTTAATTGCATCATAATGTCTCTCAATCTAGCACCGTAAAGATTCAGATCCTCACAAGGCTGCAACTTGCTCTCGAAAAGCGTCCGTCAACTCCACAACACGAGCACGACTACTAGGACGAAAATGCTTCTCCAACGCTTGCCAAGCTACATAAGGATCTTCGACACCAGATAATAAAGGCCGCAAATCTTTACTGACATTCAAATACAGAATGGAATATGCTCTTATTCTCTTTTCCAGATCGGCAGGAGTAGGCGCCTTGGCTGGATCGTCGACTTCCGGCAATTTCGTAGTCACACATTCCCAGAGCGACTTTTCCATCAAAAGAACACGAACATCTTCTCGCCATGTACTGTAGTTAGATGACGTTAGCTTATCAATAGGGAGAAAGTCCATGCTAGATGAAGGCGACATCATGGCTTAAAATCTGAGGAAAACACGCACAAATTTAAAAAGGCCTAACTACTCTGCATATCGTGTGCTTCAATCCAGGCTGGGCCCATAACCCGTAACGGGCTGCTGCTGAATCTCCTGCCGTAACGGGCTGCTAGGGCAAAAATAGATTTAAGCCTAGAAGTCACAATCACTTAAAGCAGAGTTTAAAAGGATTGGTGTACACATATATGCAGAAAAAAGTCAGGGAATAAATTAAACTAAGTTTTATTAAAAACATTTAAAAACATGATTAGTTATAAAAACAAAATCCAGCCATAACTTTGGCCAAAAAACACGTTGCTCATTTAGTGAGCTTTCTATTACGTCTAGACTAGCATAACTAGAATACAGAATGTTAAAATGAGCTTTTGAATTAAATCTAAATCATGCCTTAAATATTACATGTCAAACAAGCCATCCAAACATGAAGCTGTTCAAATATATGCCATCTGATAATCACATGGAAATGAAAAGACAGTTCTCTGTAACAGTGAAGCAAGCATTTATAAAAAAAACCAATTAGAAAAAGGAAACGTCATCGGTAGGATGACGCAATACTTAAACTGGAATGCAGGCATTCATCTCCAGATGCGTGGAATTCGTAAAAGTATGACGCCATATCGCCAAAGAAAAAGAACACTCATAAGCAGAGTAATGAAATGATATCTTAGTTACATAACGATTCGAAATACCGACATCATAGTAACTTCAGATCTGCAAGAATGCTGCGATATGACATCAATGGCCCGCCTTCCACACATCTGGATATGTTACAAACTAATACATGAAAAATGAAACTAATTCGAAATCTTATACAGTTTCATTAAAAAGGTATAATTTAAAACATTTAAGTATGCTAGTTTTTTTTCATTCTTAGTACAGTAAGATCCCAGATTAAAATAAAACAAGTTAAGCACATAAATATAAAAAGTCAATTATAAGTTAATATTTATTTTCAAAAATTTTCTTTCTAAATTTTTCTAGTGTAATTTTAGTTGGCGGTTTTGTGAAATAATCAGCTAAGTTTTCTTTACTAGAAATATACTTTAAATTAAACAATTTTTCATAAAGTAAATTTCTTTAAAAATGATATCTTACTTGTATATGTTTAGTTTTACTGTTTTCTATAGGAGAGTTAGAAAAATCTATAGCAGCTCTGTTATCACAGTACAAGTTAAATTCTGAAAAATGTGTGGAAAAAATGTTTAGTTCTTTACCTTCTTTTATTATGTTAATTATCCAAATAAGCTCCTTAGCAGCATCAGTTAAAGAAACATACTCCGCTTCCATAGTCGAAAGGGCAACACAACGCTGTTTAGAAGTTCGCCAAGATAATAACAGCATCATTTAAAAATAAAATAAACCCCCCAATCGATACTCTATCGTCTCGGTTAGATGCATACTCGGCGTCACTAAAACAGTTTATTTAAAAATTATCAAGACAAGAAAGATTTAATTTTTCGTATCTTGTATGATATACATACCCAAGGACTTTTAATAAGGCTAACCAATGTATTTTACCGGGATTGCTTTGAAATTGTGAAAGGAGATTAACTACGTAACTAATATCTGGACGTGTTCTACTAGATAAAAATGACAAACATCCAATTAAGTTACGATATGGAATTTTTTCCATTTCAGCAATTTCTTCATTAGTTTGTGGGCAATCCCTTTTAGAAAATACTACCCCCTTTGAAATAGGTAAAGAAACAATTGGTCGATAATAACTTTTAAACTGCTCATAAATATTTTCAATGTAATCCGTCTGATTAATATAAAAACCATTTTTAATTTGTTCAAAATTAACTCCAAGTAATTTAACTGTCTTCCCCAAAACTTTAATATCAAATTTTTGTTTTAATACATCTATAACTTTAAAAATTTTATCTTTATCTTTTTCTAACAAAATCATGTCCTCGACATAGAAAAGCAGGACAATTTCGGAGTTAAGAGAATAAACACAGTTGGTCCACTCAAACTTTTTAAAATTTAAACTTTCTAAAACTGAATGCAATTCATAAAACCATTCACGTCCGCTCTGATGGAGACCATACAGAGCTTTCTTTAACAAACAAACGTTATCAGGTTTATCCGATTCTATAAAACCAACTGGTTGTCTCATGTAAATAACTTCCGATAACGGAGCATATAAATATGCACAGCGAACGTCCATTTGAATATGATGCCATTTTAATCCACAAACTAAAATCGAGAAAAACAAATGTATTATAGTGAAATTAACCACGGGACTGAAAACCTGATCATATTGAATGCCTTTTTCTTGTCGGAAGCCTTGTGCAACGAGACGCGCTTTATATCTAATTATTTCGTTCTCTTTATTGCATTTAATAGTATAAACCCATCTGCTTCCCAAGATCCTAGCATTCTGAGATTTTTCTACTAAAGTCCAAACTTCTCGATCTTTAATAATTTGAATTTCCTCTTCCATCGCACGCTTCCACGATTCAACTTGAGGAGAACGCATTGCATCATTAAAAGTTTTTGGAACGTTCACTTGATCCCGCTTTAATTGTCATTCATTTAATTGATTTGCCTCTAACTCTTGTGAAGCAACCATGTGGTTATGGGATATCACGGCTGCTCAATCTGAATTAATCTTTCATCTTGTCGATGTTTTTTACAAAAGTACGGTGTATATGGATAAATATTAATAGCACGTACTTAAACAAACATAAATTTAATTAAACTTATAAAGAAATAGAATACATTTCTAAATAACTTGAGACACGTTTTGTCTCTCGGAACAAGGTGATTTTCCTTGCGTGCTACATAAGCGGCGGCAGTACAGTAACTGACTCACCGAACCAACAGTCTCTTACAACCTGCCTAGAGTCCTTGTCCGATGCGCATGTGGCGCCATCTGTTGACAGTTTTTAAATGTTCTGGATCGAAAAGGCACCTCAGTACCCCCTTCCTAGTGCAAACGATACTCTTAATTTTCCACTAAACGTTCTGGAAATCTGACAGTTCTGCCGGATCGTGTGATGTGAGGTGGTTTTGTTTTTCCAGAATTCGAGGCAGTCCCGGGAGTCGAAGCAGTTGTTTCCAGGGTTGAGGTTGTTTCAGGAGTCGAAGATAGTGAATCATTCACCAAAAAGGCTGGCTTCAGTCTGTCCAGCGATATATTTACTATTTTGCCTTTTATGGCCACTTTAAAAAGTTTATCGTTGCGCTCAACAACTTCAAAAGGTCCATCATACGGCGGTTGTAAAGCTTGCCGAATACCTTCTTGACGCACAAATACATGCGTGCATGTTTTAAACTGCTGAGACACAAATGTTTTTGTGCTGTTATGGGACTTAGTTGGTTGTGGTTTGAATTCGTTGAAGGTATTTCTTAATCGCTGCACTAATTCTTCAGGACTTTTAATGGTGGATTTGTCATCGAAGAAATCACCTGGTAGTCTGAGAGTAGACCCAAAAACAAGTTCAGCTGGCGAAACATTTATATCGGTTTTTAGTGCAGCACGAAACCCTAATAACACTGTTGGAAGTATTTCAGTCCATTTTTCAGTTCGTCTGGCTTTTAGTGCACATTTTAGAGGTCTGTGCCAATTCTCGATAATCCCATTACTCTGAGGGTGGTACGGAGACGATCGGTACTTTCTAGCACCTAACAATCTGGCTAACTGCTGGAAAAGTTCAGATTCGAACTGGCGTCCTTGGTCCGTGGTAATTTTCTCAGGACATCCAAATCTTGCAATCCATTCGGAAAGTAGTGCACGTGCCACTGATTCTGCTGTGATGTCACTAAGTGGGTATGCCTCTGGCCAACGCGTTGCTCTATCAATTACGGTTAAACAATACCTTTTACCATTTGATTCCGGTAAAGGTCCAATTAAATCTAAATGTATGTGTGCAAATCTATCTGTTGGAAGATCAAATTTTCCTAACTCTGTTTTTGTGTGTCTAACAATTTTGGAGCGCTGACAATCCAAACACTCACGTGCCCAAGTTCGACAATCTTTAGCTAGGGAAGGCCAGATAAATCGTTGTCGCAATAAATTCACACTACCTTTAGTTCCAGGATGAGCAAGTGCATGTAAATTCCAAAATGCCTGTTTTCTAAAAGTTGGAGTTAAATATGGACGTGCTTTGCCACTAGAAATGTCACAATAAATTTCTGTTGTGGAATTTGGAAGGGTAATTAATTTGAGTTCTAAGCTGGATTGACCGCTTTGCATAATTTCTCTAAGTTCTGAATCCTCTTTTTGCTCCATACTTAATTTATCGTAATCTAATGGAGTAGGCATTTGTATTACGTTAATTCGGGAAAGTGCATCGGCTGCATCATTTTGGTTTCCTTTTAAAAATACCATATCAGTGGTGAATTCAGATATAAAAGATAACCACCGACTTTGTCTGTTAGTGTAATTATCTGTTCTTTTTTTAAAGGCAAAAACAATTGGCTTGTGATCGGTAAAGATTGTACATTGACGGGCTTCCAAAAAGTGTCTAAAATGCTTAACGGACTCATAAATTGCTAACAATTCTCTGTCAAAGGTAGAATACTTTAATTGTGTTTCATTTAGACGTTTGGAAAAAAATGAGAGTGGTTTGAGACCCTCCTCTGTTTCTAAGCTTAGTGTAGCACCAATAGCAAAATCACTAGCATCAGAATGAAGTGCTAATTGACCGTCATGGCTAGGAAATGCAAGAGTTGCATCCGTTAATGCCTTTCTTGAAGCTTCAAAAGAATTTATTGCATTTTCAGACCAATCGATAGGAGTTGAATCTTTCTTTTTAGCTCCACGCAACAAATCTGTTAAGGGTGCAAGGATAGTTGCAGCATTGCGACAAAAACGTCGAAAATAATTGAATAAGCCAATATATGTACGAAGTTCAGAAAGAGTTTTTGGTCGTGGATATTGCTTAATAATTTCAACTTTAGTTTGTAATGGTCGAATTCCAGCAAGAGAAATTTCGTGTCCTAAAAATGATACGCTGTCTTGTTTAAAAACACTTTTGGATATATTTATGTTAAGTCCGTATTTAGAGAGTCTGCTTAGAACAGCTCGTACATGGTCTATATGTTCCGATTCCGTTTCGGAAAAAATTAGAATGTCATCCAAATAAGCTATAGCAAATGGAAGACCATAGAGAACCTCATTAATAAATCTTTGGAAAGTGTTTGCTGCACATTTAAGTCCAAAATTTAAATATAGAAATTCGAAGCTTCCAAAAGGGGTTATTACCGCTGTTTTAGGAATATCTTTTTCATGCACTGGAATATGAAAATAAGCGCGGACTATATCTAATTTTGTAAAAATTTTCTTTCCATGTAGAATATTGGTAAGATCATGGATGTGGGGTATTGGATAACGGTCAGGAAGAGTTACTGAATTTAGACGTCGATAATCACCGCAAACTCTGTAAGAACCATCCGGTTTTGGTACAACGTGAATAGGGGATGCCCAAGGGGATTTGGAAGGACGACATATACCTTCATCCATAAGATATTGGAATTCTTTTTGAACTTCCTTTAAAATTTTTGGATGTAATCGGCGAGGTTTGGAATAAAGTGGTGGTCCTGTAGTTTCGATATAATGAACTGTATCATGGCAAGTTGGTTTTTTAAAACTTGGTATGGGATTTAAGAGCTCTGGGAATTCCTCAAATATAGTTTTAAAAGACATGTCTTCAGAAATTAGTTTAATTTGGGACTGTTTTGAGCAAGTAAGCTCACCCTTAGTGGACAATCCAGTTACAGAGTCAATTAATCGAAATTTGTGCAAATCTACAAGCAAAGCAAAATTTCTTAAAAAGTCCGCTCCAATTATAGGGCAAGAGACATTTGCAATAACAAATGACCAGCGAAAACTCCTTCTCAAGCCGATATTTAGGTCAAGCAGTTTGTTACCATAAACAGGAATTTTGGAATTATTTGCAGCATAAAGATAATTAGAAGGACTCTTTTTGTTTACTTGTTTTGGTACAGGGATACAAGAAATATCACTACCACTATCTATTAAAAATTTGAACCCTGAATTTTTATCAAACACATGCAACCTACATTGTTCTAATGCTGCTACGCCAACTGTATTTTCGCTTGTTGACCTAGCAGCAGCCACTAGTTTTTTTTAATTTCATCAAAAGAACAAGGTTCGCGGCACTTTCGAGCATCACTACCAAATTTCTGATGGTAATAACATAAGTCTGATTCGTTTTGTTTACGACTCGATTTTTGGGAATCTCTATTTTTACTGTATCGTCTTTCCCTGTAATGCGATCGGCCGCGAGACATCGATCGCCTAAACACATTTTTGGATAACTCTGAAACCTGCAGTGTCAATTGCTCAATTTGTGTTTGAAGATTTAAGATCGCGTTATGGTCGTTCCGAGGCGATTCGGTGGGTTTGGAAACTGCATACACTGCCGATTCAGATTTAATTTCATTAATTTTGTCAGCTAGGGTTGCTAATTCCTGTAATCCGGAGCTTGAAACCGACAAAATTGCTTGCGTATGCGTCGGCAAACGTTCTAACCAAATAGCTTTCAAAAATTCTTCGGTAACGGAACTTTGCGCTAATTCTTTCATTTGCCGCAGTAAAACGGAAGGTTTTTTATCACCTAGCACAAGTTCAGAGAGTAATTTACGTATCTGCTGCGATTGCGAATCTGAAAACTCCTGAATTAGTCTCTGTTTCAAAGCATTATATTTGTCATTTGGAGGCGGCGTAAGAATTAAATCAGATACCGCACTTAATGTATCTGTGTCTATAGCAGATAATAAATAATTGTACTTAGTAGTGTCGTTCGTTACTTGCGCCACGGCAAAATTTGCCTCAACTTGTACAAACCAAACAGAAATATTACTTTTCCATAAGGGAGGAATTTTAACAGCTACCCTAGCAAGCGTTTCTGTCGGATTATCGGCAGGAATATCATCAGGCATTGTGAGCGCAGAATTAAAAATACATATATTGATAGAGCAATAAATAAATAAATATACAATTTAGTAAAATTTTGAATAAGAACGCTTGGGCTCGAAAATTTTTTAATTAAAATAACTGGTAAATATAACAATTGGGCCAGAGAATACCACAAAGAAACATAGAAAATGGCACATACCGTTTTTTTTCATCGCTGTAGTTGTCCAGGAACGATATATCAGAAGGCGTCTTTCAAAATTGTCCGGTCAACACTTGAAGCAACCATGTGGTTATGGGATATCACGGCTGCTCAATCTGAATTAATCTTTCATCTTGTCGATGTTTTTTACAAAAGTACGGTGTATATGGATAAATATTAATAGCACGTACTTAAACAAACATAAATTTAATTAAACTTATAAAGAAATAGAATACATTTCTAAATAACTTGAGACACGTTTTGTCTCTCGGAACAAGGTGATTTTCCTTGCGTGCTACATAAGCGGCGGCAGTACAGTAACTGACTCACCGAACCAACAGTCTCTTACAACCTGCCTAGAGTCCTTGTCCGATGCGCATGTGGCGCCATCTGTTGACAGTTTTTAAATGTTCTGGATCGAAAAGGCACCTCATCTTGATTTATAACACCAGTAAAGTTATTTTTACCGCTGAAATCAAATATTTTTGGACCGTAAGGTATATTTTTAGACTCGCAATAAGTTTTTGCATCGTTTGGGGATCTTAAACGCATATTTGTTCCGACTATACTATAATAAATATCTGTACGCGATCCATCCGAACGAGGAACAGCTTTCCGAAACCATTCAATTTTTGGTTTAGTTAACGCAGGAGATTCAGACACTGTTTCAATCGGTTTTGATTTCTCCGACTCCCCCTCAATTAATTTAACTTGTTTATCGGGGTCAACACACGATTTTGCAGTATCTAAAACCTCCAAATCGTCTAAATCCAATGCATCTAAATGAAATAGACTTCGGTCAGAAATCTGTTCGTTTTTAACTTGTTCCTCTATTCTAACATTGATGGTTTCGTTATCTTTGTCGTTTTGAGGAATCCATACGCGGTAACCTTTAGTGCGAAGAGCGTACCCTACGAGTACCCCCTTTTCAGCACGCATATCTAGTTTACCGCGATTATGTTTAGGAATCCCGACATATACAGTGGAACCAAGAAACTCTTAAATGTTTAACAGACGGTACTTTCCCCGAAAATAACTCGAACGGTGTCTTAGTCAAATTCTTATGGCAGGTGCGATTCCACGTATAGACAAAATATAGCAGAGCCTCCCCCCAGAATCTCTTATGTAGTTTAGAGTCATTAAGTGACGTTCTTACGGCATTTAAAGCCATAGAATTGAATTTCTCAACGAGACCGTTCATTTCCGGTGAAAATGGGTTGGTCCGCTCAGGTTTAATACCACTATCTTCCAAATATTCCTCGAATTCATTTGGACAAAACTCTCCGCCATTATCAGTTTGGATGTTAATGACCTTGTTTCCAGTAAATGTCTCGGCACGTTTTTGAAATTTTACAAAACAATTAAAAACCTCAGATTTTTCCTTCATCAGGTAAACATAAACTTTTCTGGGAAAATCGTCGATAATTGTTAGGAAATATTTATTACCCTCTTTAGTTTTTGTATTCAACGGGCCTGCTACGTCAAGGTGCAAAAGCTCCAACGGCTTTACAGACCTAATTTTTCCAATAGGTTTAAAAGAAACTCGTCTGGCTTTACCGATTTTGCAAGGCTCGCAGTTTAATTCTTCATTTTTGTTTGGAGGCATTCCCCTAACTTTATCAACGGTTTTTAATATATAATCCTTATTTATGTGAGCAAATTTTTTTTGCCATGTTTCTAAACTGTTTTCTGCATTAACCTGGTTAACTTCTAAATTACGGCAGTTTCCACTATTACGTTTAATGTATTCAGGAAAAACATAGTAAAGTCCATTTTTTCGAATAGCTGAAAACAATTTTCTACCATTTAAATTTACATCTATTCCCCCATTTTTACCGATAAACGTGGCGCCTTTCTCTTGAAAGAGATGGCCCGCCATCAAATTATGTCGTAATTTAGGGGAATATAAGACATTGTGTAATGCAACAACCTGGTTTCTGCCTTTAACTTTACAATTAAACTTTATAGTTCCTCTGCCTAGAACTTCGCAAGCCACCCCATTAATTGCAGCTTTCATTTCCATCCCGGAAATTGGCTCAAAATCCCAGAATAAATCTTTACGTGAACAAAAATGGGAACTGGCTGCAGTATCAAATAACCAGGCCGAATTATCAGTATTTAAATTAAAATAAGCTTCAGCTATAAAACCTACTTCACCATGTTTTTCATTAGCCCTATTTTTAAATTTTCTACAATTTTTAGCAAGGTGATCACTTAAATTACACCTAAAACATTTTCTAGTTTCATTACGTTTAAAATTAAAATTGGGATCTGCTGTACTTACCTGCGTATTAGTTTTTGACTTCTGCTTAGTAGATCTCTTCACATTCTTACATTTATTTTCACTGTTATGCAAAGCAACTTCATTAAATACATTAGAATTTTTGTTAATTGAACAATTAAACAATTTTAACCGTGCTTCCTCAGACAACAGTTCACTCAGAACATTTTCGAAGTTAAAGGCCTCGTCCGAAAAACGGTAAATCAGCTGGACAATACCTCTGTACTCATGAGGAAGGTGACGAATCAGCTGAAACGGCTTTAACCACTCGGAAATTGGACGACCGGCATCTTTTAATTGTATTATGATGTCTCTCAATCTAGCACCATAAAGATTCAGATCCTCACCACGCTGCAACTTGCACTCGAAAAATGCGTCCGTCAACTCCACAACACGAGCACGACTACTAGGACGAAAGTGTTTCTCCAACGCTTGCCAAGCTACATAGGGATCTTCGACACCAGATAATAGAGGCCGTAAATCTTTACTGACATTCAAGTAGAGAATGGAATATGCCCTTATCCTCTTTGCCAGATCGGCAGGAGTAGGCGCCTTTGCTGAACCGTCGAATTCCGGCAATTTCGTAGTCACACATTCCCAGAGCGACTTTTCCATCAAAAGAACACGAACATCTTCTCGCCATGTACTGTAGTTAGATGACGTCAACTTATCAATAGGGAGAAAGTCCATGCTAGATGAAGGCGACATCATGGCTTAAAAACTGAAGAAAACACGCACAAATTAAAAAAGGCCTAACTACTCTGCATATTGTGTGCTTCAATCCAGGCTGGGCCCATAACCCGTAACGGGTTGCTAGGGCAAAAATAGATTTAAGCCTAGAAGCCACAATCACTTAAAGCAGAGTTTTAAAGGTTTGGTGTACACATATATGCAGAAAAAAGTCAGGGAATAAATTAAACTAAGTTTTATTAAAAACATTTAAAAACATGATTAGTTATAACAACAAAATCCAGCCATAACTTTGGTCAAAAAAACACGTTGCTCATTTAGTGAGCTTTCTATTACGTCTAGACTAGCATAACTAGAATACAGCATGTTAAAATGAGCTTTTGAATTAAATCTAAATCATGCCTTAAATATTACATGTCAAACAAGCCATCCAAACATGAAGCTGCTCAAATATATACCATCTGATAATCACATGGAAATGAAAAGACAGTTCTCTGTAACAGTGAAGCAAGCAGTTATAAAAAAACAACCAATTAGAAACAAGCAAACGTCATCGGTACGATGACGCAATACTTAAACTGGAATGCAGGCATTCATCTCCAGATGCGTGGAATTCGTAAAAGTATGACACCATATCGCCAAAGAAAAAGAACACTCATAAGCAGAGTAATGAAATGATATCTTAGTTACATAACGATTCGAAATACCGACATCATAGTAACTTCAGATCTGCAAGAATGCTGCGATATGACATCAGTTTTCACTAAAATCATTCTTTATATCACGATTTCTTTAGAAAAAAATTTTAAAGGTTACGTTCAAAAACTGTCGATAGAGGGTGCTTTAGACTTTTAAGTAACGGACAACCACTTTTTACCGTTATTTTGTGCATGGGATTGAAATTTTTCTAAAGTATAGAATTTAACTTAAATTTTAAGCGCAAAATCGGAAACATTGGGATCCGGTAACTAGAGAAAATTGAACTGTGAACAGAGGGGGGATTTTAAACGCTCATAAATATTTGACAAACAAATCGATTTTATTGCGGTTTGCGTGTAGGTCATTCCATTGGTAATTATTTTAATCAAAATGACGTACGGCTTTGGTGTCCTGATTTTTTGATAGAAGGCGCTTCCGGCACATTTCCGACATTTCTATGGCATTATTCCTGGGTGTTTTACTACCAGACCAACATACTTCCAGGAAGTGTTAGGGATGTAAAGACGACATGGTATGATATAGGAATGTAACGTTGAAAATGCCTTTTTTGCGAGTTATGGTTAAAGGAAGCAGTGAAAAAAGCAACAGAAAGAGCAGAGAAAGAGAAACACGTTAATGTGGCTGAAAGCAGTTTATTTAAATGTTTTACAACAAAAGGTGTTCGAAATTACGACCAGAAGTAATCCGGCATGCTTGACAGCGACATCGCATGGAATACCTCACGCTTTGAAAGATTCCTGGCATCTCTGATAGATTTCTGGCAGCTACAGAAATACCAGTTTAGAGGTCATCAGCTCATGGTACGGGAGTCTCATACACCCAATTTTTGATTTGACCCCAGCAAAAGAAGTCGATACATGATAGATCCGGCGATCTAGCAGGCCAATGAACCGGGCCACCACGACCTATCTACCGCTGTCCATATGTAACTTTGAAGTGTCGGCAAACGTCATTGGTAAAATGATGAAGAGCCTCATCCTGCCTTTCATCGTTCAAATACTCCATTTACACATCTACCTTTATCACCTTTATCACCCTTTTCTTACATCCTACTGAGAGGAATTTGCTTCACTATATTCGGTTTAGTAATTATTTGGTAGCAATTGAGTGATGCATATCCTTTTCCATGTTAAATCCGTTTATTCAAGGTATAGATAAATTAATACAGATTCATAGAACTCTGGGTTCGATATGAAAAAAGCCACACGCCTTTTACAGCGAGCTCCATCATCGAGAGTCCTCTCCAACTTCCTTTTCTCTCCTCCTCATCAGGAGAGCCACTCCTCTTCTGGCCCCTCCCAGATCAAAGTTATTGGTTCAGCTGGGATAAGCCTTGGCGACAGATTGCCATCGTCCGTCTGGGAATAGTGAAACTATTTCAACCGACTCTTAGTTCTCAGGTTGGTCTGGCGATTAATCAATGGTAGCCGTAACTAATATGCTAATGTCACTTGAAAAAGGCCGCTCTAGACTTGCTGTCTACAGGGAAAAAAGGACCTTAATCCTTTTAAGTGCTTCCACAATCACCAGACTTCGATGTACCAGTCCATTGTCTAGCTTTAATTAGCCAAATGAGATTCTTACAGCAGTTAAATCCTTACAACCATCCCCTCCTGTGGCAGAGATTTTTCACATGTGGAAAATCTTACGTCGAGGTACAGTTACTCTTAACTTAATTCACTACAGAGGTCCGCACCGGTTAATTTATTAATTTAACTTGTACGATAAAACACACAATTTACTACAATATAACATTTTTTATAAGCCAGATACACATTTTAATTAATAATATAAATATAGAAATAATTTGAATGCAAGCTAATTAAGAATTTATACACAAATATTATCTACGGCACACATTCATTCTATTCTACTCAAACATTAATGTGTAACCTTCCCTTTACAACCTTTTTCTTGAAAGAGTGATGATAAGCTTTAATTATTTTCGAATTCCTTCGCGTAATTCGGCATATCCCAGATCGGATTTTCGATCACCTCTTTCGATGTGATGAAAGTTTCCTCCCTTTCTGGATTCCAATTAAGTTTAGCTTTCCGATTTTTTTCCTGAAAATCGTGCGTCTCAGATTTTATTACCGAAGCATAATTTTGGATAAGATCGGGCATCAATTTCGAACGACTAATGTTTGACTTACATTCCGGCGTGGAGAATTCCGTTTTATTTCGGGTTTTAACTCCAGTTGAGTTACGTCCTCTGTCACCTCACCTTCGTCTTAACTTATTAATTGTACGCCCGGCTAATTTTCCCTTGGCAACCTTAACTTTCAAAGTTTCTTTATGCCTCTGCGATTTCCGACACGGGCGGAGCCTCACCACTTTGTTATCATTTGATCCTCTTTTTTCCGAGTCAACTTCTTTCGGGATACGGATTAAAGATCTAGTAGCGTAATCATCCCTCGTTACATCAGATTCCGATGCCTCTTTACCCAAGAAGTCAACTTCCGACTCTCTTGGAACACGCATTTTAAGAAAATTTTCCTGATTGTTTTGGGAAAGCGCTCTGCGGTGCAACTGACTAGTGACAGCGTCCGTCTCGGTTAATTTTTCTTCCACCGTACCTACATCATTTTGCTCCGTCTTATTCTCAGACGCCTTTGTCATCATTTCCCCTATTAATACCTGATGACCTTTCATGCGGTTCATCAAATCAAAGGCACATTCAATTACCGTATTTTCGGAAATCTCACCTTTCTTCCATCGTTCATATAATTCTTTCAGTTCTTTTTCGGCATTTGGCCAAAAATAATTATCCCCTATTTTGCTCTCAATTTCTTTCATAATTTCCGGTTTTTCTACACAATCACGGTTGCCTGATCCGATATTTTTCTCAATGTCTATCGGGCTGTGATTAGTTTTTCCTTTTCGCAGATCCGTTAAAACGCGGCATTCTCCTAATTCTCCTTTTTCTCCAACGAGCGGTATTTTCTCGTCAGGTTCAAGGTTAGTACATTTTACTTTCGCTGGTTTAAAAATACTAACGGCGCTCCGATTGCCTGAGGCTATCATTCCTCCTAGATCCTCTCTTTCGCTCTGCGAGAAAATTCCCTCCTTCGGACTGACTGTCTTGGCGCGCTCCTCTCGACACAGGGGGGTCGAAATGGGGGGACGCTCTTTCTCCCTCAGCGCTGACAATTCCCTCTTCCGCAGAGATCTGGAAACCGGTTCGCTCGTCCCACGATCGAGGTTTTCTCTTCTCGCATTCGTTTCTAGTTTCGGAATTCGAAAATACGCATGGTTTCGGAATGATATGTCCTTCTAAATTCGCGCTTGCCCTCTGTTTATCAATTAACGCTTGGGTTTTGTTTCCTAATAAATAATGGATCATATCCGTTTCTTTATCAACTGCAGCCGCTTTAGTGCGTATGAAGCTGCCGTCACTTAGCCTAATTTCAACATTTACCACTGGTAAACAACGAAGTTTGTTGTCTAAGGCTTGTTTTAGCCAAACCCTTTCTTTAGTAAATTGGTCCTTATTTACATCGTGAGCAGAAATTAGGTCAAACGTAGATCCCGTATCACGTAAAATTTTCATCTCTTTCCCATTAATTTTCCCTCGACTGACATAGGGACTAAAATCTTCTTCCAAATTTCGTAGACCCGCGATATGATAAACTGTTTCAGTATTTTCAGTTTTTGATTCCGGACAATTAATTTTATAGTGACCTAATTTATTACAATTAAAGCAAGTAATTTCTTTTCTCTTATCAAATATCTCATTGCGATTTTTAGAGTTTTCTTTATCCCTCCAATTTATTTTGGTCTCATCCGTTCTAGTTTCGGTTTTAGACTTATTTCGCTCAAAAGGTTTAGCGGCGCTGTGAATTTTAGGGGATCCTTCCCGCCTAATATTTTTCCTCGCCACCTCGTACGCGTCTAACTTTTTAGCTAACTCAAATGGTGTAATTATCGCGCTCTAAACATCAATAAAATGTTGCTTCGCTTCCGGGTTAATTTTCCGTTTCAGTTGATCAGTGATTATCAAATCTGTTCAAGAAATAGAAATTTCTTTAGTTAATCACAAAACTCTAGTATAATATTTAAACTTTTACTACACATAAAGATTTAAATCCTAAATCACAGAATTATATTTATTCAAAAGAATTAAAATGCATTTCCAATAAATAATTAGTTATTCAAATTACTGCATGCCAATTTGTACCCTACTTAAAACTTTTTTAATTTTAAACTTTGCAAATTTAATTTAATTCAATTTTGAATAATCATAGATAATTGCCGATGATTTTTTTTGAACGAACACACAACCTACAGTGAAAACCTCTGCAATGAACAATTAAAGAGCACTGACCTGTATTCCTTTTTCGGATGTCTACAGCTTCCGCACTTAGGGTAATCCACAGTCCACTTTCCCCGGGCGTCCTTTTCTGGATTATCTCGGGCTCCGGGCTACGTCTGTTACCACGTCAGGGAAGTCACCTCCTTTCGGCTCAAGTTCCAGTCAGTTGACTCCTTTCGGCTCAGACCTCCGTCAGTTCCCTCTTTTTCGGCTCAGGTCATGATTCCTTTTCGTCTCAGGTCTCCGGCTGCACGTCCGACCTCTCCTCGGCTCTGAGTCACGTCGCTTGCGTCTGGGCTAATTCCTTCAAGTCCCCGCTGCACGTCTGGAGTCCTAGGCTCTGAGTCACGTCACTTGCGTCTGGGCTAATTCCTTCAAGTCCCCGCTGCACGTCTGGAGTCCTAGGCTCTGAGTAACTTCACTTGCGTCTGGGCTCTTTCGTTCAGGTCCCCGCTGTACGTCTGACTCTCCTAACTCTGAGTCACGTCGCCTGCGTCCGGGTTCCACTAGCGATTTTCATCATCGTCCGCTGCGTCTGGGCTTCAGTGGCTATTTTTCATAATCTTCCGCTGCCACCACTGTGAGGAATTTGCTTCACTATATTCGGTTTAGTAATTATTTGGTAGCAATTGAGTGATGCATATCCTTTTCCATGTTAAATCCGTTTATTCAAGGTATAGATAAATTAATACAGATTCATAGAACTCTGGGTTCTATATGAAAAAAAACCACACGCCTTTTACAGCGAGCTCCATCATCGAGAGTCCTCTCCAACTTCCTTTTCTCTCCTCCTCATCAGGAGAGCCACTCCTCTTCTGGCCCCTCCCAGATCAAAGTTATTGGTTCAGCTGGGATAAGCCTTGGCGACAGATTGCCATCGTCCGTCTGGGAATAGTGAAACTATTTCAACCGACTCTTACTTCTCAGGGTGGTCTGGCGATTAATCAATGGTAGCCGTAACTAATATGCTAATGTCACATGAAAAAGGCCGCGCTAGACTTACTGTCTACAGGGAAAAAAGGACCTTAATCCTTTTAAGTGCTTTCACAATCACCAGACTTCGATGTACCAGTCCATTGTCTAGCTTTAATTAGCCAAATTAGATTCTTACAGCAGTTAAATCCTTACAGTACCTTTAGATCCGGTTCGCAAATGATCACTTGAAAGTGATCGCTGTTCACACGCGTTTAGCGCCATCAACCGCAAAGAAACCGCAGCACCATCTACCGTCGCTGTGAAAATTGCCAGACTACTTCGTGTCGTAATTTCGAACACCTTTTCTAGTAAAACCTTTAAATAAATTGTTTTCTGTCACATTAACGTGCTGCTCTTTCTTTGCTGTTTCGTTTGCTTTTTTCTCTGCTTCCTTTAACCGTAACTGGCAAAAAAAGGCAATTCCAACGTTACATTCCTATGTGATTCCGAGTCGTCTTTGTATCCCTAACACTTCCTGGAAGTATGTTCGTCTGGTAGTAAAACACCCATGAGTAATGCCACTGAAATGTCGGAGATGTGCCGGAAGCGCCCTCTATTAAAAAATCAGAACACCAAAGCTGTACGTCATTTTGAATAAAATAATTACCAAGGGAACGACTTTCACGCAAACCGCAACAAAATCGTTTAATTTGTCCAATGTTTATGAGCGCTTTAAATCTCCCCCCCCTCTGTTCAGTGTTCAATTTTCGCTAGTTAGACGATCCCAATGTTTTCGATTTTGGGCTTAAATTTTAAATTAAAGCCTAAACTTTAGAATAATTTCAACCCCATGCACAAAATAACGGTAAAAAGTAGTCGATCGTTACTCTGAAGTCTAAAGCGCCCTCTATCGACAATTTTTGAACGTATCCTTTAAATTTTTTTTCTACAAAAATCGTGGCATAAAGAATGATTTTAGTGAAAACCGCAAGCGAATCGACCCTTATTTCCATTTTTTTTTAGTTTGAAGTTTTGGACCTTAAACTTTAATGGGCCCCAGCTCCTATAGAAGAGGTTTGCGCCCCATGGTTTCCCATTTAATAATGTTTGTCTTCATGTCTACTATCACCCCTGAAAGTTTGTCGGTCTGGTAGCGAAACACCCTGCATATATATATTGAAATGGAAATTTTTTTCCTTGCCCTTCCCCTGCCCTGTCGTGGGTTCCGGAAGTCCACCATTGTTTTTCTCTTTCTAGTAAAATCTTAAGCATTAATATGTATATATTAAAACAGAATTTTTTTATGGCCCTTTCAACCTTTCTCCCCTCCCCAGTGAAGAGTCACGGATGTCCACCAATGCTTTTCTCACTCTATAAAAGTTTTAATCGTTAATATTTATGCATATATTGATATTTATTCTGAAATTTTTGTGATTGGAATTTTTTCTTGGCTCTTTTAACACTTTCCACTACCCTCCCATTCCTCATTCGCGAGTTCTGGATGTTCATCATTGCTTTTCTCATTTAATAAAAGTTATAAATATTAATGTTTACTTATAATTTTTTGTTGTTTTATTAACGTAAAATTTTTTTAGCCATTTTCATCCTTCTCTTCTCGTCCCCAGTCGTGTGTACCGGACGTCCACTAATGCTTTTCTCATTCTATAAAAGTTTTAAACATTAATACTGATGTATATATATATATATATATGTATATTTATTTATTTATTAATTTTATGGGAAATTTTTTTCCTTGCCCCTTTTAACACTTTTCCCTCCCCTCCCCCTCCCCAGTCGCAAGTCTCGGATGCTCACAAATGTTTTTCTCAGTCTATAAAAGTTTTAAACATTAATATTTATGCATAATTTTTCTTTTTTATTGTGAAATGAAATTTTTTTTTTCTTGCCCCTTTCAACCCTTCCTCCCCCTTCTCTCCCTCCCCAGTCATGAATTCCGGATATCCACCATCATTTTTCTTAGTCTATAACACATAAGGAAAAAAATGAGACCACCCACGGGATGTAATCCACTATCTTGGTGGTCCTTTCTAAATTTAATTCGAAGGATTTTGTGTTGCGTTCACTGTCCATATTTTAAATTTATTTAGGGGTAATATTTCTTGTTTTGGTGATAGGATTTTTCAATCCCATCAGGATTTTTTTTAAAAAAAAAAGTAGGGGACTGTAGTTATTGAAAATGTGTAAAATATACTATTTTTTTTTTTTTTAACACAAAGATTAATTTGTGCATCATGAATAAAATATTTGCTGAGTTACATCCTGTTTGGAGTTTCAGTTAACTAAACAATTGTACTTTCAAATGATTTTTAATCGGATATTTTGTTTTCAAAAAGTCTGGAAATTTTCTAGATTCTAATAAATCATACATACAAATAATATTCAAACAATAAATCATACATTTACTATTCTGAATAGATGACATACTCCAGTAAAATCTACTATCATAATTCCTGATGAGAGAATCTGCGGGACCAGTATTGATTCAGATGTAAGCTCTAAACCCTTTCTGGCCCGAGTTTGGTTTTCCATTTTGAGAATAAAAATTTTTTAACTTTAATAATGTTGATCGCAGCTATCCAAATTATTATTATTTTTGGATTTTTTTCTATGTGAAAAGAGGTTAATTAAGAACATGGACTTTACTGTTAACATTCCCTCCTTACTGCACACTGCACACATGTATTACAATCTCTCGATGTATCAGCGATAGGAAATTTCAAACCTAAACTGATGATGGCATTCATTTATTTGGTAATTGCAAATCACAGGTACACAAAAATGATTCATAATTTAGCAGGTTTGTCTAACAAAGTGTTTCTCCTATACTCTTTCATTTACTCTTTCCCAAACAGTATTTTTGGTTTTCGTACTAGATAAAACGGAATTTATGTCAGGTTTTTTTTCATAAAAAGAGTGAATGAAAAATTTTAATTTTCCAGAAGCATTATATATCATATTGGTGTATTTCAAGAATATTGTAAAAAAAAGTTTTCACAACCAAACATAAGTGGAGGGGCATTCTGTTGTGGTGAGTTGTGTAGCAAAAGATGATGTATAATGTTCATTTACTTGAAGAAATACTCCACTTGATTAACAATAACACTTTAATAAATAAAATTTAACGAAAATAATGCCGATCCTTTGTTGCGCGGCTTACAGTATAGCAGACGCAGGTTACAGCAGCGTCACACTTCTAAATCATAACAGCAACTAGAAGTGGAAGTAGAAGTGTTTTTACTGTGCTTGTAGCGCCATTTGTTGAACACAACAGGGAGGATGGATACATCACCATAGAGTATCCCCCCCCCCCCCAGTGAACAAGGTGAACGATAAAATGCAAGAGAGTAATACAATATATGAAATATTATAAATGCTTGATACAATGTAATAATAATATAGAAATAATGCAAAACAGAAATACAAAATCAATATTCAATACAATAATAGGAACTATATAAAATATAAAGTACAAATGTGTTATATTACATATTCAGTAGCCAAATGTTTAGGAAAGGTGACTTTTCGTTCAGAACGAGTAGTAGGTTGTTTATCAATGGGTGTCAGCTCAGTTGGTACCTCTGTTTCTGGAACAGGAACAGAATGATCTGTAACAACAGTGTCTGACAATCGATAGGCGGGTTTCAAGCGATCAATCGAAACTGTTGTTTTGTTGCCATTAATGTCAATAATAAGGTTTTTGGGATTTCTATTTATGACAAGGTGAGGTCCAGTGTATGGTGGTGTTAGAGGACGAAGTATTTTGTCGGACCTTAAAAATACGTGTGTGCAAGTTGACAATGAGGGATTTACAAAATTTTTTGAAGTTCCATGTAAGGAAGTGGCAGTGGGATTTAATCGCCGCATTGTTTCGACTAAGTTAGACACATAGTTGGGATCAATTGGTCGGTCAATTTGTTCTTTTTCTGTTATGAGATCAGAGAGTAATCTTAATGTCGTGCCATATACTAATTGCGCAGGCGTTGCATTAATGTCATTTTTGAGAGCTGAGCGTAAACCTAGGAGAACAATAGGGAAGAATGTCAGTCCATTTAGTGTTATTGTGTGCCTTAAGGGCATCTTTTAAATGTCTGTGATAACGTTCCAAAATTCCATTTGCCTGGGGATGATATGGCGAAATTCGAATCCGGTTGCAACCTATGATGTGCAGAAGATTCAAAATTACAGCCTTGATCTGTGGTGATAATGACTGGGCATCCAAATCTAGAGATCCAACCCTTTAATAAAGCGAGAGCAGTGGTTTCCGCAGTCATATCAATTGTCGGAATAACTTCAGGTCATCTGGTAAATCGATCAATGATTGTTAAACAATATTGATTACCATCAGATGGGGAAAAGGGACCAAAGAAGTCTAGATGAATGTGAGCAAAACAGGCATCAGGTAGGGCGAATGTACCAATAGGATATTTTGTGTGCTGTGTTATTTTGGTTCTTTGGCAATTATCACAGCTACGAACCATGGATTTAATATCCTTATGCATGCCAGGCCATACGAATCTTTTAGCAATTAAATTAATGGAAGCTGACATACCGGGATGTGAGAAGAAATTCAAATTGTCAAAAACAAGTTGTCGCATACTTTGGGGAACGGACGGGGATGATCTTGAGACATGTCACAGTATAAAGAAATATCCTCAAAAGGAAAGTAATGTTTTTCTATTTTAAGGATGTAGTATTAGATTGCAAAAGTTTTTGAAGTTCCTCGTCAGTTGATAGAGTTGAAGCAAATTCTTTAAAATCAAGTATAGCTGGAGAAATTTGATTAATTTCGATGCGAGATAGTGCATCGGCAACATGATTTTCTGAGCCTTTTGTATACCGGATATCGGTAGAAAATTGCGATATATAGTCTAGATGACGTAGTTGTCGAGGACTGCATTTTAGAGGATTTTGTTTAAAGGCATAAACTAAGGGTTTCTGGTCAGTATAAATTATGAAATTTCTTCCTTCAAGCAGGTGTCAAAATTTTCTTATACCGGAATATATGGCATATAATTCGCGATCATAGGTCGACCAATTTTTCTGAGACTTATTTAGTTTGCCTGAATAAAATGCTATAGGTTCCCATTGATCGTCAGACATTTGCATGATAGAGCCACCAACTGCAACATTTGATGCATCAACCCATAAACTTAATTGAGCACTGGGAATAGGATGTCGTAGAAGCGTTGCCTGAGAAATCGCTTCTTTAGATGCCGTAAATGCAACATTTGCTTCCTCGTCCCATTGTAATGTGTCATTTGAAACCTTGGAACGAGGATGTTTCTTTTTATTTTTGTGGCCTTCTAGAAATTTGATAAGGGGTGCTAAAATGTCTGCAGCTCCGGGAATGAATCTCCCATAAAAGTTGAATACGCTTAAGTATCTACGCAGTTGGGTAATGGTTGCAGGTCTTGGAAATTTTAAAATGGCTTCCACGCGATCAGAAAGTGGTAAAAGACCATCTTGAGATATTTTAAAGCCTAAAAATTCCAATGAGGGAACGCCAAATGTGCATTTAGAAGGCTTAATCGTAAGACCATAACTATCAAGTCTAGCAAATAGAGCCTTAAGATGTTCAATATGCTCTTCTAGAGATTTTGATGCGATTAAAATGTCATCAACAAAAGCATAAACACCTAGTAATTTCCGAATTACTTCATCAATAAATCTCTGAAATGTGCTCGAAGCGTTGCACAAACCAAATTGCATCCGAGTGCTCTCGAAGAGTCCGAAAGGTGTACAGATGGCCGTTTTATGAATATCCTCGGGAGCAATCGGAATTTGATGGAAAGCTTTAACCAAATCTAAATGAGAAAATATTGTGGTTCCATGGAATTCACTAGTGAAATCAACGATGCTGGGAATGGGATATTTATCTTTTTTTAGTATGGGCATTTAGTGCTCTAAAATCGCCGACTGGACGCCAGTCATCGCTGTTTTTCTTTGGAACCATGTGCAGGGGCGAAGCGTAATTGCTGTTGGATGGGCGCATGTGTCCTAAATCCAACATGTGTTGGAATTCCATTTTTGCTATTTTTAGGCGATCAGGAGCAAGACGACGTGGTGTAGCATAAACTGGAGGGCCAAAAGTATCAATATGATGCATAACTGAATGTTTAACAATTTGGTTTGGGTGGGGAGATTTAATGATGTTTGGGTATGCACTTAAAATTTTAGAAAATGTATCATTTATGATAGATTTAACAGAAAATATATCGGAAGTATGTACAACACAATGCGAATTTAAAGTAGTATTATTATCAAATAAAGAATGTTTTCTAAGATCTGGCGTTAAGTTAAAATAATGTAAAAAATCTGCACCTATACTTGGGGTGGAAACATTACATACATAAAAGGGATAAATAAATTGCTTCCTTAAACCCAGATCTATAGATAATAACTTACGCTTGTACACATTAATTAATGTGCCATTTGCAGCAACAAACGTTTGAACTGGCGGACTCAATTTATCTTGTTTCGTTGCAGGTATTAATGAACAATCACTTCCAGTGGCCACTAAAAATCGTAAATTACTTTTGCGGTCTCGTACAAACAGACGACGATAGGTGGTAGGCGAGGCGTATGTCGCCGCTACGTCTTGCCGTTCACGTTTCCCGACGAAAATGTACATGGTGGTACACACTTTTTGGCTTTGGAGTCGAATTTCTTATGGTACCAGCAAAAGTTCGCGAAACCAGGGCTTTTCTGTCGATAATGAGGTCGAGGTCGAGATCGTGATCGACTCCTCGAACGTCGCAAAGAATTCACCTCTGCACGTAAAAGTTTCAGTTCTTTTAACAATTCTGAATCTACTTGGGAGGGGCTGGTTGTAACACTGCTTACCTGTAGAGGGCCTGAGATATCCAGAATTTTGTCAGCAATTTCTGCAGCTTTTACTGGTGTAAGTTCTTAGATGGATGCTAAAATAGACTGCGCATTAGAAGGCAATTGTGACAAAAACAATTCCAATAAAGCAGGGCCGTAGCTAGAATTGATCAATGGGGGGGGGGGGGGGGGGCTCATATTTTTTTTTCTCTCTCTCTGACGCAGAAAGATAAATTAGTGCTTATTCACATTGCAGGTACTCTGTTTCTTGTTAAACTGTTGTAATAACTTCATTTTATACTAAGAAAAGTATATGATGATGAAAATTTTGAGTGTATAACTGGTGCAAAATTAGACATCATTTTAGCTTCATATGTACAAATAGGATGAAGGAGTGTTGAATTACTTATTCTAGATACAATTTAGTAACTCTGCAAAACTGTGAAAGAGTCTCCAAGCTAAATTAGATTTTTGAATAGAATTTCATTTGAATCTTCGGAACAGAAATTCATTGAGTGACCTTAGAATCTTTTCCAGGGGGGGAGGGGCTCAAAATATTTTAGGGGAGGGGCTGAGCCGCCCATAGCGCCCCCTTAGCTACGGCCCTGCAATAAAAGTGTGTCGGACACTTTGTGGTTTTCAGCTCTACATTGCATAATGCGAAGAAGCTCGGAAGGTTTGCGATCGCCAAGTTGCTCACCAGCTAATAATCGGCGAATTTCTTGCGATTTAGTTTCACCGCAACGCAATATGATTTCATCTTTCAGATTCTTGAAAGGTTCAGTACCACCGGGAGAGATGATGACGTCACGAACTATCATCGCTATGAGTAGGAGAGAAAGGAGAGTTGAGCACCAGCAGGTGGTGGGTGGTGGAGCAACTCCTCCACCACCTTTTGCTCCTCCACCTACTCCACCACCTTTTGCTCCTCCACCTATAGGAGGGAGCCTCCTCCTCCACCTGTGGAAAATGTGTGCTATAAGATGAAGGGTCAAAAAGGAATTTTTTTTTTGGCGTACTCTAACAAGAGGTTAATTTTGGAGATTTTTTTTAATTGAACTATAACAGGAAATTAATTTTGAAAATTAAATTTTTTTTACGAACTCTGACAAGAGGTTAATTTTGGAGTTTTTGTTATTGAACTATAACAGGAAGTTTATTTTGAAGATTAAAATTTTTTAGCGAACTCTAACATAAGGTTAATTTTGGAGATTTTTTTTTTATTATTGAACTATAACAGGAAGTTAATTTTGGAGATTTTTTTATTGAACTATAACAGGAGGTTTATTTTCAAGATTAAAATTTTTTAGCGAACTCTGACATAAGGTTAATTTTGAAGAATGAATTTTTTTTTCATCGAACTGTAACATGAGATTAATTTTGGAGATACTCATGTTAAGAAAAGTAAATTTTGGTAGTGACCTACAGCGGAGAAAAATCGAATTTTAGGTTGAGATGAAATTTTGAAGATTGAATTTTATGTTTATTATCGAACTATAAGTTGAGGTTTAAATGCATATTTTTAGAAAAAATTAAGAACATAAATTATAGAACTTAATGAGAAAGATTCCCTTTTCTACTACTTCTCTTTCGAACGAGTTTAAATTTAGGAAAACTTTAACAAAGAGGAGGTATTTTTCAAAGAATTTAAAGTATTTTGTTCAATTTCGAATTTATCTTTTAGGGTGATTTTCGTAAAGAGAAACAGATTTTTGAAGAGATTGAAACAAATTTAAAAAAAAAGAAAGAAAGAAAGATTTTTTGGGAGAATTGTCCTATTTCGCAGAGTGTACCCTCATCTTTTATCCGGGCTTGGGTCCGGCATTCTCTGCTTAAGACATTGTCTAGTCATAAGCAGTGAATGGCAGATTTACACACTCACATTCACACACACAAACATTTTTTTTCATTTTTTTAAAAGAATATGGTATCTTTATTAATTTTTAGAGATACAATTTCATTTTACTTTTTCTTCTGTTTTTTTTTTTTTTTTTTTTTTTTTAATTGTAGCATAATAATTAATAAAAATTAATTTTATGATAATTGATTTTTATTTTATTGAATTACAAAGAATATTTCTCTAATTTTTCAGCGAATCTATAAAATTAGGTGTAATTTTCAATTATGCATGACGAATTAAATTTGAAATATCTAATTTTGGAACTTATGAAAATTTTTAAATGATATTTTTTTTTTTAGGAATTGATATATTTTTGTGCGAATTAGGCCTCCTGCTCTTTTGGGAGGGAGAAAAGGGCTCATCCGCCTCCTCCATCACCTGCCGTAAGAAATGAGCTCCTCCTACTCCTACCATGACTAAAGAGGCCCCTATACCTGCGGGCAGCTTTTTTTTTTTTTTTTTTTTTTTTTTTTTTAGAAGAAGATATAATAAAAGACATTTTAGGGGTATTTAAATTTTTTCAGAAAACATAAGTTGAAATAGAATTAAATTCTGAACCTTCACTTAGATTTATTTACATTTTTATTTTTAATTTCAAGGTAAGTGAAATACTATCGATAAGCGAGCAAGATTTTTGAAGTCAGTTTAAGAAAGAGGGTTTGATGTAATAGATTTTATTTTCAAGTAAAGGGAGGTATTGAGAATATTACACCCTACCAAATTTAAATTTTTAATTAAGTAATAACATTCATTGTTTTTTAATTAAATTTGAACACACATGATGATTTAAAAATAAATAGGTTCAAAAGAATTTGAAGTCACGTGATCTGACCCCCTCCCCTTTTTTCCACTTGCATGTTATACAAATGGGATTTCATTTGCAAATCTAGAACTGCAAATAACAATAATTCTAATAAGTTTTTGTTAAAGTATGGAATTAATCGGAATTAAATTTGATGGAGAAATTTTCCTTAGGTATACAGAAAATATATTTTCTTTTGACATCTAGCAAAGTTTGATAATTTTTTTATTTAATCTTTTACCCTGTTTAGTTAAAATACTCACCCCCTCTTTCTTTTTATGAGTCAATTAGTAAAGTTCGCTTATTAATAAAAATTTTCCGTTAACAATTTTTAATGTGGTTGGTGAAATTTTGAATATCTGTTGACGAACTAATGTTCACGAAAGATACATTTGTCTGATATTCTATGCCGCACCCAATAAATCCAGATAAATTAATGAAGGATTTTATGGAAAGCGCAAAAATATTTTCTTGTAACATGTAAAAATAATTTCGCATACAAGACTTCACTAATTGGAATTTAAATAGCAATAACGGATGAGCGAGTTTCATTCCTAACCGATATTGAGTACAATTCCAATCGCACCTGTCGGACTAATAGTTCAGAGTTTTCTTCGAACCTTGAATATCCTTGAGTAAATACATTCTTTTAGAAAGACCCTCACGGAGGGCATCTCTTCCCTTTAGGGGCTATATCCCTCGTCGGTCACATAAAAATAACAAACAATTTAAATAAAATTTTCGAATTTATGTTTTAAAATTTTGTGTTTTCGTATTTTTAATTCATTTTGAGATGGTTACTTCTTAAGAAAATATAAGCATATTTTTAGACTCACTGTATATTATTTATTTAGAGAATTTCTAAACTGCCTAAATTATTTATTTAGAAAATTTATAAACTATCCATATTATTTATATCTTTGACCGCCACTTTAGTAAAAGACAGATTTAGTAAAAGACAGTTTATTGAGAAAATGCATGCATATATTATTATTGGATAACTCCTTTCGGACTCATTTTAACACTCATTATTAATTAATTATTGACTAATTATAAAGGCTAATTTTACTTTTGATGAATTTCATGTTATGAGCTTCATTAATAGTTATTAGTATTGTATTTCTAAGATTTCTTCTTAATTAAAAAAATTTTAAACACTATAAGTTAATGATAGTTTTAGGTCATATGAAAGATTAATGGTTTACAGATTTTTGAATTAGATTTATTTTCAATGAATTAATTTTTATTTTATTTGTTTATTTAGTTATTTAGTTATTTTTATTTATTTATTTTTTTATTTTTTTTTTATTTTTATTTTTTTTTTTTTATTTTTTTTTTTTTTTTGAGTTTGAAATGAAATATTCTTTATCGTACTGTGCAAATTAATTTTGTAAAAAAATATTACTCATGATTCATTTTACCCGTGATGATTTTATGTCGCAAAAATTAATAAATATTATTTTCTGATACTATAATGGAAAATAAATAATCAAAATCGGAATAACGTGCTCTCAGTTAATTATACATTTTGAAGATTATATAAATATTCCCTAACACAATTTAAAACTGAACTACAAAATGACATATATGAAATACAAATTCAACGGAAAAGAATACATACATCCTTTATTTTAGTATATATTTTTTAAATATTGAATCAAAATAAGAAAGGGAATTACAGTACCTGCTAATAATCCATGACAATTTTCGTCCACCTAACAACGTCGAAAACGCACTGCCAATACGGTTGCTTATCGCTCACATGCATTAGGTATGTTATCTAAGATACCGATTTCAATAAAGCGGTAAAATCAAAAGCCTAGCGGTCAGTTTCAATAGATAAGATAACCAGATATTTTTTGAATAAGGATTCTTTGGAGTCTGTCTTAATTACAATATATATGAATTCCATACTTATGCATTTATTTTAAATTTAGGCAAGACTGGAATTTTATTATCTTAATTATATATAGTAAAAGTAGTTTAATAACAGATTGTTTCGACAAATAAACTAATTAAAATAATTGTCTTATTATTGTTTTAAGTAAAACATAATGTTAGTGTTAAGCCACATTAGGCCTTTTACCCAAACTTTTAGATAAAATTACTATTAGTAGTACATTTTAAAGGATGTACTTTAAAGTTACCCCTCCACTTTCTGTATATTTTTTATTCAAAAATTTGTTTTGTCAAACATGTCTACCTAAAATTTATACTAAGTTTAAGAGCCTTGCAATGGGAAAACCTCTGGAATTTCTAATACATAGGCATGCTTTAATATAGGTCGAGATTCACAAAGGAACAACACAAATCCCCATTTTATCATAATTATTTTTAATAACATTTTTGTTTGGATTGATAATATTTAACATACCTGAATCGCATTTCTAATTTGTACTGTTAAAAATAAGCTTTTTCTCTTGAACGATGTATTAACATAACATGCACAAAATAAATCCCAATAAAGTATTTTCACTTTGTTAGTAGATACAATTAAAATTGTTGAAGCTTAGTTCTTTGGATATACTCGGTACTAATATCAAATATATACTTTTAATAATCATATTTCTTTATCAAAAGTATTTTAAATAATCGTAGTTCAAACTTACTTTTTAACAACACACATCTCATATCATTTAGGATTTTTATTTAAGACGTTCAGAATGAAAACAGAGAAGAATTCACCATTTGGAACGAATATGTATCATAATAATTAGGATTCTTTGGTGTCTATATTACTTAAAGAAGATTTGAGTAAAGATAGGGATAGTGAAAATACCTATTCTGTACTTTATTATTGTTTTTTATACATAAGTTTAACCAATGAATCACAGAAGAAAATTTTGTTAATTGTAATTTACTATTAGCAAAAAGAAACTTTAGCATTTGAAAAGCAATTATTATTTTTATTATTATTAGCGAAGGGAATTTTAAACACATGACTTCTTTTAAAAAGAAGTAACCCCATTTTTTATGCAAGATAAACATTTTTCATACACGTTCTTTAGTTCGAACAGGTATGAAACGAATGATGAGAATCACTGACCACTGGGCTAAACAGACCCAATAAATTAGTCACATGTGTATGATTTGTTAGAGCTATTTTCTCACACAGACTATAGTAATTTTAGGAAACTGTTGCTATTTTTCAACTTATTATTATTATCATAAATACACTTCTTTTAGTTTCTGGATTTAAACATTTATTTTAATTAAAATAGTTTAGTTCCACTATTCAGATTTTATAAGACTGGTTAACTTTAGATAACTTCCAAACATATTTTCAAACATCACATTAAGACCTAATGTTTTTAGAAATAGTAGATATTTATGTTGATTCCAACTGAATTTTTAATCAAAACTGAGTGAATTACTTCTTTTGTTAGTCATAATTTTTTTTTTTTTTTTTTTTTTTTTTTTTTTTTTTTTTTTTGCATATTAAATATTTATTTCACGAAACTGTACAATTTACCTTACAAAACTTTGGTATTTTGGTAACAGAAAATGAACTTGATGTGGAACATTCTAAACACTTATAAAATAACAATAATTAAGTATAAAAATTAAAGAAGAATATTAATAAATGAATAACAAAAAGAATTTCAACTATTTAAAATAATAATAATTGTATAAGTTAGTAAAAGAAAATTATTCAGTTTACCCCCTTTTATTTTTGAAAATTATATTGATCTAATATACAAGTTCATCTATAAGCATATACTAATGGATATAATTATATACTTATGCGTATGTATACTCAATAACTGTATACCATTGAATCGTTACCAAAAATACGCAAAAATTTTTTGTAAAATGTTACTTAATAGAAATTAAAAATCACAACTCAAAGAAAAAAGTTTCTTAAACAGTTTATATTAATAATAAAAAAAGTTTTTAAAAAATCACAACATTATAAAAATGCAGATAAAGAAGAATTAAAAAATGTAAATACTAAATAAAAAATAATAATAAATAAATTTTTTGAAATATTTACAACGTAAGAAAAATGTCCCAAGTTAACAAAAACAAATAAATTTTGAATAATGCAAGCACCCACATACATGATATCAAAATAAGTTTTACTATCAAATTTGGTAATGTTTTAGTGGAAGCTTGATGAAAAATTTAGATTTTTTTTACTTTTGAAAATGTATGTTACCATACGCAATTTTATCCATTAAATTCATCATGACCTCAACTGAACTTCACTATTAACCCTACAAATTGACCAATCGTTAAATGATTTATACTTCATATTTTTCAAAGTTAATTTCCAAACATAGCATTTTTATGTAATACATCACTGTTGAATACATTTGTTTGTGAAAATTATATAGATGGGTTTTTTAATATGTACTAAAATATTTCAAAGTTAAAAAAATTTGTAAAAAAATAATAAAAAGTTTAAAAAAATTATGAAAAAAAATAAAGGAATGATTAAAAAAGTTTGACAAAATTTCATGGTAACAAAATGTTATTTGCAGCTTAACAAAATTTTATGTGCTTACTGAAATATGTTTGTCTACATATGTGTGAATATTTGTGCTTATGTATGTATAATTTACAAAATGTAATCAACAAAATAAAAATATGTATCTGTGCAAAATACTTTAAAAATTGACAATATACGCATGAGAATACTTATATACGTTTGTTTACACAATTAATATTTTCTGTTTCACCTAACGCCAGAATACATTAACGAAATAATTGTTTACTATGGCGACCATTCGTTTACTCATTACCTAACCAACCACTCAACTGTTTACCCTAGTAACTGATCGTTTGTCTTGACAGCTAAAAAATTTTATGTATGCACATACGCAGAAACTTAAGTGAAGACAATCGAAAAATCAGACTTTATCTAAGTAGGCCATTACTTATGATTTGATAGAGTGAGACTTAGAGTTTGGAGGAAAATAGGCAAAGATTCTACACGATGATTCACCAGTATAGAATCGACAAGCACAGGTAAATTTAAAATTAACTAAATTCTCACATTAGTTTGCAATTTAAGTAACTTGTAATATATCTTTATATTTAGTGGTTTTCGCATTAATTTTTGATTTATTAAGGTGGATAGCTTACCTGACGAATCTTTTACTATTATCAAGTCATGAAAAATAACTTAAAATTTTATTTTTCTGTTAGTTTAGCATTTCAAATTCTTTAGAATTATTTGAAAAAATAATTATATAGCCTCGCAATTTTAAGCATTTAAATTTTAACAAATTTACAATCACTTACATTTACCGGCTTTTTCAAAACACTTTCTTCTAACAGAATGATTTGCAGTGAAATGTCCAATTCTTATCGCGAAACCGGATATCACGTGGTTTTATACTTAATCACGTGACTATTTCCTGACGTCGGATTGGATGATAGAGACTCTTTCTTAATGACGTCACTCGACGATAAGCCTACCTAGGTTAGTAACTTTCATGCCATTTTCACCACTATCTTCGAATGAATTGGCTTGTTTGCTGTTACCTCCTCGCTGGTCTAAACAACTTGTCTGAACTTGTTTCAACTTGTCTGAACTTGTTTCAACTTGTCTGAACTTGTTTAAACTTGTCTACAGTTCCTTTGTCATCTTGTCTAAAATGCGAGTTTATTCATAAGAATTGTTGTATATTTTTAATTTCTAAAGTTGATTAAATAATTAAAATCGCCAATTGTCTATTGCAATCAGATCATTTTCGTTAATTGATTTTTATAAGATTTAAAATAAGAATTGATTTATCTATTTATTATTCATAGTAACGATTTTCGAAATAACTTAATTTTCATATGAAAGCGAAAAAGAATATTTCATCAAATGCTTAATAGAATGTATAATTATATGTATTTAACCTATTATTTATAAATAGTTGCATAATATAATAATTCACCAATCATTTTGTACTATATACGAGCGAATAATACTATACTTATTTAATTTATTTATTTTATAATGCATGGTATGCATACTATTAGGCTGAAATATCTAGATGAATGAATGCTCGTTGTTATCGCATCAAATCGATTTTATATGTATCTATCCGTTTGTGTGCGTGCATGTGAGTGTATCAATATTGACCTGCCCCTAAAGTCGCTCACATGTATCGATCTGTGGACACGTAGATAAGTGCAAATATAGCAGTAAAAATAAGTGTAGTAAATAAGCATGTAAATAATTACTTTTAAGAAAATTAGAAAATTTACTTATCTAAAATTTTACACCTAAGAAAAAAAATGTGTGACAAATTAAAAAAAAGATTTAACAAATTAAAAAAAAAAGTTTTCACAAATTAAAAAAAAAGATTTAACAAATAAAAAAAAAAAAAAGTTTTAGTAAATTAAAAAAAGTTTTAATTTAATAAAACTTTTTTAATCTGATAAATCATTTTTAAAAATAAATAAATAAAATATTGTTGATAATTTTTTTTATTTGTTAAAACTTTTTTTTTAATTTGTTAAATCTTTTTTTTTAATTTGTGAAAACTTTTTTTTAATTTGTCACACATTTTTTTTCTTAGGTGTAAAATTTTAGATAAGTAAATTTTCTAATTTTCTTAAAAGTAATTATTTACATGCTTATTTACTACACTTATTTTTACTGCTATATTTGCACTTATCTACGTGTCCACAGATCGATACATGTGAGCGACTTTAGGGGCAGGTCAATATTGATACACTCACATGCACGCACACAAACGGATAGATACATATAAAATCGATTTGATGCGATAACAACGAGCATTCATTCATCTAGATATTTCAGCCTAATAGTATGCATACCATGCATTATAAAATAAATAAATTAAATAAGTATAGTATTATTCGCTCGTATATAGTACAAAATGATTGGTGAATTATTATATTATGCAACTATTTATAAATAATAGGTTAAATACATATAATTATACATTCTATTAAGCATTTGATGAAATATTCTTTTTCGCTTTCATATGAAAATTAAGTTATTTCGAAAATCGTTACTATGAATAATAAATAGATAAATCAATTCTTATTTTAAATCTTATAAAAATCAATTAACGAAAATGATCTGATTGCAATAGACAATTGGCGATTTTAATTATTTAATCAACTTTAGAAATTAAAAATATACAACAATTCTTATGAATAAACTCGCATTTTAGACAAGATGACAAAGGAACTGTAGACAAGTTTAAACAAGTTCAGACAAGTTGAAACAAGTTCAGACAAGTTGAAACAAGTTCAGACAAGTTGTTTAGACCAGCGAGGAGGTAACAGCAAACAAGCCAATTCATTCGAAGATAGTGGTGAAAATGGCATGAAAGTTACTAACCTAGGTAGGCTTATCGTCGAGTGACGTCATTAAGAAAGAGTCTCTATCATCCAATCCGACGTCAGGAAATAGTCACGTGATTAAGTATAAAACCACGTGATATCCGGTTTCGCGATAAGAATTGGACATTTCACTGCAAATCATTCTGTTAGAAGAAAGTGTTTTGAAAAAGCCGGTAAATGTAAGTGATTGTAAATTTGTTAAAATTTAAATGCTTAAAATTGCGAGGCTATATAATTATTTTTTCAAATAATTCTAAAGAATTTGAAATGCTAAACTAACAGAAAAATAAAATTTTAAGTTATTTTTCATGACTTGATAATAGTAAAAGATTCGTCAGGTAAGCTATCCACCTTAATAAATCAAAAATTAATGCGAAAACCACTAAATATAAAGATATATTACAAGTTACTTAAATTGCAAACTAATGTGAGAATTTAGTTAATTTTAAATTTACCTGTGCTTGTCGATTCTATACTGGTGAATCATCGTGTAGAATCTTTGCCTATTTTCCTCCAAACTCTAAGTCTCACTCTATCAAATCATAAGTAATGGCCTACTTAGATAAAGTCTGATTTTTCGATTGTCTTCACTTAAGTTTCTGCGTATGTGCATACATAAAATTTTTTAGCTGTCAAGACAAACGATCAGTTACTAGGGTAAACAGTTGAGTGGTTGGTTAGGTAATGAGTAAACGAATGGTCGCCATAGTAAACAATTATTTCGTTAATGTATTCTGGCGTTAGGTGAAACAGAAAATATTAATTGTGTAAACAAACGTATATAAGTATTCTCATGCGTATATTGTCAATTTTTAAAGTATTTTGCACAGATACATATTTTTATTTTGTTGATTACATTTTGTAAATTATACATACATAAGCACAAATATTCACACATATGTAGACAAACATATTTCAGTAAGCACATAAAATTTTGTTAAGCTGCAAATAACATTTTGTTACCATGAAATTTTGTCAAACTTTTTTAATCATTCCTTTATTTTTTTTCATAATTTTTTTAAACTTTTTATTATTTTTTTACAAATTTTTTTAACTTTGAAATATTTTAGTACATATTAAAAAACCCATCTATATAATTTTCACAAACAAATGTATTCAACAGTGATGTATTACATAAAAATGCTATGTTTGGAAATTAACTTTGAAAAATATGAAGTATAAATCATTTAACGATTGGTCAATTTGTAGGGTTAATAGTGAAGTTCAGTTGAGGTCATGATGAATTTAATGGATAAAATTGCGTATGGTAACATACATTTTCAAAAGTAAAAAAAATCTAAATTTTTCATCAAGCTTCCACTAAAACATTACCAAATTTGATAGTAAAACTTATTTTGATATCATGTATGTGGGTGCTTGCATTATTCAAAATTTATTTGTTTTTGTTAACTTGGGACATTTTTCTTACGTTGTAAATATTTCAAAAAATTTATTTATTATTATTTTTTATTTAGTATTTACATTTTTTAATTCTTCTTTATCTGCATTTTTATAATGTTGTGATTTTTTAAAAACTTTTTTTATTATTAATATAAACTGTTTAAGAAACTTTTTTCTTTGAGTTGTGATTTTTAATTTCTATTAAGTAACATTTTACAAAAAATTTTTGCGTATTTTTGGTAACGATTCAATGGTATACAGTTATTGAGTATACATACGCATAAGTATATAATTATATCCATTAGTATATGCTTATAGATGAACTTGTATATTAGATCAATATAATTTTCAAAAATAAAAGGGGGTAAACTGAATAATTTTCTTTTACTAACTTATACAATTATTATTATTTTAAATAGTTGAAATTCTTTTTGTTATTCATTTATTAATATTCTTCTTTAATTTTTATACTTAATTATTGTTATTTTATAAGTGTTTAGAATGTTCCACATCAAGTTCATTTTCTGTTACCAAAATACCAAAGTTTTGTAAGGTAAATTGTACAGTTTCGTGAAATAAATATTTAATATGCAAAAAAAAAAAAAAAAAAAAAAAAAAAAAAAAAAAAAATTATGACTAACAAAAGAAGTAATTCACTCAGTTTTGATTAAAAATTCAGTTGGAATCAACATAAATATCTACTATTTCTAAAAACATTAGGTCTTAATGTGATGTTTGAAAATATGTTTGGAAGTTATCTAAAGTTAACCAGTCTTATAAAATCTGAATAGTGGAACTAAACTATTTTAATTAAAATAAATGTTTAAATCCAGAAACTAAAAGAAGTGTATTTATGATAATAATAATAAGTTGAAAAATAGCAACAGTTTCCTAAAATTACTATAGTCTGTGTGAGAAAATAGCTCTAACAAATCATACACATGTGACTAATTTATTGGGTCTGTTTAGCCCAGTGGTCAGTGATTCTCATCATTCGTTTCATACCTGTTCGAACTAAAGAACGTGTATGAAAAATGTTTATCTTGCATAAAAAATGGGGTTACTTCTTTTTAAAAGAAGTCATGTGTTTAAAATTCCCTTCGCTAATAATAATAAAAATAATAATTGCTTTTCAAATGCTAAAGTTTCTTTTTGCTAATAGTAAATTACAATTAACAAAATTTTCTTCTGTGATTCATTGGTTAAACTTATGTATAAAAAACAATAATAAAGTACAGAATAGGTATTTTCACTATCCCTATCTTTACTCAAATCTTCTTTAAGTAATATAGACACCAAAGAATCCTAATTATTATGATACATATTCGTTCCAAATGGTGAATTCTTCTCTGTTTTCATTCTGAACGTCTTAAATAAAAATCCTAAATGATATGAGATGTGTGTTGTTAAAAAGTAAGTTTGAACTACGATTATTTAAAATACTTTTGATAAAGAAATATGATTATTAAAAGTATATATTTGATATTAGTACCGAGTATATCCAAAGAACTAAGCTTCAACAATTTTAATTGTATCTACTAACAAAGTGAAAATACTTTATTGGGATTTATTTTGTGCATGTTATGTTAATACATCGTTCAAGAGAAAAAGCTTATTTTTAACAGTACAAATTAGAAATGCGATTCAGGTATGTTAAATATTATCAATCCAAACAAAAATGTTATTAAAAATAATTATGATAAAATGGGGATTTGTGTTGTTCCTTTGTGAATCTCGACCTATATTAAAGCATGCCTATGTATTAGAAATTCCAGAGGTTTTCCCATTGCAAGGCTCTTAAACTTAGTATAAATTTTAGGTAGACATGTTTGACAAAACAAATTTTTGAATAAAAAATATACAGAAAGTGGAGGGGTAACTTTAAAGTACATCCTTTAAAATGTACTACTAATAGTAATTTTATCTAAAAGTTTGGGTAAAAGGCCTAATGTGGCTTAACACTAACATTATGTTTTACTTAAAACAATAATAAGACAATTATTTTAATTAGTTTATTTGTCGAAACAATCTGTTATTAAACTACTTTTACTATATATAATTAAGATAATAAAATTCCAGTCTTGCCTAAATTTAAAATAAATGCATAAGTATGGAATTCATATATATTGTAATTAAGACAGACTCCAAAGAATCCTTATTCAAAAAATATCTGGTTATCTTATCTATTGAAACTGACCGCTAGGCTTTTGATTTTACCGCTTTATTGAAATCGGTATCTTAGATAACATACCTAATGCATGTGAGCGATAAGCAACCGTATTGGCAGTGCGTTTTCGACGTTGTTAGGTGGACGAAAATTGTCATGGATTATTAGCAGGTACTGTAATTCCCTTTCTTATTTTGATTCAATATTTAAAAAATATATACTAAAATAAAGGATGTATGTATTCTTTTCCGTTGAATTTGTATTTCATATATGTCATTTTGTAGTTCAGTTTTAAATTGTGTTAGGGAATATTTATATAATCTTCAAAATGTATAATTAACTGAGAGCACGTTATTCCGATTTTGATTATTTATTTTCCATTATAGTATCAGAAAATAATATTTATTAATTTTTGCGACATAAAATCATCACGGGTAAAATGAATCATGAGTAATATTTTTTTACAAAATTAATTTGCACAGTACGATAAAGAATATTTCATTTCAAACTCAAAAAAAAAAAAAAAATAAAATAAAATAAAATAAAAATAAAAAAAAATAAAAAAATAAATAAATAAAAATAACTAAATAACTAAATAAACAAATAAAATAAAAATTAATTCATTGAAAATAAATCTAATTCAAAAATCTGTAAACCATTAATCTTTCATATGACCTAAAACTATCATTAACTTATAGTGTTTAAAATTTTTTTAATTAAGAAGAAATCTTAGAAATACAATACTAATAACTATTAATGAAGCTCATAACATGAAATTCATCAAAAGTAAAATTAGCCTTTATAATTAGTCAATAATTAATTAATAATGAGTGTTAAAATGAGTCCGAAAGGAGTTATCCAATAATAATATATGCATGCATTTTCTCAATAAATAATAGGTCTTTTACTAAAGTGGCGGTCAAAGATATAAATAATATGGATAGTTTATAAATTTTCTAAATAAATAATTTAGGCAGTTTAGAAATTCTCTAAATAAATAATATACAGTGAGTCTAAAAATATGCTTATATTTTCTTAAGAAGTAACCATCTCAAAATGAATTAAAAATACGAAAACACAAAATTTTAAAACATAAATTCGAAAATTTTATTTAAATTGTTTGTTATTTTTATGTGACCGACGAGGGATATAGCCCCTAAAGGGAAGAGATGCCCTCCGTGAGGGTCTTTCTAAAAGAATGTATTTACTCAAGGATATTCAAGGTTCGAAGAAAACTCTGAACTATTAGTCCGACAGGTGCGATTGGAATTGTACTCAATATCGGTTAGGAATGAAACTCGCTCATCCGTTATTGCTATTTAAATTCCAATTAGTGAAGTCTTGTATGCGAAATTATTTTTACATGTTACAAGAAAATATTTTTGCGCTTTCCATAAAATCCTTCATTAATTTATCTGGATTTATTGGGTGCGGCATAGAATATCAGACAAATGTATCTTTCGTGAACATTAGTTCGTCAACAGATATTCAAAATTTCACCAACCACATTAAAAATTGTTAACGGAAAATTTTTATTAATAAGCGAACTTTACTAATTGACTCATAAAAAGAAAGAGGGGGTGAGTATTTTAACTAAACAGGGTAAAAGATTAAATAAAAAAATTATCAAACTTTGCTAGATGTCAAAAGAAAATATATTTTCTGTATACCTAAGGAAAATTTCTCCATCAAATTTAATTCCGATTAATTCCATACTTTAACAAAAACTTATTAGAATTATTGTTATTTGCAGTTCTAGATTTGCAAATGAAATCCCATTTGTATAACATGCAAGTGGAAAAAAGGGGAGGGGGTCAGATCACGTGACTTCAAATTCTTTTGAACCTATTTATTTTTAAATCATCATGTGTGTTCAAATTTAATTAAAAAACAATGAATGTTATTACTTAATTAAAAATTTAAATTTGGTAGGGTGTAATATTCTCAATACCTCCCTTTACTTGAAAATAAAATCTATTACATCAAACCCTCTTTCTTAAACTGACTTCAAAAATCTTGCTCGCTTATCGATAGTATTTCACTTACCTTGAAATTAAAAATAAAAATGTAAATAAATCTAAGTGAAGGTTCAGAATTTAATTCTATTTCAACTTATGTTTTCTGAAAAAATTTAAATACCCCTAAAATGTCTTTTATTATATCTTCTTCTAAAAAAAAAAAAAAAAAAAAAAAAAAAAAAAAAAAAAAAAAGCTGCCCGCAGGTATAGGGGCCTCTTTAGTCATGGTAGGAGTAGGAGGAGCTCATTTCTTACGGCAGGTGATGGAGGAGGCGGATGAGCCCTTTTCTCCCTCCCAAAAGAGCAGGAGGCCTAATTCGCACAAAAATATATCAATTCCTAAAAAAAAAAATATCATTTAAAAATTTTCATAAGTTCCAAAATTAGATATTTCAAATTTAATTCGTCATGCATAATTGAAAATTACACCTAATTTTATAGATTCGCTGAAAAATTAGAGAAATATTCTTTGTAATTCAATAAAATAAAAATCAATTATCATAAAATTAATTTTTATTAATTATTATGCTACAATTAAAAAAAAAAAAAAAAAAAAAAAAAAAACAGAAGAAAAAGTAAAATGAAATTGTATCTCTAAAAATTAATAAAGATACCATATTCTTTTAAAAAAATGAAAAAAAATGTTTGTGTGTGTGAATGTGAGTGTGTAAATCTGCCATTCACTGCTTATGACTAGACAATGTCTTAAGCAGAGAATGCCGGACCCAAGCCCGGATAAAAGATGAGGGTACACTCTGCGAAATAGGACAATTCTCCCAAAAAATCTTTCTTTCTTTCTTTTTTTTTAAATTTGTTTCAATCTCTTCAAAAATCTGTTTCTCTTTACGAAAATCACCCTAAAAGATAAATTCGAAATTGAACAAAATACTTTAAATTCTTTGAAAAATACCTCCTCTTTGTTAAAGTTTTCCTAAATTTAAACTCGTTCGAAAGAGAAGTAGTAGAAAAGGGAATCTTTCTCATTAAGTTCTATAATTTATGTTCTTAATTTTTTCTAAAAATATGCATTTAAACCTCAACTTATAGTTCGATAATAAACATAAAATTCAATCTTCAAAATTTCATCTCAACCTAAAATTCGATTTTTCTCCGCTGTAGGTCACTACCAAAATTTACTTTTCTTAACATGAGTATCTCCAAAATTAATCTCATGTTACAGTTCGATGAAAAAAAAATTCATTCTTCAAAATTAACCTTATGTCAGAGTTCGCTAAAAAATTTTAATCTTGAAAATAAACCTCCTGTTATAGTTCAATAAAAAAATCTCCAAAATTAACTTCCTGTTATAGTTCAATAATAAAAAAAAAATCTCCAAAATTAACCTTATGTTAGAGTTCGCTAAAAAATTTTAATCTTCAAAATAAACTTCCTGTTATAGTTCAATAACAAAAACTCCAAAATTAACCTCTTGTCAGAGTTCGTAAAAAAAATTTAATTTTCAAAATTAATTTCCTGTTATAGTTCAATTAAAAAAAATCTCCAAAATTAACCTCTTGTTAGAGTACGCCAAAAAAAAATTCCTTTTTGACCCTTCATCTTATAGCACACATTTTCCACAGGTGGAGGAGGAGGCTCCCTCCTATAGGTGGAGGAGCAAAAGGTGGTGGAGTAGGTGGAGGAGCAAAAGGTGGTGGAGGAGTTGCTCCACCACCCACCACCTGCTGGTGCTCAACTCTCCTTTCTCTCCTACTGCTATGTCTGCTGGTAGATGAGAAACACAATAATTATATTTCGTTTTTGGATCAGTTATTGGTTTCGGGACTTCTAATTCAAATGTGGATTTGACCATAGTGAACCACAAAGCAGGATCTGTTGGAATAAATATAGGGATTTTTACCGCACCTATTTCAGCCATGTTGAATCAAAAATGGAAACGAAGGAAAAGCAAAACTACAAGTTCTTGTCCGGTTGTCACCAATGTGGTGAGTTGTGTAGTAAAAGATGATGTATAATGTTCATTTACTTGTAGAAAGACTCCACTTGATTAACAATAACCCTTTAATAAATAAAATTTAACGAAAAGAATGCCGATCCTTTGTTGCACGGCTTACAGCAGCGCCACACTTCTAAATCATTGACTTTCTCATATACGTAGGTATTATAGGTCATTGTTCTAAATCATAACAACAACTAGAAGTGGAAGTAGAAGTGTTTTTATTGTGCTTATAGCGCCATTTGTTGAAAACGCCAGGGAGGATGGATACATCACCATACTGTGTTGTTTCAACAATGTTTTTTGACATCAACTTTGATGGATTTAAATTTGATTAAATAATAGAAAAAATATTAGTTTCAATAAAATACAGTTATTTAATTTTATTTATATTACATTATATTTCTGAAACATATGCAGATTTTTATGTAAACTCTCAATATTTTCATATTTTATTCATTTGTTCAAAGGTGTCCCTTACTTGTTCAAAGGTACCCCTACATGGGGCAGGTTTGAACAGAAATCTTTCAGCTTTTTAAATCCTCACGACTTTTTTAATTTACATGGAAAACTTTTAATTTCTGGTTCACATGATGAAGAAATGCATTGTTTTTATTATGTAATACTTAAAACGCAAAAATTATAATTCAAATAAGAAATATATCGATTTTTGAAAAAAAAAATGTTCAAACACGCCCCCCTCTCCCCTATGTATCAATTTCTTGGAGAATATATTCTTAAAAGATAGATCGCTAACAGACAGACGAACCGAAATCATAAATACATTCCAATTATGTTTGTAATTTATCTTATTAACTGTAGGAAAAAAAAATGGCTCGAAAGGAATAATGTCACATCTTAGCAATTGGAAATTTTATATGAAAATTGAATGAATTAAATTAGACTTCAACGAATTCATAAACTTAATTAATTCTAACAATCTTAATAATGTTCTTTTCTTATTCATTTAGCTTATTAAAGAGCTGATAAAATGCAAGATTAGTAAAAAGTGAAGAATTCAGAGGATACACACGAGATTACTTAAATAAACAAAATGGTATTTTCCCTTGATAAATTCACGCATTAAAAAAAAAAAAAAAAATGATAAATTGAAGCTACTTAAATTTATCTTCCCAAATTTTCCGGGGAAAAAAAAATACACACAAACATATATTCCCATGAGATAAAATAATACTTTTAGAAAGTTGGTCTTTGCTTTGTTGTTTATTTATCAATGATTTTGAAGAACTCATTGATACAGGATTTCAACAGGAAGTAATATTATAATGTTATGGACACTCTCAGTGCGAGCTTTATTTATTTATTTTTCACATTTTTGCTGTCCAGAAAAAACAGAACCAATAATGGAATTTATACGATTACATCACTCACAGTATTTTCATTTTTACAAAAAAATAGAACAATAGATGGCAGCACTAAAAGTTCCTCCGGAATTCTCTTCAATCAATATATCGGTCTTTCTCAATCATCCTTGCAGCTTTATCATCTATCAACCTATTAAAAAAAAAAAAAAAAAAAAAAAAAATCTGTAAAGTTCTTTAAGAAAGAAGAGAAAACAAAAATAAATGCAACCATGTATGGGATGAAATGATTTTAACATATATGTCAATATAATAGTATTAGAGGAACAAAGTGAAACAAAAAAAAAAAAAAAAAAAAAAAAAAATGAATTTTTTAAAATAAAAAAACGGGTAGGGGCCAAAAATTATCTTTATACTAGTAAATCAACTGTGCGAAGCTTTACCTCTGAAAAAAAAAAAAAAAAAAAAAAAAAAAAAAAATGGCTTGCGTCTGCGCTTTTGCTCTAAAATTCGAAATTTTGATTAAAATTTGACATTTAAAAAATTAAAAAATTCTTATAGAACAGAAATGTTTATTATTCAAAAGCGTTTTTTAAACCTTTATTACTAACTACTTAACGTATTTAAACTATAAAACAATGTCTTAATTTTGCATAGCTGGAACAAATGTGATACCTTATGGTAAAAGAAAAAAAAACGGCCCTACTACTCTATATTGGAATAAAGTATTGCTTCTTTTTTTTTTTTTTTTTTTTTTTTTTTTTTTTTTTTTTTTTAATATAGCTTTTACCAGTGATCTCGCTGACATTTGACCAACGTTAGTAATTTGGCTAATTAAAAACAAAAAGCATTCGCCAAATGAAAAAAGTATTAGCAAAATAGATTGGGCGTGTAGCACAAAAAAAAAAAAAAAAAAATCTTTAATTTTTTAATGTACTTCCTTTTTTTCAATGCGTTCTAAAATAATCTAAGTGTTTATAACTGCGACAATGATTGTTATTAATCTAATTTCAACTATCTGCTACAAATAAATTAAAAATATGTATGTATGCATATGTATAAAAAACGAAAAAGAAAAGAAAGATAAAGCAAAAATTGAGCACTAGTAATTTGGCGAATCTAATTGCTTGTTTACTTGCCAAATGAAAAATTTAGTAGCAATTTGGCGCAATGGCGAGCGACAGCGAGAACTCTGGCTTTTACATAGTTGTTTTTGGGCCCCACCAGTGGCCCAGAAGTTCTACCTCCGAAACTGGTAGACGGTAGGTGTTTTGTTCGAACCCAATCGCAACCGTCGGCCTTGCCGTTCGGAAATTTTCATGGTTTTCTTCCAACCTTGGATTTCCTTGCGTAAGCACGGGTGAGGTTCCCTTCGAAAGACCCCCACGGAGGGCACCCCCCCCCCTTAGGGCCTATATCCCACGTGTTGATAATCGGCCGATATTTTGATAAAATAAACCAAACCAAACCTAGTTGCTTTCAATACATACCCCGTGGTGGTGGCAGCATCTCATGTCCCAACCGTCTACACACAGTGTTTTAAATAAACATGAAATTGGGAATTTTTTTTCTTTTTTTTTTTTTTAAATCTTAGACTGGTGTAAGTTTTCTATGGATCAACCCAGATCATCTTTTTTGGTATCTACAGATTTTGGATGATGCTGTTAAGATCTCCTTCAAGTATATTTTTACGGGTTTTATAAAAGAAGACAAGTGGAGTTAAGCACGGGAATATTTTTATTGGAATCTATTCAGGCGCCAATTATCTTTAGAAAAAATGCATGCAATTAATACATAGCGATTGAAAGTTCTGTTACCACAATATATTTATGATATTTTAATAAAAATGGGAATTATATTTTTTTTACATAATGATCTTTTTCAAAGATGATTTTATAGCTATTTCAACTTTGAGTATGTCATCGTTTACTCAATCTAACCTTTTGCATTTATTATAATATGTTGAGAAGCGAGCTGTTTAACCCTTTCCTGCATAGAAAAATTCTGTTCATAAAATGGAAATTATATGAATTTAGAAGCGCTTTCTTAGAAATTTAGAACTACTTAATTTAAGTTTTCATTGTAAAAGCAAATTTTTTTAAATATTATTGGCGCAGTTTGTAAGTATGGAATTATTAGGTGTGTGACCACTGTGCCGAATAAGGCGTATTAACTGCATTAAGGTTTTTATAAAAACAGTCCCAAATTTTGCCAAGTTTTTTTGCTTATAATTTGCAGTGTTCTTAGTATAAAAAAAAGTTCTTTTAAGAAAATATGAAAAAGAACATTGTACTCAATACCTTGTTATCAGAATTAAAAAATAATAAAAAATGTATGAAAAATGAGAAGGTTTAATAAATAACTTTTCACTACGCAAACGGGAATGGTATCAAAATTTCATTTGCATAATGTGTTAGATAAATGTACAGAGCAACTTTCCCCGAATTTCGGCAAACCCGAACCCCATTTTCGGCGAAAAATCCTCCAAAGTTCAAAAACTTTTTTATCTCAGAAAACGATAAAATACATATTTGCGAATATCCATGCAAAATTTCAGAACTCGGGGACACTTGGAACAGGTAGCAAATGAGCTTTTTTAATTGTAGTCACTAGAGTTTAAAGGACTAGCGGCCATTTAAAATGTGTTTTCCTGAAAATGACTTTTTTCATATTTTGCCTAAGTTCAAAGTACTAAGGCTCAGTGGTAAAATGATTTAGAAACAAAGTGTTTATGTTTTTAGAATCTTAAAAAATTTTGCAACAAAAGTAAGGAGAGATATTTTTTTTTTAGCCATTTCTGAAAATTTTACATAAATTGGTAAACATGAAAATTATAATGAATTTAAGGAAATTTACCATGCGTAATTTCTTTCTTCTTCTTCTTCTTTTTTTTTTTTTTAGCTGATTAAAATAGAAAATTAAAAATATCTATCCCTAAGTCTTTTCATATACTATAACACTATTTAAGAAATTTTAGTAACACCAGAATATTGAAAATTGAATGAGGAGTAGCAATTTTAAAAAGTGCATTTTTCGACAAAAAAAAATCATAAAAATCCCCATAAAAAATATACTTTCTAATAAAAAGTGAATTTTTTTGGTAATTATTCCTTACAAAAATATTCTTAAATAATACACCAAAATTCATTACTTTAAAATCAATAATAAAAATTTTGGGTTTTTTTCTTACGGGTCTCCCTTAAACTGCATGAAATCCAACGGCATCAATAAGTTAAATCATGAGTTTACGAATGAATAAATTTTCCTTTATTATTATTTTTTTTAACATTACGATGGTAATTGAGGAGATGTGATCCTCAAGTCTCAAGAACTTGACTAAGGTGCCATAAATCATGTTACCATTGAAAGTTTAAGAGAGTATAAAATTATTTTAATTATCTATTCTTCTTTTTATAAATTTCTTTTGTCATAAATAGACCAAGCTCTCATATTATTTCAAATTACTTTATACATTTCGAATTAAAAAATGGTGGCGTGTTGCAGAATTCTTTATGAAATCAAGGTGTGCCTCTGTTGAAAAATGGATAAGAAAATTAAGCACCAGCTTTACGGAGTTGAAATGGAAAATCGATCATAATTCTGCAACTAATTTTTAAAAAAGTTTTTGTATTATTTAGTCACTGTGATTAATTAAGGGGACAAAAATAATATTTTAAAATTCGTGGTGGAAGTTTGCATGATTTTCTCCCGATAAGTCGGCGCCTATGCTGAGAAATACTGGCTTAAAGTATCACAAATTAATCAAATTTTAATATAAAAAAATTAAAAGAAGTCGATTTTTTAGTCAAATTATAAATACCAGAAACCTGACAGCCTGACACCTTAAGGAGAATAAGAGCCTTATTAACAATCATCAACTTTTTTAAGTGCTCGAAACATCCTCAAAATTTTTATAAAAATCTGATGTATGCATTCACCTGTTGAAAGTTTCCGTACCTGAAGTTATATTAGCTTCCTTACGATCGATAACTTTATGACCTTCTCCGCCTCACCTAAAAATATTCTGCCAAGGTCTGTAAAATAAACTCAACTATGGTCGTCCCTTTTCTGTTTATTTTGGCGACTACATGACCTTCTGAGGCACTCATCGACTTTTTTCCAAGCTTAAGGTCCGTTTTACTAGAATTCAGCTATTGAAATCTTTAATACTCGTAAGGCACCGAGGTAGTGCCCTAGTTGTGCTGACCCAATTTGATCGTCGCAGGCCGCTTTGCTCGAAAAAGAAGTAAAATTGAGGGGGAAAAAGTAATAGGTTGAGGATTTGAGTTCAAACGCAAGAAAACAGATGTTGTTTTCTCGCGAGTTATCTCGAATTTTTTTCAATGCATACATATTGTGTTTAGGATTGCTTCAATAAAATTCCCTCTTCATTCTGACCCATTTATTCAGCACCTACGCCTGTGAAAGGGCTCTATTTAAAAAATGAATTCACATGGATAAATACCGTAAAGTACCTAAAGTATCCCTCCCCCCCTAGAAGAAAGAAAATTCTAATAATTTTAAAGGGGGCTTATAATTGGAATTTTTGTGAAAATGATAGGAAAATTGGGAAGCTGGAGGATGTATTTGGGATTCATGAAATTTAACAGGATTTATTCAATTTTCAAAATAAAATAAGATCAAATTGGCATTTTTTATTTTAAAATTCCTTTTTATAGAAACTAAGTAGTTTCCATTAATGAAAATAATAAACTAATCAAATCAATTTACATTAAGAATTAATTTAGATATGAAAGAAATATGAACAAAAATGATAAAACTTAAGCTCAATATAAATATCTATTAAATATTAGTGCATAAAAGTAAAAGGAAACATTAATAGTGTATTATACAGGGTGATTCAAAATTATGTGGACAAACTGATATGACAAATCAGCATTACGACAAGGATAAAAAAAAATCACATAGGAACATAAGGCCGCAAACCACTTATTGAGTCACAAATACAGGTGTTTCATTCTAACTACACTCGGTTTGAAAGTAATAATTTCGGAGAAATTAAAAATATTGTAATGAAAATGCAACGATATGTACCTTATTTTGTGTGAAATGTGATAACGTTGCGAAAAGATGTGGAAAAACATATTGCTCAAGCAATCGATGATACCGTATAAACTGATCATCACAGTCCATAATGTGAGGTGCCAAGTGCATATTGCTGGCGCGCATAATGCACACTTTTCCCTCTTTTGTTTGGTGTTATTACATTTAAAACAAAGGTGAGAATGTCTGTTAAATGTTTAATCATAATATACTTCAGTTTTCTGAAACTTATTACCATCAACCCAAATTGAGATAGGATGAAACACCCTGTATTTGTGACTCAATAAGTGGTTTGCGGCCCTATGTTCCTATGTGTTTTTTTATCCTTGTCGTATGCCTGATTTGTCATATCAGTTTGTCCTCATAATTTTGAATCACCCTGTAGAGAACATATGACACTCTAATACAATGTATAAATAGATTAGATAAAAATAAATTGCATAAGATACCTTCATTTAGAACCATTTTATACATATTTAAAAGATAAAAAGCTTCAGAAAATAAAACTTGATGGGGGGAGAGGGGTATAAATGGCACTTTGTCAAATGAGGAAAAATTCACATGTATGGGGAGGGAGGGTTATATTCGGAGAGGAGCTTGCTTTCGTACTTTACGGTATTATTACCGTAAAATGGGGTGAATCGGAACACTTTTCAACTTTAACGTTAAAAAAGAAGGCAACAACTGATTTTTTAGTTTTTTTATTTTTCTACTAGAAACGTCGGTCTTGTTTTGTTCTTTACTTTTTAAGCAAAAACGAAACATTTTTACTGTTTATATATATATTATTTATTTTTTTAATGGTGTTCCGATTCAAATTTTAATAGGGTTAATAAAAACAGGTAATAATGATAAGAGAGGAATAGGAACACGTAGTTACTGTGAAACCAAGCCTTTATTTTATATACAAGTAAAGATATGCCTTTTTAAAAATTAGAAAACAACTTTGAAATCAAGAAAAATTAAAATTTATTTTAAGAAATTATATTTGAATTGCAAATGTAAAATTTAATACAAATTCATCCTTGTTCTGTGTTATCCTTTGCTAGTAGTCATTGGGTAAGTGAATCTATTGAGTAGCCTCAATCGCTGCATGTATTAATACGATCTACTAATACGCCCTCATCCCCAGCCCTTAGCACTATTTGCACACCTCTCTTTTTTAATTGGTTTTTCATTTCGAGATGTTGGTTTAATATTGTGGATCTCACAGAATAATTCTGTGCAGTTTTTCTAAATAATTTGCTGTTTTTAAATTATTTTATTGTGTGTTCAATGTCTGTTGGATTAGGCGTTGATTTTTTTGTTTAACCAAGTAATTTCTTGGCACCTATAAACTCTTCAAGTAATTAGAACAAACAAAATATTGTTACAATACATATTATTACGTAGTGGTGCAAACATGTCAAAACTGAAATTCCCTACCCTTAATGTTATTACCTTCTTATAAAAAAATTGGCAACTAAAAATATCATCACATATATTTATAATGAATTTACTTGTATGACCAGGAAGTTTCCTTCCTATTCACCCCATTTTACGGTACTAATAATTAATTTTGGTAAGATTTATTTAAATGGCTATTATGGCGGGATTTTTTTTTCGCTCAAGTTGTTTTGGCTCAGCGATGTCGTTATGGATGGGCCAATAAGATCCGTTCTCATCGCTTACAAAAATAGTAGTACTTCATCGATCAAATATTTTAAAAGATAATTTAAAAACGTAAAATGTGTTATTTAGAGTCCAGGTGATTTATGATGAACAACAATAGCTAATATTCTTATTATTATAACTATTATTATAATCATTAATAATAAATGTTGGGTACTATAAATAAAATTATGTTAAGAATTGTGTTAACACATTCGCAATGTCTGACACGAATTCGAATCTTTTGAACATGCGTTACTCCACGCAGGAAAAGTGACATATTTCAATATTTCGCAGAAATATTCACAATATTCATATCTCATTAAAAACAAGTCGTTGAAACGTGACATTTTCTGATTAAGAAATATTTACCTCATAAACAGGTTCCATTTTACCAGTTTTCACGTTAATTTTGAAACACTATTAAACATAGTTATGTAATTAAAGATTATGGTTAAAAATATTAAAATTTGCAATTGTAAGAATAGGTGATTAGCACACTTCCATACCACTTCCTGTTTGTCTTCCAACTATTTCTACTTCATTACAGATCTTTCTCATGCAAATATGTATAAAAGAAACAACGGAAATTTGTAACTTTTCCTTTCGATTTTCACAAACTTCCAATTTTGGTGTACCGCACATATTATATGCGCCTGCTGCTTTCATATACTGTACCTCACTCCGAGTCCTTTGGAAACATTGAGTCGAGATATTTTTTTTCAGGGCACTCTGAGTATGCACTTCTATATCGCTTCTTTGGATGTATATCAATTCTTTTTACGACTGCCGTTTTAGATTTGTTGCTTGGCGGGATCAGTTACAATGAGTTGCTTTTGATGAGGTAACACTCCTTTTTGTAATGTATTTCATTTGCATTATGCATATTTCATTTTCATTCAGAAAAAAAAAGAAAAATGCCAGCGGTAAAAAGATAATTTAACATTTATGATTTAAAATCTTCAAACCTAATAATGCCTGTCTTATAAGACATAATACTGGACTTTTAAAATCATTCAAAATATTTTATCAATTCTTTCATATTTCAGAAGAATTCATTTATTTTTCAGAAATACTAAAATACGTGTAACAAAGCAGCAATTTTTGTTGTTGCTGTTTTTTAAACTATCGGATGATACATTAATTAATTCAGCAAGGATTTTATCATGATAACTTTTGAATCAATGTCTTAATATTTTCAAAATTTATATCAGTTTATATTAAATATTTACATATGTACGAACTAACTATGAACAATAAAAATTTGTTTTATTAGCGAGCGTGTTTAAAGTAATCTATTTATATAAAATTGAAGTGAAAGAAAGTGTAATAAACCATTCTAGGAAGAACCCAATCGCATCTCAGAACCAACCTTATAGTCTAGGCATTTGGTGCTCAAAAAGGACAAATAAATGCAAGTTTTGGTGTAGTTGTGATATTTGGTGCCTTTGTTTTATGGGTCGCTGAACACGAATCTAAAGTTATCCAACAAAATTTATCCCGAAAAATACGTTTTTTGGGCAAGTAGGCCAGTCAAATTGTCAGAAAAAAGGGCCGATAGATGCAAAAATTCTGCTAGAAGATTTTATGTTTTTAAAATATTTATGTGGATGCTAGTAACAAGAATTAATGGTTTTCCAACAAAATATCTCGAGGTTAAATTTTGTAGAGCCAAAAAACCACAAAATCTTCGGACTTTTTTCAGTTTTTTGCCTATAACTCAAAAATTATAAAATTTTTGCGGACTATACTCAGTTACAAAAAGAAAGAGCATAAAATTCTCAATAAATTTTGTTATAAAAACGTTTTTCTAAACCCATTACTTAGCACGCTATGGTTTTTGAAAATGTCACTTTTTTTTTAAAACTTTACAGAAAGTGACCTATTTTTCGCCTTCCATCCAAAAAACTTTTATTCATTATTAACAATGAAAATAAAATACACCTATCGATGGATAAGAAATGAAAGTTTTAAGAGAGGCAGGTAGAAGAAGCACAAATTCTAGAAATCCCATAAGAAAAACAATTACAAAGGGTGGGCCGGGGATAAAAAAAGAATTGAAGATGGTTATTGCGGCCACATGACGTTCCCAAGCCAATTTCGTTCAGATGCAAGTGTTCTTTTTTAATGACATACAATTCTAATATGCTGCTATTCAGTTTATTATATTTCTTATCGTGCAGTAATGAAAAATGAGTGAGCTCGACCCAAAATTCTGTTTCATTTGCCAAACGGCTTCGAATGGTGATACTCTCGTTGTGAGCCAGAATGAACTTGCCAAGCTCTTTGAAGATAGCGTTCACTGTCAAAGTAATATTCATCAAAAGTAGTATTCATCAGTATTTTGAAAATTAGCAAGGAAGTTATAATCCAGGACGATTGCCGAAAAACTTATGCGAATGAGAGAATGATAGCAGCATATGTTCGTCGGGGTGAAGATTCTACACAGACTATAGTTTGTCCCTCAGATCGAGCACTTCTTTCAAGTTTCAAGAAAATTGCTTCTTATGTGAAGGTAGCAATCTCGGTGATTTCAACGAAAAACAGAAAAAAAAGCCATACGGAAAGAGAAATTTGACACGCAAAGTAATGAAGTTTGAAGCGAAAATTATATTTCTGAAAGCTGCAGAAAAACGTGGGAATGAATAATATCAGAAAGTAATTGAAGGTATTCAACACGAACCACTTGCAGATGTGAACCTGACTTGCAGATGCATGGTATCATAGTTTTTGTTGAGTAAAACTAGATCAATCTGTAACAAGTAGAGAAAAAAAGGACTCGCATCATCCATTGATGAAGCCAATGTCAGAAACAAGAACCTCTTCATTTCATTGCTTAAAACAAATTAAAAATTTTAAAACAAGAATTTCAAAATAACAGAATTCAAGTTGAGCAGGTAAAAAAAGAAGCTGATGTCATGATAGTTATATCAACCATTTCAAGAGCCGAATCTTTTGAAAGCGTCGTAATTGTCGGAGAAGATATTGACCTTCTCGTGATCATGACGAGCTTAGGCTATTAGCCCAAAAATGTGTTTAAAAAAAAAAAAAAAAACAGGAAGAAGTAACAACGAAACAAAGTGGTTTTTAACCATGTCGTTCAAATACAATTGCAACAATGTTCTTTTTACTAATGCAATCAACGGATGCGAGACAACAAAGAAAGTCAAAATTTTGAAACACTTTGAAAAAACATGATCAGCTTAAAACAAGTTGGAAATTGCACGTGAACGTAGCAAATCAGGTGCGTTCGTACGATAACGAAGTTTTAAAAATATTCAAATCTTGCTGATATAGTAGAGCGTACTTCGGATACAGTATAGTAGTCGAAATCTTTTTTGTGTTCCTGTAAATATACAGAAAGTAATTTTTATTACACCTCAGAAACGTATATCTTATTCATAAAATGTGAAATAGCTGAATATAATTAAAACACGCCCCAAACAATATTTCCCCGTATAGCATTGTGTAGTGGAATACTTTTGTGTGGCCCTGTAATTTAATAATAAAAATTCTTTGCATCACAGATTGTACAGAATGCATATTTTAGTATATACTTCATAGATTCATGCCAATTCTATTATGTTCGAATGAGTGTAACATCATAAAATGCATTTGAAACTTTTTTCCCATTGACTGTAATGTAATGGAATACCTTTGATTGCCCCTGTAATTGATCTATGCATCCGATTTTCATAACATTTGAAATGACTCGACAAAATTACGCAATAATTATATGTTTTAAATTTCAAACGATTAAAATGCATTTGAAAATTTTTTCTCAATTGACCGTAATGTATCGGAATCCTTTTGATTGTCCCTGTAATTGATCTATGCATCCGATTTTCATAACATTTGAAATGACTCGACAAAATTACGCAATAATTATATGTTTTAAATTTCAAACGATTAAAATGCATTTGAAACTTTTTTCCCCATTGACCGCAATGTAACGGAATCCTTTTGATTGTCCCTGTAATTGATCTATCCCTCCGATTTTCATAAAATTTGAAATGACTCGACAAAATTATGTTATAATTATGTATTTTAAATTTTAAACGATTCAGTTGGGTAGTTTTTGTGTTGTTATATGCGGACGGACAGACAGACAGACAGACAGACGGACAGACAGACAGACGGACGGACTGAGCGACAACAATAGGTGCTACGTATTTACATAATTACGAACGCACTTAAAAATAGCCAACGTGTTCAATAAATTAGGGTCTACCCGTCAAGAAATCATCAAGGTTGAAGAAAAATTCCATTTTGCACTATACAGTGGATGCATAGATACCACGCAGAAATGGAACACCCTAAGGTTCCAGTTATTTGCTAAATCTGCCACAAAAAGCAAAGTTCATCATTCATAACTACCACCAACACAAGAGGCAGCTTAGCATCATTTTCTCCGATGTTATCATCAGGTAAGATAGGCTCTAGGAAACAACATCCCTCCTGAAGAATGGAGGGAACGACTCACAGGTCGAACGATCTCTTTCAGCCAGTATGTGCCAAGACCCGGCATCTGAATCCTTGCTACATGTTGTGTCATATAGCTGTAAAAAAAGGTGCAGCAAAGAATGTTCTTTTCGTAAATTAAGACTCAACTCAAGATGGATTAAGAAAAAAACCAAAGTTTTTTATCTATAAAATTTTTTTAATACCTGTATTAACAACTTTATATCCACATATTTACCAATTATATCAGGTATTATCGTAAGTTCAAAATGGGGGAGTTTTCTACGTCCAACTACCAAAAAATTCAAAATTCTTTTTCAAAAAATAGCATATAAATATATACACATATAAGCACATACTCTGTATATTTCAACATGTTTATTTATATTATATCAGTTATTAATATAGTATTCTGTACAATTTATTACATACAATAAATCCAATTCACAAATCCTTTTTTTAAAAAATAAGCATATTGCATCGAGTCTTTTAAAGTGTTTAAAAATGATGATAATGATAGTTCGAAGTTCAAGTTAAAAACATAGATTTGTCCACAAAGTATTCTGTACGATTTATTACATACAATAAATCCAATTCACAAATCCTTTTTTAAAAAGTAAGCATATTGCATCGAGTCTTTTAAAATGTTTAAAAATGATGATAATGATAGTTCGAAGTTCAAGTTAAAAAACTAGATTTGTCCACAAAAATTGGTCCAGAGAGTCCCAGTATTTAAATACATAAGTTCATATAAGATTCATTACCTTTTTAATTTTCATTACTAGTTCAACGTAGTTCATTTCCTCCATTTTTTTCTCACTTGAAAACGCTTTCGCGTATTTCTAAGGCATCTTCAGTCAAGAATAAACAACTCATTCAGTTTTTCGGCAGAGATTTTCGAAATTTTCCTCCTTTTCTTTTTGCTTGAGATATCAGCTGGCGCCATCTATTATCAATAATTGCGTGTGTCATATCATTACATACTATTTTCTCATTTTCTTCTTGTAAGGTTTTTATTTCTATTGCTTCTCTGATCAAAGCATTGTGAAGGCATCCATAATTTGCAATTTTTTCAATCTCTATTGTCTTATTTTTAATCGGAGTTTCTATGTTTTTCCTTGCCAATGCTGTTTTTTGATTATTGTATTTTAAGTCTCGAATATGCTCGCTTAATCTTTCAATTTTCCTTTTGGTCATCCCTACGTATACAATATCTTCATTATTATTATTTTTACATGTAATTTTATAAATCCCAGCTGTTTGTAGGTCATCGTATTTTTCTATATCGTTGCGTATTAAATTGAAAAGGGAGGGATTTGGTGTTAATGGTACTTGTTTTCCTAGTTTTTTTATTTCTCTTTTTATTTTAAGTGAGATGCCGTTTAAGAATGGAAAGGGGGATGTGAAATCATTTTTCTTCTTCTGTGCTGGCTGGATTAGGTCAAATTTATCTTTAGTTTTCTGTATTAATCTTTTAATCGTTTCTTTTGAATGTCCTGCATCAAAAAGAACTCCCCCATTTTGAACTTACGATAATACCTGATATAATTGGTAAATATGTGGATATAAGACTCAACTGCTCGGCAATTTGTAAATAATGTAATGGGATCAACTTCGAAAATGTCGACGACATCATTTATCCAGAAAAAGGGGATGTAAAAATGTCACCGTAAGTATTTTTTACTTACATTCAGTTAAATACCTAATATTAATGTTCTCCACTAAAGCTCTAAATACAAAAAAAGTTACAATGTTCTTAATTTTTTTTTTTTTTTTTTTTTTTTTTTTTTTTTACAGTGTTATCGTTGTAATTCATCATGATTGTTATCATGCAAATACCTGTAATTCTAGTAAGTTAAATTAAAGAGGATAAAATAATTAAAAAATGCATCAAATTTTCGTTTTTGCAAATTTTCCACTAGTTAGAAAAAATGAGTCACTTTCAGAAAGCTGTAGCGCGCTTAAAAATGGCTTTAGAAAAACAGTTTTTAAATGAAATTTGTAGAGAATTTTATGCTCTTTCTTTTTGTAATTGAGTATAGTCCGCAAAAATTTTATAATTTTTGAGTTATAGGCAAAAAACTGAAAAAAGTCCGAAAATTTTGTGGTTTTTTGGTTTTACAAAATTTAGCCTCGAGATATTTTGTTGGAAAACCATTAATTCTTGTTACTAGCATCCCCATAAATAGTTTAAAAACATAAAATCTTTTAGCAGAATTTTTGCATCTATTTATGACAATTTGACTGGCCTAAAGTGTATTAAGCTAAAATTTATTTTGTTCTAAAACACTCTTAAAACTACAGAAATCACATTCTCAGAAATTTTCATTCATACGTGTCCATGTATAAAATTCTTTACGTGGTCGTCTATTTCATTTAATCTATATTCTGTAAACATTTATTAGTAAAATAAATGCACTTCAGGTTAAAAATGCAGAACTTATTTAAAAACTACCTTTAAGTAATTTACGCTCATATTCAGTAACATTTGCGGGCTCTTTTAGGTAGCACTATATATCAACTATTGCTTTTATACACACCATATAATGTGTATATGTTTAGTGAAATTAGAATTAATTAAATTGCATTTCATCCGTCCATCAGCCGTTATCGGATATATATACAGTACTTCGGAAAGAATAAACTATTTGAAATCTTTTGTGTGTTTCTGAAAATGCTATGTACTTCATATTATGCATGACTGTATCGTATAATTTATATTAAGACTCAGCTACATATATCAATATTATTATATATGAAATACTTCTAATATAATTAAAATATGTCGCACACAATTCTCCCTTTACCATTATGCAATGGAATTCTTTTGTGTTGCTCTGTAAATGAATAACAGCATTTTATTTTTTTACTGCATATTTTACAGAATGCATATTTTAGTGCACCTTATAAGTGTATTTAAATTTTAATACATTAATGTACCAGTAAACTTTTGACTTCCCTGCAAATAAACTAATCATGTTAAAAACTTCATTTGAAATAGGGTTAGCTCTAGGGTAAATGTCAATAACGTCCAAATTTTTCATGGCAATCCGAGTGTATTTACAGGAGTTAGAGCGCGCACAGACGGACAGACAAACTGAATGCATAAGCACTTTTCAACTTTGTTAGAAAGTGCTAAAAATGAGTATATCTGTGATCGAAATCTTCATTTGCGATTAGAAAATAATAATAACAATAATAATAATAATAAAGCATTTCTTAACTTGGCTTTTAAATAATATAAATGAAATTAGTAAAACAGGCTTTAATTGATAAAAGCTGACACGGACTTTAGTTCTTAAAGTTCAAAAGTGGGTATGAAAAAAATTCTGGAAAAGAGGAATTATGGCATTGTACATAGATTTAACAAGAAAACTGACTATTTTAAGCAAAGATTGACTATAAATAGTTCAAAAGATTATATGATTGACTACGATTTACAATGAAGTTGCTAACAATAAATAAGGCAACTCATTATGAATCATTATTTAATTATAAATAATTATGTAAATTATTAAGTACATTTACTTAAAAAACAAAAAATACTATTTCCGCTTTCTTTTACTTGAGGCTCCGTACTTACCATACCGACATTTACAAAGTAGGAAATATACTTTTGGAATTAGTGGGTGTTTTTATTACTACCAATATTATAAAAATTTTTGCTGATAGTAAATACAGGGTGTTTCGCAACCAGACCGACAAACTTTGAGGGATGATAGTAGACATGAAGACAAACATTATTAAATAGGAAACCATGGGGCGCAAACGTCTTCAGTAGGAGCTAAGGGCCATTAAAATTTGAGGTGCAAAAATTCAAACGATGATAAAAAATGGAAAAAAGGGTCGATTCATTTTCGATTTTCAATAAAATCATTCTTTATAATACGATAAAAAAAATTATAAAGATTACAATTGAAAATTGTCGATAGAGGGGGCTTTAGACTTTAGAGTAACGAACAACTACTTTTTACCGTTATTTTGTGCATGGGATTGAAATTATTTTAAACTTTAGACTTTAACTTAAATTTTAATCCCAAAATCGGAAACATTGGGATCGGGTAACTGGCGAAAATTTAACTGTGAACAGAGGGGCGGATTTTAAATATTCATAAACATTATACAAACTGGTCGATTTTGTTGCGGTTTGCGTGTAGTTCATTCCCTTGGTAATTATTTTATTCCAAATGACTTACAGCTTTTGTGTGTCCATTTTTTGATAGAGGGCGCTTCCGACACATCTCCGACATTTCAATGGCATTACTCCTGTGTGTTTTACTACCAGACCAACATACTTCCAGAAAGTGTTAGGGATGCAAAGCGACTCGGAATCATATAGGAATGTAACACGGAAAATGCCTTTTTAGCGACCTGTGGTTAAAAGAAGCAGAGAAAAAAGCAACATAAAGAGGTAGTGAAACAGCAACACGTTAATGTCGCTGAAAGCAATTTAGTTAAAGGTTTTACTACAAAAGGTATCCGAAATTACGACCAGAAGTAGTCGGACATGCTTGAAAGCAGTGTCGCATGCATTTCCTTACGCTTTGAAAGATTCCTAACATCTCGGATAGCCTTCTGGCAGCTACAGAAATTCGAGCTGACAGGTCTTCCACTGACGGTACAGGAGTCTCATACATTCAACTTTTCATTTGATCCCAGCAGAAGAAATCCATACAGATTCAGATTCAGACTGAGCCAGGTGGTGGGGGGCTGCCAATTGGTTTGAGCTCAACTAGCCCCACCCAGCAATGTTTATTAAAATATACAGAATAATTATGCAGTAATAAAATAACGGTAGGTAACAAAAAGTAATTGAGATAATGAAGTAGGTGCGACAATCTGGCAGGCCAACGAACCGGGCCACCCCTACCTATCCACTTCTGTCCACATGTTACGTTCAGGTGTCTGCGTACATCATTGGTAAAAAGTGGAGGAGCCCCATCGAGCTGTAGAGTGGCGCAACGAAAGAGAAACATGTGCTTTTATCAGAAGTTCCGACAGAACGTGTTGTAGAAATATCAATTAGTTTTTTCTCTGCTTCTTTTAACCCTAACTCGTAAAAAAGATATTTTTGACATTACATTATATTATGATTCCGAGTCGTCTTTGCAACCCTAACACTTCCTGGAAGTATGTTGGTCTGGAAGTAAAACACCCAGGAGTAATGCCGTAGAAATTTCGGAGAAGTGTCGAAAGCTCTCTCTAACAAATATGGGGACACCAATGCTGTATGTCATTTTGAACAAAAGAATTACCATGGGAATGACCTACAAGCAAACCGCAATAAAATCGATTAGTTTGTCAAATGTTTATGAGCGTTCAAAATCCCCTCCTCTGTTCACAGTTAAATTTTCGCTAGTTACCTGATAACAATGTTCCCGATTTTGAACTTAAAATTTAAGTTAAAGTCTAAACTTTAGAATAATTTCAAGCCCGTGCACAAAATAACGGTAAAAAGTAGTTGTTTGTTATTCTAAAGTCTAAAGCACCCTCTATCGACAATTTTTTAACGTAACCTTTAAAAATTTTTCAGAAACAAAACGTGATATAAAGAATGATTTTAGCGAAAACCACAAACGAATCCACCCGTTTTTCCGTTTTTTATAATCGTTTTAAGTTTTGGACCTTAAACTTTAATCGCCCCTAGCTCCTATAGAAGACGTTTGCGCCCCATGGTTTCCGATTTAATAATGTTTGTCTTCATGTCTACTATCATCCCTCAAAGTTTGTCGGTCTGGTAGTGAAACACCCTGTATATCATTGAAATTATAAAGATAGTATTATTAAGATTGCTTAAATTATAAAGATATTTATATTTTAAGCAACTTGATGGACGATAACCCAGAAGTTGAATTGGTTAATAATATGAGCAGATTAGTTTTAATACATTAGATGATTATAGCAATAACAAATATCGTGTAGAAGGTGAAAGTCAAGTAGAATCAATTGACTTCAACTCTATAATCGTTCCAAGTTAGTATTTATCTCACTTGTGTAATGCGGAAATATAAAAGGTAAAGAATCAAGTTTGATGTAAATAAATATTGTGGTATTGGTTTAAAAAGTAAAAAAGTATTGAATTTTACTGAATTAGAAAGTATAAAGTTTGATTAAATAATGATTTATGTATAAAAATTAAGTTTGAATGTGATAAAATTATGAAAATCAGTTTGTAAACTCTCATTTTTATAAATACTACTATGAAAATATTCTTTTAATATAGAATTTCTGCTTATTGATGAGACTAAAAAATTAATTTTTTTTGTTTAAATTTGAATATTTATTGAGTGTATGTAATACAAGGATTAAAATCTTACATATTCGGTGTTAAATTTTTCAAGCTAAATATGTGGTTTGTAATCCAGAAAAAGGTGTGATTTTAATAAATTTGTAAATATGTTCATTAATTTTTTTAGTTATTTCCCAAACATGTCATTCATCTGTTAATGTTTTGTAACTTTTGTAGAAAAAACATTTGATTTTTTGGTAATTTGTAATACTTTTTTGTTCAACAGTTGATTTTATTGATTATTAGTATTCTCATTCGACAGTAATTTCACGTATGAGGTTATTAAATATTAAATATCTATTAATTTTCTTTACTGTTCCATATGATAGTAATATTTCTGAGGAACAGGTGTGATAACTACTAGACTTTGATTGACTTATTTTCTGACAAACGTTTGAAAAGTGTTGTAAGTGTGTAATAATGAAATATCTATATACTATCGAGAGTCGAGATTGATGTAGATAAGTATTGCAGTAATAGTCAATTCTTTGTTGAATTTTAAGAAATTGTATGAGAACAGGGTTTTTTACATGGAGTTTATGTAATTTCAGTTACAGATTCTCGACAATCAACCCAAAAATGGATAATTACCATAGTTAAAAGTTATGATGCAAACATCTAAGCAATATTAATGTTAAAAAGTTGGTCTAATGTTTGCTCTTATGTTGTGAATATTTCGAATAGTCTGGTTTGAAATATTAAATGTTAGTAAAAATTAAACTTTGTATTCATGTATGTTTCATATTATTAAACTGTGAAGATAATATTCATATTTGGAAAATGTTGTTGGGTGTTTTAATAATTTTCTGATAAGTAGATAAAAACAGATGTTAAAATTCTGTACTGTTAAAATATATAGGATCAAAAATAAAGTTTGATGAAAGTAAGTATTGTAAAAATTCAGAAATTTTTGAAGTGCAAGATGAATCATGTCCTAGTTTGATTAATAATATGGGTAGAATATCTCAGAGTAGTTTTAATATGTCAAGTGTCTAAAGCAGCAAGAAGTGACTTTTTCGGTTTTCTAGAATAAAAAAAAAAGAAAAAAAAGAATACTATTTGTTGTAAGATTTCGAATGTAGTCAAGACGTGAAAAATATAAATAAGAACCCTGTGTAAAGACATTCAAATTTTAAAAAAAAGTTTAAGTTTAGTAATATATTGTAAGAATATATAAAGACAAATGTATTTCAAAGTTGAACATTTGTGTAAAAAATTGTTTTTTCTTGAAAATTGATATTTATTTTTGTTTAATTAATGATACTTATTACTTTTTTGTTATTAAAAACTAAAATATACGTTAAATTCTTCTATTAAAAATTGATATATCCGTGTTGGAGATGAGAAAACAAGTGTAAAACTAATAAAATTCGTTTAAATTTGTCCTTTTCCTCTTAAAATTAATATTTTCTATTATTTTGCTTAATTAAATATACTCGCTATTGTGATAGTTGTTCAAAACTAGATTTAATGATCATATTGTATGATGATTTACCCTACTTAACTATTCTAAATAATTCTTTTTTTTTATTACGAGTTGATATTTTTTTTCTTGAGGATAAACATTTTAAGTTTGCTTATGACGTCAGAACTCTGTTGTGTCCCCCCCTACCGTTAAGGAATGCAGGAGTGGGGGATGCAGAAAAAAGTTTTAGTTTGAATAGTCGATGTTGTAGCTTCAAATTTATGTGTGTTGAGTATATCTTGAAGTAGTTTGTTTGTGTATTAAAATTCTACTTAGTTGGTATATAAAATAATAATGAAATTTCCATTTAGAGCAAAAGTTAAGTATATTTGTTTAAATTCGTCTTCTTCATTAAAAAATCATTAGTTTCTTTGTTATTTGTTCAATTATCGAAATTCATTAAGGTAATGACTATTCAAAAATTAAAAAATATTTTTAAATTTCCATTTTAAGTTGTTTATTCTGATTTTATACTTTAAAAATATGAAGAAATCAGTTAAAAATTTATATTTTCCATTGTTTTTTGCTTAATTAACAACGTTCATTAAGGTGATTGCTGTTCAAAAACTAAGATAAATGTTTAAGCTTCCTTTCTTAAGTTGATATTATAGTTGAAAATTCTAAAGAAATCGGTTAAATTTAATATTTTCCATTGTTTTGCTTAATTAATAATGCTCATTAAGGAAATGCTTGTTCAAAAACTGGAATGCATGCTTAAGTTTCTTTCCCTCAAATTGATATTCTGAAGTTTCAGTTGAAAAAAATCGTAAGAAATCGACTAAAAATTTATAGTTTTTACTGTTTTGTTTAATTAATAATTACTTATTAAAGTGATAACCACTTAAAAACCGAAATGTATGTTTAAATTTCTTTATCTCAAATTGATATTCTGAAGTTTGAGTAAAAAAGAATGTAAGAAATCATTCTTTTCTATAAAACTTGATATTTTCCATTGTTTTTTACTTAATTCATAATACTCATTAAGGTTATAGCTGTTGAAAAACTAGGATGTATGCTTAACTTTCAACTTTTAAGTCGATACACTGATTTGTAGTTGATAAAAATCTTAAGAAATCAAATAAACATTTATATTTTTCACTGTTTTGCTTAATTAAAAATACTCATTAAGGTGATAACCACTTAAAAACTGAAATGTACGTCTAAGTTTTTTCTCTTTAAGTTGAAAAAAAATGTAAGAAATCAGTCTTTTTCTATAAAACTTGTTATTTTCTATTGTTTTTACTTAATTAATAATACTCATTAAGGTTATAGCTGTTGAAAAACTAGGATGTATGTTTAACTTTCAACTTTTAAGTCGATACACTGATCTTGTAGTTGATAAAAATCTTAAGAAATCAAATAAAAATTTATATTTTTCACTGTTTTGCTTAATTAAAAATACTTTTAAAGTCATAACCACTTAAAAACTGAAATGTACGTTTAAGTTTTCTCTCTTTAAGTTCATAAAAATCGTAAAAAATCAGTCTTTTTCTAAAAAACTTGATATTTTCTACTGTATGCTCTAGTTTTCATCATAACTAAAAAGTAAATAAAAATGAGCATATCTGTGATCAAAATCTTCATTTGCTATCAAAAAATACAAAATGAAAAAGGTTGATCCAATGCAAGGGGAAAAGTCATGCCGCAAGTTATCAAATAAGGTACCCTGGGGTAATAACGCCACGTTAAGGTTCTACCAATTTTCACGGCTCAGTTGTAGTTTGTATTTTTCAAACAAATATATGATTTGATACAGCAACTCATTGACTATCTATATAAAAAAAAAATAATTTAACAGATATGTATTGATAAAATGTAATGGCGTGATTTCTTGACCAATGCTATTTGGCGTTATTACCCACCTATATGGGTAATAACGCCATGCAAACAAAACTATGAAATAAGATGGAATAATTGCATGTAGATTGCCCAATTCTAAAAATACAAACTCTACAAATTTAGAAATTGAGAAATTGCATTCTAAGCTATTGAAAATGTTCAATTTTTTGCGAAAGTGTAAGAAAAATAAAGGTGTGGTGTGGGGGAGGGGGGGGGGAGGATGAGGCAAAAGAATATCAGACCGGGAGCTTCTTTTTGCTTAAAAAGGACCGCTTAAATAGAATTATTAGAAACTTTGCACAGTTTTATCTGTGTTTATTTGAATCAGTATTTAGGATGTAGCTCGGCCACTGTAGGGAATTAACCGGGATATTAATGCCAAGGATTGGCGTTATTACCCCGTTATACTTATTGCGCTGTACCTTTTAAATTAAAAATTATCTCGAGAAGATATCCAAAATCTTCAACAACATTTTGAAAGTCCATGAAATATACTACAAATTTATGTAATTAACAAAGTATTTCCGGATAAAAAAAATAGTCTTCACATCACAAAACGTACCTCGCAAATTTTAGATCAAGCGTTAATTTTAGTTGCTTGTAAAAACAATAAGATCTAAAAATGAAACAAATTAACTTGAAGCTGTTTTTTGCGATTTATATGGCTCAAAACCCTTCTGCGCAGAGCACATGGGTGTCATTTTCCAGATTATTTCATAATTATACAAAATATTAGCACTTGGCGTTATTACCCCGCCTGGCGTTATTACCCCAGGGTACCTTATTATACAGGGTGTTTCGCTACCAGACCGACAAACTTTGGGGGATGATAGTAGACATGAAGACAAACATTATTAAATGGGAAACCATGGAGAGCTAACGTCTTCCGTAGGAGCCAGGGGCCATTAAATTTTAAGGTCCAAAACTTCAAACGATTATAAAAAACGGAAAAAAGGGTGGATTTGTTTGTGGTTTTCGCAAAAATCATTCGTTATATCACGTTTTGTTTGTAAAAAAATATTAAAGGTTACGTTCAAATATTTTCGATAGAGGGCGCTTTAGACTTTAGAGTAAAAAAAAAAAAAAAAAAAAAAAAAAAAAAACTACTTTTTATTGTTATTTTGTGCACGGGGCTGAAATTATTCTAAAGTTTAGAATTTAACTTAAATTTTAAGTCCAAAATCGGGAACACTGTTATCAGGTAACTAGCGAAAATTTAACTGTGAACAGAGGAGGGGATTTTGAACGCTTATAAACATTTGAAAAACTAATCGATTTTATTGAGGTTTGCGTGTAGGTCATTGCCATGGTAATTCTTTTGTTCAAAATAACATACAGCATTGGTGTCCCCATTTTTTGTTAGAGGGCGTTTCTGACACATCTCCGAAATTTCAATGGCATTACTCCTGGGTGTTTTACTTCCAGACCAACATACTTCCAGGAAGTGTTAGGGTTGCAAAGACGACTCGGAATCATAATATAACGTAATGTCAAAAATACATTTTTTACGAGTTAGGGTTAAGAGAAGCGGAGAAAAAAGCCACTTGATATTTCTACAACACGTTCTGTGGGAACTTCTGGTAAAAACACATGTTCCTCTTTCGTTGCGCGACTCTATAGCACGATGGGGCTCCTCCACATTTTACCAATGATGTTCGCAGACACCTCAACGTGATATTTGGACAGCGGTGGATAGGTAGTGGTGGCCCGGTTCGTTGGATTGCCAGATCTTCGCACCCAAGGCTTTTAAAATAGATAAGGTTGGCTCGTTACTAGGCACGCAAACACGCCCACTCTGGTTGCTATGCAGGATCATATATCACAAAAATCCAGTGAACCCTGGAAATCTCCTAGCTTCTTCGGATGCAACATATATTTTCTTTCTTTTTGTCTGTTTGTCCGAAATATTTCTTTTAGATTTGAAGAAAAATACACAAAGATTCGAATTTGAAACTAGTTCACTCAACGTGAATGTTTTCATTTTACTATTAAAATGTTTAACATAAATAATTCATAAATGGTTAACATAAATAATTCGCCCGTAAAGATGAATAAAGTTTCTTTTATTTTATCCCCCTCCTTTTTTTTTTTTTTTTTTTTTTTTTCCCAAATGATCTGAAATTTGGAAAAATCCAATCGACGGGTTCCGGAGGATTCCGAATTGTTGACTTTATTAATATACTAAAATAATAATAATAACTGCATACGTTCTAAGTATTTTTTAATGTTTTTTATTACTTAAAAATATTTTAAAACTTATTAGTTTTTATAAATATAATTCTTAAAAGTTATTATTTTGTTTTTCTAATTTGTAGAAATCCCATATTGAAACGTGAACAAATGTTGAAATGTAAACAGAATATATTGAAAAAATATTGAGATGTAAACAAAAAATTGTTTAAAATCACATATAAAAAATTAAATTAAAAAAGTTGTTATTGTGATAAAAAAATTTATTCTTTTTAAAAATTATATTATCCTCCTATTAAAATATCTGGTTTTGCATTATTTTAATTTATTTTCCTACAATTAATTATTAATTGTTTTCATTTTACTATTAAAATGTTTTACCGACATAAATAATTCGCCCGTAAAGATGAATAAAGTTTCTTTTATTTTATACCCCTCCTTTTTTTTTTTTCAAATGATCTGAAATTTGGAAAGATCCAATCGACGGGTTTCGTAGGATTCCGAATTGTTGACTTTATTAATATGCTAAAATAATAATAGTAATAATTGTATACGTTATAAGTATTTTTTAATGTTTTTTTATTACTTAAAAACATTTTAAAACATATTAGTTTTTATAAATATAATTCTAAAAAGTTATTATTTTGTTTTTCTAATTTGTAGAAATTCCATATTGAAACGTGAACAAATGTTGAAATGTAAACAAAATATATTGAAAAAATATTGAAATGTAAACAAAAAATTGTTTAAAGTCACATATAAAAAATTAAATTAAAAAAGTTGTAATTGTGATAAAAAAAATTAATCTTTTTTAAAAAATATATTATCCTCCTAATTAAAATACAGTCGACTCTCGTTAATTCGAAATCGGATAATTCGAATCTTCGCTTAATTCGAACTAAACATTAAGTCCCGAAATTTTCAATGGCGCAATAACGTCAAAAATTTTCATTAATTCGAACTAATTTTTTCTGACTTCGTTTAATTCGAACTAACGAGAATTCCGATTTTTCATTTTTCTTTTCTTTCTCACGGATTTCAGATCATTTGAATAACTTTCTTTTTTCTATTTTTGCGAAAATTGTTCAGAACGAGTATACATATAATACAATGCATTTGAAATCCACTTTCTTAGTGCCCCGTTTGTCCATCAGTGACGCTTTAAATTTTTCTTCCATTGCGCTTGTTTCTAATCTTTTAATTAGTTTATGTATTTATACATTCTAATTTAATAGTAAGTCATATTCTAATGATAACAGACGAAATAAATTAAAAAAAACACCATAACATTAATTCCTTTGTAATAGTGCCATATTAAGCATGTTTTCATTATATATTTTCCATAATTCGAACTTCGGATAATTCGAACATTTCTTGTGGTCCCGACGAGTTCGAATTAACGAGAGTCGACTGTATCTGGTTTAGCATTATTTTAATTTATTTTCCTACAATTAATTATTAATTGTTTTCATTTTACTATTAAAATGTTTTACCGACATAAATAATTCGCCCGTAAAGATGAATAAAATTTCTTTTATTTTATACCCCTCCTTTTTTTTTTTTTTTTTTTTTTTTTTTTTTTTCCCAAATGATCTGAAATTTGGAAAAATCTAATCGACGGGTTTCGTAGGATTCCGAATTGTTGACTTTATTAATATGCTTAAATAATAATTGTATACGCTATAATTATTTTTTAATGTTTTTTATTACTTAAAAATATTTTTAAACTTATTAGTTTTTATAAATATAATTCTAAAAAGTTATTTTGTTTTTCTAATTTGTAGACATTCCATATTGAAACGTGAACAAATGTTGAAATGTAAACAAAATATATTGAAAAAATATTGAAATGTAAACAAAAAATTGTTTAAAATCACATATAAAAAATTAAATTAAAAAAGTTGTAATTGTGATAAAAAAAATTAATCTTTTTAAAAAAATATTATCCTACTATTAAAATATCTGGTTTTGCATTATTTTAATTTATTTTCCTACAATTAATTATTAATTGTTTTCATTTTACTATTAAAATGTTTTACCGACATAAATAATTCGCCCGTAAAGATGAATAAAGTTTCTTTTATTTTATACCCCTCCTTTTTTTTTTTTTTTTTTTTTTTTTTTCTTTCCCCAAATGATCTGAAATTTAGAAAAATCCAATCGACGGGTTCCGTAGGATTCCGAATTGTTGACTTTATTAATATGCTAAAATAATAATAGTAATAATTGTATACATTATAAGTATTTTTTAATGTTTTTTTATTACTTAAAAATATTTTAAAACCTATTAGTTTTTATAAATATAATTCTAAAAAGTTATTATTTTGTTTTTCTAATTTGTAGAAATTCCATATTGAAACGTGAACAAATGTTGAAATGTAAAAAAAAAAAAAAAAAAAAAAAAAAAAAAAAAAAATATTGAAATGTAAACAAAAAATATTGAAAAAATATTGAAATGTAAACAAAAAAAAAAAAAAAAAGTTTAAAATCACATATAAAAAATTAAATTAAAAAAGTTGTAATTGTGATAAAAAAAAATTAATCTTTTTAAAAAATATATTATCCTCCTAATTAAAATATCTGGTTTAGCATTATTTTAATTTATTTTCCTACAATTAATTATTAACTGTTTTCATTTTACTATTAAAATGTTTTATCGACATAAATAATTCGCCCGTAAAGATGAATAAAGTTTGTTTTATTTTATCCTCCTTCCCCCCCCCCTTTTTTTTTTCCCCAAATGATCTGAAATTTGGAAAAGTCCAATAGACGGGTTCCGGAGGATTCCGAATTGTTGACTTTATTAATATGCTTAAATAATAATTGTATACGCTATAATTATTTTTTAATGTTTTTTATTACTTAAAAATATTTTTAAACTTATTAGTTTTTATAAATATAATTCTAAAAAGTTATTTTGTTTTTCTAATTTGTAGACATTCCATATTGAAACGTGAACAAATGTTGAAATGTAAACAAAATATATTGAAAAAATATTGAAATGTAAACAAAAAATTGTTTAAAATCACATATAAAAAATTAAATTAAAAAAGTTGTAATTGTGATAAAAAAAATTAATCTTTTTAAAAAAATATTATCCTACTATTAAAATATCTGGTTTTGCATTATTTTAATTTATTTTCCTACAATTAATTATTAATTGTTTTCATTTTACTATTAAAATGTTTTACCGACATAAATAATTCGCCCGTAAAGATGAATAAAGTTTCTTTTATTTTATACCCCTCCTTTTTTTTTTTTTTTTTCTTTCCCCAAATGATCTGAAATTTAGAAAAATCCAATCGACGGGTTCCGTAGGATTCCGAATTGTTGACTTTATTAATATGCTAAAATAATAATAGTAATAATTGTATACATTATAAGTATTTTTTAATGTTTTTTTATTACTTAAAAATATTTTAAAACCTATTAGTTTTTATAAATATAATTCTAAAAAGTTATTATTTTGTTTTTCTAATTTGTAGAAATTCCATATTGAAACGTGAACAAATGTTGAAATGTAAAAAAAAAAAAAAAAAAAAAAAAAAAAAAAAAAAAAAAAAAAAAAAATATTGAAATGTAAACAAAAAATATTGAAAAAATATTGAAATGTAAACAAAAAAAAAAAAAAGTTTAAAATCACATATAAAAAATTAAATTAAAAAAGTTGTAATTGTGATAAAAAAAAATTAATCTTTTTAAAAAATATATTATCCTCCTAATTAAAATATCTGGTTTAGCATTATTTTAATTTATTTTCCTACAATTAATTATTAACTGTTTTCATTTTACTATTAAAATGTTTTATCAACATAAATAATTCGCCCGTAAAGATGAATAAAGTTTGTTTTATTTTATCCTCCTTCCCCCCCCCCTTTTTTTTTTCCCCAAATGATCTGAAATTTGGAAAAGTCCAATAGACGGGTTCCGGAGGATTCCGAATTGTTGACTTTATTAATATGCTAAAATAATAATAATAATTGCATACGTTATAAGAATTTTTTAATGTTTTTTATTACTTAAAAATATTTTAAAACTTATTAGTTTTTATAAATGTAATTCTAAAAAGTTATTATTTTGTTTTTCTAATTTGTAGAAATTCCATATTGAAACGTATATTTTAATTAAATAAGTTCAAACTACTATTTTACCAAATTAATATGTTTAAAAAGTAGAAATAGACCACTGATAAGTGAAAAATAATATATCCTCCTTCCCCCCCCCCTTTTTTTTTTCCCCAAATGATCTGAAATTTGGAAAAGTCCAATAGACGGGTTCCGGAGGATTCCGAATTGTTGACTTTATTAATATGCTAAAATAATAATAATAATTGCATACGTTATAAGAATTTTTTAATGTTTTTTATTACTTAAAAATATTTTAAAACTTATTAGTTTTTATAAATGTAATTCTAAAAAGTTATTATTTTGTTTTTCTAATTTGTAGAAATTCCATATTGAAACGTATATTTTAATTAAATAAGTTCAAACTACTATTTTACCAAATTAATATGTTTAAAAAGTAGAAATAGACCACTGATAAGTGAAAAATAATATATCATAATAGCAAAATAGGAGACAGAGAATAAGAATTATAATGCAGCTATAAAAGTTTTTCCTCTTATTTTCAAAAATATTTTAATTTTATCCCCTGCGTCACTAAAAATTTTAAAACTAATTAATTTTCTTCTAAGTATTTTTAAAACTAAGGTCTGTCACTTCTTTACACGAGCAAAAAAAAAGCATTGAAATTTATTTATTTTCGCTTAAAATTGCATAGAATTCAACTGTTTATAAAGTATTAGCATCGGATGAAGTCCGACTGTGGATTCTTGTGACGTAGAGGGGCGAAAGCCTTCTGATTGGAGGAAAAGTTACTGGCCAACTTCTCTATTCTAAAAACCTTGCTTCGCTCCTACTTCATTATCTCAATTACTTTTTGTTACCTACCTTTATTTTATTACTGTATAATTGTTCTGTATTTTTTTAATAAACATTGCTGGGTGGGGCTAGTTGAGCTCAAACCAATTAGTAGCCCCCCCCACCACCTGGCTCAATAGAATCTGAATCTGTATGGACTTCTTCTGCTGGGATCAAATGAAAAGTTGAATGTATGAGACTCCTGTACCGTCAGTGGAAGACCTGTCAGCTCGAATTATGTAGCTGTCAGAAAGCTATTCGAGATGTCAGGAATCTTTCAAAGCGTAAGGAATTGCATGCGACGCTGCTGTCAAGCATGCCCGACTACTTCTGGTCGTAATTTCGGATAACTTTTGTAGTAAAACCTTTAACTAAATTGCTTTCTGCGACCTTAACGTGTTGCTGTTTCACTACCTGTTTCTGTTGCTTTTTTCTCTGCTTCTTTTAACCACAGCTCGCTAAAAATCATTTTCAGTGTTACATTCCTATGTGATTCTGAATCGCTTTGCATCTCTAACACTTCCTGGAAGTATGTTGATCTGGTAGTAAAACACACAGGAGTAATGCCATTGAAATGTCGGAGATGTGTCGGAAGCGCCCTCTATCAAAAAATGGATACACAAGAGCTGTAAGTCATTTGGAATAAAATAATTACCAAGGGAATGAACTACACGCAAAGCGCAATAAAATCGACCAGTTTGTATAATGTTTATGAATATTTAAAATCTGCCCCTCTGTTCACAGTTAAATTTTCGCCAGTTACCCGATCCCTAGTGTTTCCGGTTTTGGGATTAAAATTTAAGTTAAAGTCTAAAGTTTAAAATAATTTCAATCCCATGCACAAAATAACGGTAAAAAGTAGTTGTTCGTTACTCTAAAGTCTAAAGCGCCCTCTATAGACAATTTTCGATTGTAACCTTTATAATTTGCTTTTTTTAAATCGTGTTATAAAGAATGATTTTAGTGAAAATCGCAAATGAATCGACCCTTTTTTCCATTTTCTATCATCGTTTGAATTTTTGGACCTCAAACTTTAATGGCCCCTAGCTCCTACAGAAGACATTTGCGCCCCATGATTTCCTATTTAAAAATGTTTGTCTTCATGTCTACTATCACCCTTCAAAGTTTCTCGGTCTGGTAGCGAAACACCCTGTATATTATACATAGTTTATCTTGAGTTAGCACTTCCATAGTATTAATCAAATTATATGTTTCATCTTGCACTTCTGAATTAACATCCTTCAAGGTACTTAAAATACAAGTACTATCTTTACAGCCTTAATGATACATAATATACATAACTAATCTTTTGTTAGTCCTTCCATAGTATTAATCAAATATGTTTCATCTTGCACTTCTGAATTATCGTCCATCAAATTGCTTAAAATATAAATACTATCTATACAGTTTTAATCATACATAGTATACATGATTAATCTTGAGTTAGTCCTCCAATATTATTAATTAAATTATATGTTTCATCTTGCACTTCTGAATTATCGTCCATCAAGTTGCTTAAAATATAAATACTATCATTATAGTTTTAATGATACATAGTATATATGGTTTATCTTGAGTTAGTCCTCCAATATTATTAATCAAATTATATGTTACATCTTGCACTTCTGAATTATCGTCCATCAAGTTGCTTAAAATATAAATACTATCTTTATAGTTTCAATGGTACATAGTATACATGATTTATCTTGAGTTAGCACTTCCATAGTATTAATGAAATTATATGTTTCATCTTGCACTTCTGAATTATCGTCCATCAAGGTACTTAAAATACAAATACTATCTTTACAGTTTTAATGATACATAGTATACATAACTAATCTTTAGTTTGCCCTTCCATAATACTAATGAAATTACATGTTTCATCTTACTCTTCTGAATTATCGTCCATCGAGTTTTTTAAAATATTAATACAGTAAAACCTCCATAACGGACGCTCCCGAATAGCGGACATCTCTATTTAACGGACAGTTTTCCAATCCCCACTCCCAAAACCTAAATTTTTGTATGTTTAACCTCTGAATAACGGACATTCTGAATAGCGGACACTTTATTTGGCGATAAAGGATGAAAAAATATATTTTAAAGAAAAAAAAAGCAAAAAGGCCTCTGAATTTATCTGGAAAACGGGTCACAAATTTTGTGGTCACAGATGTGGTAGATAAAGAGCTAGGGAAAATTCCCCCCTCCCCCGTTTAGTGCTTATAAGAGTCAAGGAGCTTTGCGGACAAACTCTACTGCCCTGAATTGACTCTGTTATGAACATGCTCGGCTTAGGACCAACTCTATTGCCAAGGACTGACCCTATGGCTTTGCGTGAACTGTCACGGACTGAATATTGTGCTAAATTCAAGTTTTTCCGGATTTCGGAAAAAGTGGCAACGGCAGAACGGATGACTGATTTTCTGGAACTTTCGAGGAATTTAAAATAAAAACTGTAAAACTGTAGTATGAGATATAGATATGTAAAAGTGATTTTTTGTTAAGAAAGTGAATATACTCGTTTTTCTTGGTGGTTTTGTGTCGCGATAAATAAAGATGGAAAATTATATTGAATTCTTCAGTTCAAGACTTAATATTTATTCATCTTCTACATATTATTGTGTTTCTAAATGAATTAAGCTACAGACCTGTGCAGCGGGAAATTAAGTGGCGTAGTCTGGAAGGATATGCAAGGTGAGAGTTTTTACTAATGTGACTTCCCATTATAATAATTTATATTGCATCTATGATAAATTTATTAAGATTTGTGCGATTTTATTTCATATTTTGACGTTAAGGAAAGGAATTTGTTTTGAATGTAACTAAGTAGTACGTCAGTGCTAAGGTGTAGTAGTATTGTAGCAGTATAGGAGTGGAGTTTTGTAGTGCCGGCTGGATGGAAGATATTTTGAATTGATTTTGGGTGTGATTTTTTTTATTGTTGGTTTTATATATGAGATGTTTTGCTATGAAAGTAGGGCTGTGTATATTTCGGAGAGTAATTGAGTATTGGTTGTGTATATATGTTAATTGAAGGATTTATAAATTATGATGAGTGTTCATTGATGTGGTGTGTATATTTTTGTTTTAACCCATTTTAGGCCAAGCACAGAAATTTTATAAAATGTAGCATTATTTTTATTGAAATATGCTTAAATTACATACATTAAGACACAAAAAAAGATTCGTGCATGAAAAATAATATTTTATATAAAAAATAATATTTTATATAATAATATAAAATATTATTTCTTATAATGAATAATATGAATATGAATAATATTTTTATGACTTTTGTTTTATTCTTATTTCATATACAGAATTTGCAACTTTAATCTATTTTAAAAACATATAATTCATTTCAATTGGAATAATAATATATTTTTAAAATGTCGAATTTGTCAAAGGCGTTTCAAATTAAAACTCTAGCGTATTTTGAAATTTTTTTAAGAGAAAGTGTTTACTCCAATTGAATTACTAATATTTTATGGATGTCTTCAAAAGCCTTAAAAAATAGAAGAAAAATAAAATTCTTGAAAAAAATGTGTCAGAGTGTTAAAAAAAAATATTTATCGAAATGTTTCGTATACGAACCTTTGGCCGAAAATGGGTTAATATGAATCTGGATTGATTTATGAAGTAGTATTAGTTGAAGAGTTGTATTGTGACGTGATACATGTGAAGGTGTTGAATTTTGAAATTGCTATGGTGCTCGCTATGGTATTGAATTTATGTGCGTGATATGGTTACAAAGTGCGACTTATTTCTGGTGTTTATTAGAGTGGTGGATTAGTGATTCCGAGTTACGGTTAATTTGAGTTTTCGCCAATTTGTTGGACAGTTTACTACCCTCTTGAGAAATTATTTAAAAAGTAACAATGTCATTTTTGGGTAAGGCTCGTAAAGAAGGTTTACGGTGTCTGGCTGAAGAATTGGGTGAGCACCCTGAACCGGATGCAATAATAGCTGATTTAAAACAACTAATTATGGCGAGTAAAAACTATGAAGTAGAGTTTGTGAAGGGATTGATGGAAACTATTATAGAGACGAGAAAAGAGATGGAAAAAATTGCGTTGGAAAGAGAAGAGAGGGAGTTTGAGTTGGAGAAGTTGAGGATACGGAAAGATAGCGAAAGAGCAGGAATTGATGGATTGGAAATGAAAACCTATAATTATGGAATTGAATTTGCGAAACTTATGCCGAAATTTAATGTCAAGGAGGACGATATTGTTTTGTATTTATCTATTTTTGAACGCCAAGCAAAGAGGATGTGTGTAGATCCAAAACATTGGGTATCGAACTTGTTGGTTTTGATGCCGTCCGATATTATACAGGTTCTCGCACGTGAGGCAGACGAAAAATTTGAAGATTATGAATATATTAAAGGGATTCTACTGAGACGGTTTAAGTTATGTCCTGAGAGATTCCGTAGAAAGTTTATGGAACATCAAAGAAACCCTGAACGCAGATGGCGAGAATTTGTATTTGAATTAAATGGTTATTTTCAAGAATGGATTGATGGACTTAAAATTGTTGATTTCAATTCTTTAAAAGATTTTATTGTAACTGATCAACTAAAAAGAAGAGTGCCTGATGAGATTCGAGATCATTTTGTAGATGAATGGCCTAAAATAGTATCTCCTACAGATTTGGCTGAGAAACTTGACTTATATGAAAGTGTGCGACAAGATTTTAGGAAGTTAGTTAAGGAAGATAGATTTTCAGAGGAGAAGAGTAATTTTTCATTTTATTCTAAGCACACTGATAGTAGAAATCCTGGTTTCGCATCGGACCGCAGATATGAGTCAAGAGTTGGTACTTATAAAGCAAGGACACGGATACCTAATAAAATTACTTGTTGTTCGTGTGGACAAGAGGGTCACAAGGCTTCATTTTGCCCAAATCAACGTGGTACTCAAGATGTACAAAGAGCACAAACGAATTCTGTGCAATCGAATGAGAAAGTTGAAGAAGAGCAGTCATCGATATTAACTGCAAGAATAACAATACCTGTTTCGTCCTGCGTGAAAAGAGAAGGAAAATTTAATGAATTGGAAGTGGTTAGGATTAGATGTGGAAGTAATGGGTTGGATGCTATCTATGATTCTGGTACACAGATCTCGGTGATACGGGCAGACTTAGTCAAGGATGTATCAGTTGAAGGAGAGGGAAAGATTGAGATAACTTCAGCATTCGGAGAGAGTGAAGTCGCTCCATTAAAAGTAATACCGATGAGAATAGATGATAAAATTCATGGAAACGTAATGGTAACTTGTGCCGTTTCCAAGAAATTGGTGAATGAGATGCTTATATGTCCAACTGCTTATGAAGCATTAAACCATAAGGTTATATTATATACGAAGGTTGAGAGTGTCTCTGATCTCACTGGTGATGTTGATTCGGAGGGTGGAAATAAGTTAGAAATGGACAATGAGCATGGAAAGGTTGAAAAGTTGAATTCTGATCCTGAAAAAGATGAACTTGATTTGAGTGAGAAGGAAACAGAGGAATCTTTTATAAAATTACAAAGAAATGATGATACTTTAAGACCCTTGATTGATGACCCTTTAAATATTCGGGAAATGGTTGAAAATAATAAAAGTGCTTATTTTATAGAGGAAGGTATTCTTATGCATTCTGAAGATGTCTGTGGTGAAAATGTGAAGCAGGTGGTGTTACCTCAGTGTAAGAGACAGTATATTTTATCTGTTGCTCAAGAAATTCCTTTGGCGGGTCATTTGGGAGAACAGAAAACAAAACAGAGAATAAAGTATTCCTTTTATTGGCCTGGATTGAAACAAGATGTTAAAAGGTTCTGTACAAGTTGCAAATAGTGTCAATTAAGAAGAACTGTCACATATAGAGATAGGATACCTATACGCCCCTTGGTTCGACCTGAAAACGCTTTCGAGGTGTGGAGTGTGGATTGCATTGGGCCTTTGGAACCGCCTTCTCGTAGAGGTCATAAGTTAGTGATAAGTGCCGTCGACTTGTGTACTCGGTGGGCTGAAGCCGTACCAGTTAAAAATATTACTGCAAAAACTACTTGTGACGTTCTAAAAGTTAAAAAAAAATAAAATAAAGGTAGTTGTATGATGTTTTAAATTTTGATGTATTTTGGTGTTTCTGTTGTTCATGCTTATATTTAGTGTATATATTGTGGTATTTGTATATATTTAATTTAAAAGAAATGGAAAGATTCACATTGCTCTCATCCTTGCTAATATTTTTTTTGTGTGTATATACTTTAAAGCTTCATTGTGTCAAAAGCCACTAATGAGCTCTTTTAGGGGGGAATTGTAAGAGTCAAGGAGCTTTGCGGACAAACTCTACTGCCCTGAACTGACTCTGTTATGAACATGCTCGGCTGAGGACCAACTCTATTGCCAAGGACTGACCCCATGGCTTTGTGTGAACTGTCACGGACTGAATATTGTGCTAAATTCAAGTTTCTCCGGATTTCGGAAAAAGTGGCAACGGCAGAACGGATGACTGATTTTCTGGAACTTTCGAGGAGTTTAAAATAAAAACTGTAAAATTGTAGTATGAGATATAGATATGTAAAAGTGATTTTTTGTTAAGAAAGTGAATATACTCGTTTTTCTTGGTGGTTTTGCGTCGCGATAAATAAAGATGGAAAATTATATTGAATTCTTCAGTTCAAGACTTAATATTTATTCATCTTCTACATATTATTGTGTTTCTAAATGAATTAATCTACAGACCTGTGCAGCGGGAAGTTAAGTGTGCTAAATTCAGGGAAGAACATCGGGAGGAATATCTCCCAGAGCATTGGAATATATCACCCAAGAATATTTTGAGATTTTATGCTTTTAAAGGTCAAAAAGTGCAATCCTTCCATTTCCACCCCGAACTCTACTATATCCAATAACGTCACATAGAAAAACAAATTACATATAATCGCGAGCAAAAGTAAACTTTTGTAACAGATTATTTCACTATAATAAACAGTGGATAAAAGTGTACACAAATTTATTACAATTTTATTGGTTAAAAATAATTTTAATTTCTGATTGATTATATAATAGAGGTTTTAGGACATATAAAAGTAAATTAATGAAACATTAAGCATTTCTTAGCGATTTTTGAATCTCTGAAGTTTTCCCAATAGCGGACACCTCCGAATAGCGGACAATTTCTGCGTTCCCGAGGTGTCCGTTATTTAGAGGTTTTACTGTAATATATTTATAGTTTTTGATGATACATAGCATGTAGGAATACGATCTTTAATTTTAACATTTAATATTTCAAATAACCTATTTTCGAAACCAAACTATGTGAATTTTACCACGATGCTTATCATCATAGAATGATTTGTGTTTCACACTTTTCTAAAAATTATCAGATTTGTACTCCTCAGAGGAATTACTATCATATGAATAAATGAAGAAAATTTAATTTATATTAAATGTACACGAAATTGATTGCGATATACATGTATTTAATAAAAATAAATAAATAAGCGATTATTTATGCATTAAACCTTTACTAAATATATATTTCTTTCATTATACAGATGTTTCAACAAGATGAACCAAAACAGCAGCAAACTTCAGAAATTAATGATATGAATGATTCATCCCTAGCACATTTAGCGTTAACGAATAATACATATGTGAGTACTTATATGAGAAATACTAGAATTCGTATATGAAACGTAATTAGAGTAAATGTAAAATGATTTGTCTTACTGCTTACACTTTAACAAGTGCCTTTTTACCTATATTGTTGAAGAGAATCCTAATTGCTTGCATTTATTTCTATTACAGATGTGCTCTATTTGCTACAAACACTTCTTAAGTAAATGGAATTTAACAGAACATACAAAAATCCATACAGGTGAAAAACCTTACACTTGGGAAGATTACCAAATGCTGTTTTCAAGAAGACGTGAATCAAAAATGCACACATCATCATATAAAGCATCGTCAGTTACATGTAAACTTAGTGAAGATATTAAAAAATTAGTCAGACGTTTGAAGAATTTAGAAATAAAGGAAGATATTTAGACTATTTATCCATCATATTTTCATAACAGTTACCACACTATCTCAAACTTAAAATTTCGAAGACATACACACAGCAGAAAAGAAATTATGTTACCCGTGATTCTTCTAACCAGCATGAATATATAGATATTATTTTGCAATGTATTCTTTAAATGCTCACATTGAATATTCTTTTATATGCATATATCGTTGTGTTTATTTTCCTAAAACCTATTACATTAATGGAATAAATAACATTTTAAGGAAAACAACACTTTCACAATTTAAAAAAATGCATAAGAGCATATAAAAATAAGCAGATGTATGAAAAACTATACAAGTTTACAAAATAATTTCAATGTTTTCTAGAAATATTAACAAAAAAAATTTACAATATAAAAAATTGCAAAAGTAAAAAGAAAAAACACAAATGTAAAACAAAAAATCACAAAGTGAAAAACTCACAAAAAAGTTTTTGAAAAAAAATGTACAACAAAAATTTTTTTACAAAAACCAAAACTTCAAAAAAATATTTTTACAAAAAAAAATTTTTGTAAAATTTTTTTTGTTTTTTAACAAAAGTTAAAAAAAATTTACAACGTTAAAAGAATGAAAAATTTTTGTTTAAAAAAGTGTAAAAAAATTGCAAAAAAATTGCAAAAATTACAAAAAAAGTTATGAAAAATTTCGTTGTTTTTAATATAGTATATAATGGTTTCATCATTATATTTGCTATGAAAAACAACAAAAATTTTCATAACTTTTTTTGCAATTTTGCAACTTTTTTGCAATTTTTTTACACTTTTTTTAACAAAAATGTTTCATTTTTTTAACGTTGTAATTTTTTTTTTTACTTTTGTAAAAAGTTATTTTAAAAAAAAATTTTTTTGTAAAAAATGTTTTTGAAAAAAATTTTTTTGTAAAAATATTTTTTTGAAGTTTTCCTTTTTTGTAAAAAAATTTTGTTGTAAATTTTTTTTCAAAAACTTTGTTTTACATTTGTGTTTTTTCTTTTTACTTTTGCAATTTTTTATATTGTAAATTTTTTTTGTTAATATTTCTAGAAAACATTGAAATTATTTTGTAAACTTGTATAGTTTTTCATACATCTGCTTATTTTTATATGCTCTTATGCATTTTTTTAAATTGTGAAAGTGTTGTTTTCCTTAAAATGTTATTTATTCCATTAATGTAATAGGTTTTAGGAAAATAAACACAACGATATATGCATATAAAAGAATATTCAATGTGAGCATTTAAAGAATACATTGCAAAATAATATCTATACATTCATGCTGGTTAGAAGAATCACGGGTAACATAATTTCTTTTCTGCTGTGTGTATGTCTTCCAAATTTTAAGTTTGAGATAGTGTGGTAACTGTTATGAAAATATGATGGATAAATAGTCTAAATATCTTCCTTTATTTCTAAATTCTTCAAACGTCTGACTAATTTTTGAATATCTTCACTAAGTTTACATATAACTGACGATGCTTTATATGATGATGTGTGCATTTTTGATTCACGTCTTCTTGAAAACAGCATTTGGTAATCTTCCCAAGTGTAAGGTTTTTCAGCTGTATGGATTTTTGTATGTTCTGTTAAATTCCATTTACTTAAGAAGTGTTTGTAGCAAATAGAGCACATCTGTAATAGAAATAAATGCAAGCAATTAGGATTCTCTTCAACAATATAGGTAAAAAGGCACTTGTTAAAGTGTAGACAGTAAGACAAATCATTTTATATTTAGTCTAGTTACGTTTCATATACGAATTCTAGTATTTCTCCTATAAGTACTCACATATGTATTATTCGTCAACGCTACATGTGCTATATTAAAAAAAAAACTCGATGGACGATAATTCAGAAGTGCAAGATGAAACATATAATTTGATTAATACTATGGAAGTGCTAACTCAAGATAAACCATGTATATTATATATCATTAAAACTATAAAGATAGTATTTATATTTTAAGCAACTTGATGGACGATAATTCAGAAGTGCAAGATGAAACAGATAATTTGATTAATACTATGGAAGTGCTAACTCAAGATAAACCATGTATACTATATATCATTGAAACTATAAAGATAGTATTTATATTTTAAGCAACCTGATGGACGATAATTCAGAAGTGCAAGATGAAACATATGATGAATTGTTTAATAATATAAGTAGATTAGTTTTAATACATTAGATGATTATAGCAGTAAGAAAGTAGGAACAATGCGTATAAGGTGAAAATCGAATAGAATCAATTGACTTCAACTCTATAATCGTTCCAAGTTAGTATTTATCTCACTTGTGTAATGCGGAAATATAAAAGGTAAAGAATCAAGTTTGATGTAAATAAATATTGTGGTATTGGTTTAAAAACTAAAAAAATATTGAATTTTACTGAATTAGAAAGTATAAAATTTGATTAAATAATATTTTATATATAAAAATTAAGTTTGAATGTGATAAAATTATGAAAATCAGTTTGTAAAGTTTCATTTTTATAAGTACTACTATGAAAATATTCTTTTAATATACAGGGTGTCCGAGAAAGATCCGTACAACTTCAAAAATTTATTGAAAAAGAAACAGTAGGGTAACAGCGAAACTAATTAGGACATTAGATAGAATGTAACGTTATATACACGTTGAGTGTCATTTGTAACGATTGGTTGGTCGTGGTGGAGGTTAAATGCAGACATACTCAGTAGTTAAGATAAAACAACAAAGTTTATTAAAATGATGAGGGCTGAAGGGAAGTGGAGCAAGTCTTAATTTTACACAACTGAGAATACTATGAAAAAGCTAAACGCATACTCACAGGCTCCGGACGAGCTCAATCGTGGCACCTTCTAACACTTCTCACTATCTCTTGGCTGAGCTACTAGATAAAGCTTAATTAGACAGCCCGTGGCTGTGTGTAATTCTTTATTCACAAATAATCAAAATGAAACTACTAGGAAGTTTCTTACCCCGGCCAACTCTCAAGTCAACTATCGAAACTCCTTTACACTTCACTGGAGGCCCGCTGCTACCTTCAATTTGCTAGCACTTCGCTATCTAATGTCGATGCCAGAGATACTCACTCGCTGGCTAACGCCACAGATACTCACACGCTGGCTAACGCCACAGATGCTCTCTCGCTGGCTAATGCCAGAGACACTCTCTCGCTGGCTAATGCCAGAGACACACATCACACACTCACACCCAAGCTTTTATATGCTGCAAACTGAGATACTTCACATTAACATATTACTAATAACCGCGAGCTAACTGCAGAATCCGAAAGAGCACACACACTCTAGAAAGTTAAAGTAAAAGAGAGGATAGATGTCGCTTTTACGCTTACACATGTTAAATTATTGACGTCACGATCTCAGAAATACTAAAGTGCCTTTATGACAAAGGTCACTCCCTCACACCCCCCCCCTCGGATTCCACAGAGAAAAAGGACTGGGCCAAATGCATGCCCAGGCCTTTTTCTTGTTATAAATTTCGAGCCGTAAAAAAAACACAGTGATGGGGGAAATTTAGAACCAAAACATAACTTTTAAAATATTAACTTTAACCCATCACAACCAAAAAACCTCAGTTTGCCTCAAAAATTCACATATTCAATCCAATCATTCTTCTATCTTACAAATAGCCTCCGTAAAACTTCCAAAAACTCGTAAAACTTTCAAAACTAATTACTTCTTCTTTCAAAACAGCCCACTCCACTGGGAGTGCTAAAATTTCTCAAAACACTAAACTTCCGAAATTTTCCTCAATATTGCAATACAACTATAATTTTACCAAAAAATTTCTCCATAACTTTCCTAATACTAGAATTCGCACCAAGTCCAAAAAACCCAATGCGCAAAAACTTTCCTCATCCAAATTCCGAACTCATCTAAAATTAAATTTACTTCATACTAAAATAACCCTGCTACTACATAATACCTACATACCCATTAGCCAATGAACTAACTCCCAAAATTCTTCAGAACTTAACTCCACTTTAACAATAATTGGGGCATATACGTACAGCATCACATCGCTGTGCTTATGCAACAATAAAAAAAAATATCAAATTTACAAAATGACGTCATCATGCTCTTCATCTGTATTAACTAAAAGAAAAATAGCAGAATCAATACATAACACAGGTATACTTCCCTGCAAGAAAATCACATTAACATTCAATTTTAATACAATACAATTTCAAATTCAAACGCAGCTTAAAACTTCGCAACTTGCGGAAACCATTCCTAACTAAAGTACAAACGTAACACATAAAACACGAACGGTAAGAAGAAAGTTAATTCATTAAATGTTAGTACAAGAGATAGAAACACGTGTCAAGGACTTCTTGACCGCAAAACACGTGCGCGCCTGAACCGCGGCGCGTGTACAAAATAACCCAAATTACTATCTGTACTTTCTGAAAATTTAAACATACATTAACATACATTTTATAACACATGAACAATATAACAATATAGTAACATTTTAACAAATAACATAACAATTTAACAATAGATCCAGAATTTTTAAAAGCAGTTAAGACCAAAATCTCAAACATACATAAAACTAACAATTTTGCAAACAAATTTTGAACACAATTAAGCACTAATCGTGAGTCCGTCGAAAAATTCCAAAAATGGCCAAAAGTAGAAAACAGTCTCTCTGCTTTTTATTCCTTCACATTGCTACCACATATATGCACTCTAATATAAAATTTAATAAAGAACATTATCACCCAATCATAGAGATGATTCGCCGCTAGCCGGCTTCATACTACAGGATGGCTTTCTCCTCTTGTCCCAGAAACCTTGTACGAAGGATCTTTCGTCATCAGAACTGTACGGTGACGCCACAGTTGACTGTCGTGCCTGCAGCCTGGTTCTGAATGGATGCCGTGGGATACTTGTAGGTTCCGCTCGACGACTCTGCTCTGGCCGGTTCGCTGGGGTCACTCCCTGGCGAGATTCACACTGTTGATGCCGGTAATCTGAGCGTTGTCTCCTCTTTCTAGACGCACCCGAAGTTACTGAAGATCCTAGGCCACGTTTCTTTCCGGATCTATGCTGTTTCTTATTAGGCAAAAATTCGGAATCTAAAGTTCTTTTAAGGGTTTGACGAGTGTCCATACGAAATTTTTTTCCGGGGATTAATCACTGAAGATGGTGAATTATTAGATAATTTATGTTTGTAAGGTTGCTGTCTAATAAGTGGAGGAACGGGATAGTTTATAATCTTTTGTCTTTTATGGCATACAGAGTCTGATGTATTTGACACTGTTCTCTTATTTTTATTATCATACTTTGCTCTCGGATTGCTAGGCTTTCGACTTTCAATAACAGTTTTTGGAGCTGTTTGACCAAATTTTCTTCTTGAATATTGATGAAAAGAATTAGATGAAGAAGTGCTGGACTCGGGACGCTCATTGGATCGGGAATTTCGCGAAACACCACTCGACACATGAGAACCTTCACTACCATTTTCTCTAAACTTATAAACTCTAACCTGATCCAGATTAACCGTCATTCTTTCACTATTGACATCAACAACCAAATTATTATTTCGAACTTCCAAAACTTCAAACGGACCTACAAACTTCGGACCAAACTTAGCTACTCTCTTTTGACGACTTGAACTTAACCAATGCTTTTCTACCAACACAAAATCTCCAACTTTCACTTCTAACTCCCTTCTACGCATATTATAATACTGAGCTTGCTTTTCTTGCGCTTTTCCCATCTGAACCTGAGCTTCCTTAACCAACCTCTCAATATCCTGGCACATGTACTGACTTTCCGCATCTGACACCATAACTAACCTTTGGAATGGAGTAATGACTTTTCTACCCAAAAACAATTCAGCCGGCGTTTTCCCCGTCGACTCGTGAACTGCCGTACGAAGTGCGTACGCAAAATGCTGAAGAAACTGATCCCAATTTGCATGATGAGAACCAACATACGAAGAAATCATTTGAATTAATGTACGATTTACACGTTCAGCCATATTAGACTGAGGAAGATACGGAACAGTAAAAGAATGATCGATCTCCAGCTTCTCACACAGGGCCTTAAATATATCAGAAATAAAACAAGGGCCATGATCGCTCACTACCCTAATTGGTGCACCATATTTAGAAATATAATTATCGAAAAATGCATCGGCAACTGCAGGTGCAGAAGCCTTCCTGAGGGGGACTAACTCTACCCATTTACTAAAATAATCAACTATTACTAGTACAAATCTATATCTTTTAGGATTAGACAATGGATAAGGAGCGATTAAATCTACACCTACACATTCATTAGGAAAATTTACTTTAATAGGAATTAATTTGCCAGCTGGACTTACATTTTTATAATTATAACGTTGGCATGTGCTACAGCTGGAGACATAAGCGCGCACTGCTTCCCGCATTTTAGGGAAGTAGCAGGATTCACAAATTCGAGCATAAGTTTTCCTGATTCCTAAGTGACCTGCTAATGGATTATCATGAAATTCTTTCAAGATGGCCTTACGAAGACTAGCCGGAATAAAAACTCTTAATTCACCACGTGAATTTACTATTTTAGAATAAAAAAGAAGACCATCGATAAGCTTAAAAGATTGGGACCATTTCTCAAACATAGGCACATTTGCACTCGGGACATCATCAGGATTTTCCAGGTAACGATATAAACTACCAAACTCTTCATCTTGCTTCTGTTCCCTTATTAACTGCTCACGTGACCTTAACACCAACGAAGATAATGCACAACACTTAATTTCCTCCGTGACCTCTAAACCACCATGCGGGTTTCGAGACAAAGCGTCCGCTACCGCATTTTCCTTACCAGCCCTATGTTCTATAATCACATTATACTCGGCCAACTTCAAACACCATCTGACCATACGAGACGACAAACCCTTTCCATTAGTTAACTTTGTCAAAGCTGAATGATCCGTAATGACTTTAACCGGTATATTAGTGAAAAAACAACGAAATTTATTCAAAGCCCAAATTACTGCAAGACACTCCCTTTCCGTAATCGAATAGTTCCTTTCCGCTGCATTTAAAATTCTCGACGCAAACGCTATAGGTCGACCTTTCTGTGCTAACATCGCTCCAACCTCCACTGCGTTCGCATCGCAATACACTTCAAACTGAGACGAATAATCGGGGTGAGCCAAAACAGGAGGGGAAACTACTGCCTCTTTTAATAATTCAAACGATCTCTGAGCCGCTGATGACCATACAAACTTCACCCTTTTCCTTTTTAAATTATACAACGGTTCACATAACTCTGAAAAACGTGCGATGAACTTGGCAAACCAAGCCACCATTCCTAAAAATGTCGCCACTTCCTTACTATTTTTGGGGGGACTCATTGACGTAATTGCCTCAATTTTCTCATTATCTATATTAATACCATCACGCGTAATTTTAACTCCTAAATACTTTATCTCTTTTCTCAAAAATTTACATTTTTCTAACTTAACTGTTAACCCAGCATCTCTTAACAACGTAAATACTTCCCTCAATAATCTTAAATGCTCTTCAAAGGTAGCTGCCATTATAATTATGTCGTCCAGGTAGACCAGGACACCCTTACCATTCAAAAGTTTAAGGATATTATTCATGGCCTTCTGGAACGTTGCCGGCGCTCCCGATAAACCAAAACTCATTCTTTTAAAAGCAAAACAACCGTCCCGAGTAATGAACGCAGTCTTCGGTATGTCCTCCGGCTTCATTGCAATCTGAAAATAACCCGACGTAAGATCCAACGTTGACATATAATTCGTACTCGTTATATTAGCCAAAATGTCATCAATAACTGGAATAGGATACTGAGGGTATTGCGTTATCGCATTTAACTTTCTATAATCTACTGCAAACCTATATGCCTCTGGATTATCTAAACTTTTCACATTATTTTTACGACATAACACTACTGGCGATGCAAAAGGAGACTCAATCGGCATTATAATATCGTCCGCTAGCATTTTCTGAATATGATAATCAATAATACTTTGTTTAACTTTATCATAGCGATATGGTTTACTAGCAACAGGTGCTTTTAAACCAGTATCAATCTCATGCCACGCAACATGCGTTAAACCCGGTTTATCAGAAAAAACCTCTCCAAATTCATTCAAAAACTTATTAAATTCCTCCTTCTCGATTTCACTTAACCCCGACTCCTCCAAATTAACTGACACTGAAACATGCTCTTTCTTACTCACATTCTCATCATTATTCACGATTAACGACTTTTTAAAGAAATCCAAACTAATTCCTCTATCCTTCATATAATCCACACCAACTATACAATGCACTGTTAATCCATCTAACACACAAAACTCCCAACATGTCTTAACCGAACGAATTTCAACTTCCAATTCTACTGAACCTTTATTATCGCAAGCTACTCCCTGTGCCGACTGAACCACCAGACTTAACCTCTTCAACTTCTTATACGAAAAATATTTCCGATAACAATCAAAAGAAATGAACGACCTATCTGCCCCTGTATCGAAGACACTTTTAACGACAATACCATCTAACACAATTAACACTTCAGGTAACTCAATTAATAGTAATTTTATTCAAACTCACAGAAGGCTTTTCCGATTTAATCTGTGACTGCATACCTTCCGAAATACAGTCACCTACCAGTTTAACTGACCCGACCTCTGAACACATCTCTTTTGCATTGACCTATTTTCCAAATTCTCATCCGAAGTTAATCTCCTTACTTGCGAAGAAACATTCCTGTCCCGTACTCCCCCTCTCCGATCATAACCACTATTCTGTCTATTTCCATACATATTTCTCTCACCACTTCTAAAACTATTAGCACCACCCCAATTCCTATTACCATTACTCGTATTCGACATATTACGACCAAATCCATCATTTCTATTACGCAAATTATTATCCGGAAATCGCTGTCCCCCTCTCAAAAAATTACGATCCCCCTCATTTCTCAAATTACTATCCGCGACAGGTCTCTGACGAGGGCTACGCAAATCCCGTTGATCCGAGCTATGCCGAGTCTGATACTTCGATAATATTTGATGCATTTCTGCAAAATTCTTCGGTGCTCTAACTTCAATAAAGTCCTGTATATTCGGATTAAAAAGAGGAAAAACAATGTCCAACAATTCCTCAAATGTGATATCTAAATCTAATTTATTTTTTAGTTCAAGCTTACGTAGATAAAATTTTGACGCCGACTCCTAAATATTCTGCTTATTACAATAGAACTCTTTTCTCAAAATACTTTTATCTTTAATGGGAGGAAATGCCTTCTTTAACTCAATCACAGTTTGTTCAAATCTTTTCGCTTCATCAGTAATCAAAAACTTTCCTATATTCTCTAACCACAAAAGTGCTTCGCCCTTCAATGAGCATTTAAGCACTACGTATCTACTTTTCTCAGGTATATTATTGAACAAAATATAATCATCTAGTTTAACCAAAAATTCACTAATATCACCCTCACCGGTGAAATACACCCGTGGCACAATCTCACAATGTCCGACATTTCGTTGGGCGCCATTTGTAACGTTATATACACGTTGAGTGTCATTTGTAACGATTGGTTGGTCGTGGTGGAGGTGAAATGCAGACATACTCAGTAGTTAAGATAAAACAACAAAGTTTATTAAAATGATGAGGGCTGAAGGGAAGTGGAGCAAATCTTAATTTTACACAACTGAGAATAATATGAAAAAGCTAAACGCATACTCACAGGCTCCGGACGAGCTCAATCGTGGCACCTTCTAACACTTCTCACTATCTCTTGGCTGAGCTACTAGATAAAGCTTAATTAGACAGCCCGTGGCTGTGTGTAATTCTTTATTCACAAATAATCAAAATGAAACTACTATGAAGTTTCTTACCCCGGCCAACTCTCAAGTCAACTATCGAAACTCCTTTACACTTCACTGGAGGCCCGCTGCTACCTTCAATTTGCTAGCACTTCGCTATCTAATGTCGATGCCAGAGATACTCACTCGCTGGCTAACGCCACAGATACTCACACGCTGGCTAACGCCACAGATGCTCTCTCGCTGGCTAATGCCAGAGACACTCTCTCGCTGGCTAATGCCAGAGACACACACCACACACTCACACCCAAGCTTTTATATGCTGCAAACTGAGATACTTCACATTAACATATTACTAATAACCGCGAGCTAACTGCAGAATCCGAAAGAGCACACACACTCTAGAAAGTTAAAGTAAAAGAGAGGATAGATGTCGCTTTTACGCTTACACATGTTAAATTATTGACGTCACGATCTCAGAAATACTAAAGTGCCTTTATGACAAAGGTCACTCCCTCACAAGAATAACTCAAAAAGTTTATTTCTGCAGTATGTTTCTGACCATAGATGGCGCTACATGTCATGCAAAGGAATATTAAAGCATTTTAGTTATTTCAATGGCGGATCGCGTGAAGAAAGCTTAATTTGTTGCGTGGTTTATCGAAACAAAATCCGATACGCAAACACAACGGAATTATCGAACGGCGTATGGGGAATCGCCACCATCTTGGTCAAGCATTCGTGAGTGGTTGCCATTGCATGGCCACCCCGGTTTCCTGACCTAACACCACTGGATTTTTTTGGGGGGGTTATGTTAAAGATACTGTATACCGAACGCAAGTTAACAGTCTCGAAGAATTAAAGCAAAACATCTAAACAGCTGTAGATACTGTTGATGCTAGCATGCTGAAACGGTCGTGGATGGAATTGGAATATCGTCTTGATATTGTTCGTGCTACGAAAGGGTCTCATGTAGAAATTTCCTAAGGTAATAACTTAAGTTATAGGAAAAAAACTTTTTGAGTTATTCTATCTAATGTACTAATTAGTTGCGCTGTAACCCTATTGTTTCTTTTTCAATAATTTTTTGAAGTTGTACGGATCTTTCTCGGACACCCTGTAGAATTCTTGCTTATTGATGAGACTAAAAAATTATTTTTTTGTTTAATTTTGAATATTTATTGAGTGTATGTAATACAAGGATTAAAATCTTACAAATTCGTTGTTAAATTTTTCAAGAAATTGTGGTTTATAATCCAGAAAAAGGTGTGATTTTAATAAATTTGTAAATATGTTCATTAATTTTTTTAGTTATTTCTCTAACTTGTCATTCATTTGACAATTTTTTGTAACTTTTGTAGAAAAAACATTTGAATTTTTGGTAGTTTGTACTATTTTTTTTTTGTTCAACAGTTGATTTTATTGATTATTAGTATTCTCATTCGACAGTAATTTCACGTATGAGGTTATTAATATTAAATATTTATTAATTTTCTTTACTGTTTCATATGATAGTAATATTTCTGAGGAACAGGTGTGATAACTACTAGACATTGATTGACTTATTTTCAGATAAACGTTTGAAAAGAGTTGTAAGTGTGTAATGATGAAATATCTATATACTATCGAGAGTCAAGATTGATGTAGATAAGTATTGCAGTAAAAGTCAATTCTTTGTTGAATTTCAAGAAATTGTGAGCGAACAAGGTATTTTACATTGAGTTTATGTGATTTCAGTTACAGTTTTTTGACAATCAACCCAAAAATAAGGATAATTACCATAGTTAAAAGTTATGATGAAAAGATCTAAGCAATATTAATGTTAAAAAGTTCGTCTAATGTTTGCTCTTATGTTGTGCAATTTTCGAATAGTTTGGTTTGAAATATGAAATGTTTGCAAAAATTAAACTTTGTATTCGTATATGTTTTATATTATTAAACTGTAAAGATAATATTCATATTTGGAAAATGTTGTTGGGTGTTTTAATAATTTTCTGATAAGTAGATAAAAAGAGATGTTAAAATTCTGTACTGTTGAAATATATAGGATCAAAAATAAAGTTTGATGAAAGTAAGTATTGTAAAAATTCAGAAATTTTTGAAGTGTAAGATGAATCGTGTCCTAATTTGATTAATAATATGGGTAGACTATCTCAGAGTAGTTTTAATATGTCAAGTGTCTAAAACAGCAAGAAGTGACTTTTTCGGTTTTCTAGAATTAAAAAAAAAGTATACTATTTGTTGTAAGATTTCGAATGCAGTCAAGACGTAAAAAATATAAATATGAATCCTTTGTAAAGACATTCAAACTTTTTTTTTTAAAAGTTTAAGTTTAGTAATATATTGTAAGAATTTATAAAAACAAATGTATTTCAAAGTTGAAAATTTGTGTAAAATCTGTCTTTTCCTGAAAATTGATATTTATTTTTGTTTAATTAATGATACTTACTGCTTTTTTGTTGTTAAAAACTAAAATATACGTTTAATTATTCTGTTAAAAATTGATATATCCATGTTGGAGATGAGAAAATGAATGTAAAACTAATAAAATTCGCTTAAATTCGTCTTTCCCCTCTTAAAATTAATATTTTCTATTGTTTTGCTTAATTAATTATACTCACTAATGTGATAGTTGTTCAAAACTAGATTTAATGATCATATAGTATGGTGATTTTCCCTACTTAACTATTCTAAATCCTTCTTTTTTTTATTACGAGTTGATATTTTTTCTTGAAGATAAACCTTTTCAGTTTGCTTGTGACGTCAGAACTCTAATGTGTTTTCCCGTACCTTTACGGAATGCAGGGGTGGGGGATGCAGAAAAAAGTTTTAGTTTGAATATGACGTAATAGACGATGTTGTAGCTTCAAATTTGTGTGTGTTGAGTATATCTTGAAGTAGCTTGTTTGTGTATTAGATTCTACTTAGTTGGTATATAAAATAATGATGAAATTTCCATTTAGAGCAAAAGTTAAGTATAGTTGTTTAAATTCGTCTTCTTCATTAAAAAATCATTAGTTTCTTTATTATTTGTTCAATTATCGAAATTCATTAAGGTAATGACTATTCAAAAACTAAAAAATATTTTTACATTTCCATTTTAAGTTGTTTATTCTGATTTTATACTATAAAAATATGAAGAAATCAGTTAAAATTTTACATTTTCCATTGTTTTTTTGCTTAATTAACAACGTTCATTAAGGTGATTGCTGTTCAAAAACTAAGATAAATGTTTAAGCTTCCTTTCTTATGTTGATATTATAGTTGAAAATTCTAAAGAAATCGGTTAAATTTAATATTTTCCGTTGTTTTGCTTAATTAATAATGCTCACTAAGGAAATGCTTGTTCAAGAACTGGAATGCATGCTTAAGTTTCTTTCTCTCAAATTGATATTCTGAAGTTTCAGTTGGAAAAATCGTAAGAAATCGACTAAAAATTTATAGTTTTTACTGTTTTGTTTAGTTAATAATTACTTATTAAAGTGATAACCACTTAAAAACCGAAATTTATGTTTAAATTTCTTTATCTCAAATTGATATTCTGAAGTTGAAAAAAATGTAAGAAATCATTCTTTTCTATAAAACTTGATATTTTCCATTGTTTTTTACTTAATTAACGATACTCATTAAGGTTATAATTGTTGAAAAACTAGGATGTATGTTTAACTTTCAACTTTTAAGTCGATACACTGATCTTGTAGTTGATAAAAATCTAAAGAAATCAAATAAAAATTTATATTTTTCACTGTTTTGCTCAATTAAAAATACTCATTAAGGTGATAACCACTTAAAAACCGAATTGTACGTTTAAGTTTTCTCTCTTTAAGTTGTTAAAAATCGTAAGAAATCAGTCTTTTTCTATAAAACTTGATATTTTCTATTGTTTTTACTTAATTAATATTACTCATTAAGGTTATAGCTGTTGAAAATCTAGGATGTATGTTTAAATTTCAACTTTTAAGTCGATACACTGATCTTGTAGTTGATAAAAATCTTAAGAAATCAAATAAAAATTTATATTTTTCACTGTTTCGCTTAATTAAAAATAGTCATTAAAGTGATAACCACTTAAAAACTGAAATGTACGTTTAAGTTTTCTCTCTTTAAGTTGATAAAAATCGTAAGAAATCAGTCTTTTTCTATAAAACTTAATATTTTCTATTGTTTTTACTTAATTAATAATACTCATTAAGATGTCTAATAATCAAAATTAAAATATGCTTAGTTTTCTTGTGTTAAATTGATTATCTCATCTTGTAGTTGAAGAAATCTAAATAAAATGGTTAAAAACTGAGATTTTCCATTGTTTCGCTTAATTAATAATACTCATTAAAAGTATGGCTGTTCAAAATTCAAATATAAATTTAATCTTCATCTTATAGTATGATTCCGTGTTGAGATGCGATTGGTAATATTTTTGAATATTGAAGTTCGTTTACCCTCATGTTATAATAGAACATTAACCCTTTTTTATGTTCCTTTTTTTCGCTAGGGGGCGTTAGTGGAGGGGGACGCACTGGAGGTGGGGTCGGTGGTTGCTGAGGCGGCACCGCTGCAGGGACTGCCGCAGGGACGGTCCCTTCATCCCTGCGCGTGTGCAGGGACGGTCCTTGTCACTGCGGCTGAGTCCGTACTCTCCTTTTCCTACTACTCCTGATAATAAAAGATTTTGAAAAATGCTTAAAAGAAAAAAAATATATTAAAAAACTCATTTTTGGTGGTCGAATCATCAGCTAAGTTAGCATCAAACATGAAAGATGCCGAATCAATATATTTTCAAGTGAATCTGGATACAGTAAATGTACAGCCATAAAAGCCAATCTATTGCACCAAATCATTCTTGCTAAAACACGACAGTTACTATTTTACTCGATTACGTAAGTTTACGTAAGGTTACGTTTGTAATGCAAGCAGACAATTTCGTTCTTCACTGTCAAAATGAAATTGTTTGATTTTTTTTTCTTCAAGTTATTAATCAAAAAGCTAAGTATATATCAAGAAAAAATTAACGAACTGCTTTCTTTATGGAAAATATTCTGCTTTCTTTATTTAAAATATTCTTACCAACGCTATTGGTTTCTCCTCATTCGGAGAAGAATGAAGTAACTAAATTGAATTGAGAAAGTGCAGTTTTGTTATCATAGTCTACATCAGGTCTGCCCAACCTTTCAGTAACCAGGGGCGCATCTTGCTCTTGGCACTAAACCCTTTCCGGCACACTGTGCCCGGTCTGGGATACCTAATTTTTATTCCAAACTTACAATCGGCACCAATAAAATTTTAGTAAAGTTTTGCTTTTACAATGAAAGCTTCAATAAAGGATTTCAAAATATCTAAAAAAATCGTTTGTGAATTCCGGTGTTAGTCGATAATTTCCAATTTTATTAACCCCCTTACTGCCCAGCCAAAGGGTAATATTGTAATGTTGTTTTCTCTGTAATTTATTAAAAATATATAAAAAAGATGTTTTTTCCAACCTGATGCAAAATACGTTATTAGTATCGGTGTATAATCTTTGATAGCATCAATCCTAACTTAATTTTTCAGAACTGGGTTTTATTTGTGGAATTATACTAATTTAAATATTGCTTATGTTGCAGTGAAACCTGCAGCTTATTGTGTGAAAAAATCAGCCTGCGGCAGTCAGGAGGTTAATAGATTTTGCCCGTGCCGGAAAGGGTTAATGAGGGGCGCCATTATTTACGTGACTGAAAACATGTGGCAATGTTATTGCCTAGTATTAATATACACGCACGTCTTAACATAATGCAAATGAATTGTACAGCGGTAAATAAAAGATCCCCCACAATCCTGGAGATACACATATTAAATTGCAAATCATACATTTTTTTTTTTTTTTTTTTTTTTTTTTTTTTTTTTTTTAATGAGAAGTTTATATCAAAATTGTTTGTAGGGTAAAGCGTCAGAAACTTTAAGCGCATCTATAATAATAATAATAAAATAACAAATAAATAAATATGAAAATCAGAGATATTGCTAGGCGTCTGTTAGGATGTGAAAATATGGTTTGATTTATTTTGAAGGCGTAGATTAATTTTGTGAAAAGTACAAAAACAGGCAAGCATGATAGTGACCAAACCATGTGGGTGGTTTCAGAGCGACAGTTTGGAAGTGCTTTCAAAGATGGAAATAATTCTGCACTGTTTAATTTTTTTTTTCTAAGCAAAATTACAGAAAAAAATAAAGGAAAAAGAACCCCTTTAAAATTTCAAAAGTCAAGAAAGAAAAATTAAGCCCTTTTATCCTTCATACAAAACAACAAATGAGTCAGCAAAAAGAAAAAAAATCCCTGTCGGCTTGGCCTACAGGCGGAGGTAGATTTCGAAGAGTGCTCATTTCAACAATAAAAAATAAAATATGATTAGAGATAAATCCAGATTAACAACTTTATTTGGCCGCTTTTGAAAATATTTTAATTTATTTTTATGTAAGAACTGGTTTTTATCAAAATCTAGCAAAATTTAGCGAAATTCGGCTCAAATGCCCATTTTGACAACATATTTTGAAATATATTCTGACTTAATTATTAAAAAATCGACCAATACGCACATTATATAGTTCCTAAATAACAAAAAACTGTCAATTGAATGCTTTTGAGAGCAAAATCAAATTTAAAAATGAGTCATAAAATAACCAATTTGTTATTTGAATACATCTTCAATTCTTAAATCATGATCGCTTTGGGAAATTTTGTGCGAAGTGCCCACTTTGACAGTTTTATTTAACCTTTATCAAAAAACTGACCAACACGGCACATTACACAGTTCCTAAATAACAAATAACTCTCAATTGAATGCGTGTGACAGCAAAATTCAATTTAGAAATCAGTTATAAAATAACCAATTTGTTATTTGAATAGATCCTCAATTCTTTAATCATGATCGCTTTGGAGAATTTTGTGCGAAGTGCCTACTTTGACAGCTTTTTAAAAAAATATATTTAGCCTTTATCAAAAAATCGACGAATCCGCACATTATATAGTTTCTAAATAATAAAAAACTGTCAAATGAATACGTTTGAGAGCAAAATTGAATTTATAATAGTACGGCACATTACACAGTTCGTAAATAACAAATAACTGTCAATTGAATGCGTTTGAAAGCAAAATTCAATTTAAAAATAAGTCATAAAACAACCAATTTGTCATTTGAATGCATCCTCAATTCTTTAATCGTGATGGCTTTGGGAAATTTTGTGCGAAGTGCCCATTTTGGCAGCCTTTTTTGAAATATATTCTGCCTTTATCAAAAAACTGGTTAATCCTTCACATTATATTGTTCCTATATAAGAGGACTTGTAAATTGGATGCGTTTGAGAACAAAAATGGATTCAAAAATGAGTCAGAAAAAACGCAATTTGTTTTACTTCTTCAATTTTTCACTCACGATCACTTTGGGAAATTCTGTTCAAAATACCCTTTTTGGCAATCTTTTTTGAAAAATATTCTGCCTTTAAGAAAAAACTGGCCAATACGTCACATTATACAGTTCCTAAATAGGGGGATCTGCCATTTGGATGCGTTTAAAATCAAAAATGAATTTAAAAATGAGTCAGAATATAAGCAGTTTGAATTGGAGGTTTTTTCTCTAATTCCTATTTTGTTTAATTTATTTTTGCTATAAGAATTGGTTCTATGAAAAACTAGTTAATATAAAAGTTGTAGATATTATTGAGAAGATGTAAAATAAATTTAATTAGATTTGATTGCTTAAGAATTGAGTAAGTTATGTATTCCCCCCCCTTTTTCTTTTCTTTTTTAATTTTTTTCATCGGTAAAAGTTGGTCCTATCAAAAACTTGTAAATAGAAAAGTTTTAGATAATGTGGAGTACATTTATAAAAAATTTAGTTGGATTTTATATCTTGAAAATTGACGAAATTATGATTTTTTTTCTACCAAAAAGCCTGTCTTTTTCGCCCCTTGAGCCCATTTTTAACTTTATGAAAAATCTGTCATGCATAAACTTTTAGCCCATTTTTTAGAAGTAATATAAACTTTAAACCGATTTTATATCTATTTTAATATAGAAGTTTTCGCGTTTTTTCTGTTTTCACAAAACCCCTCCCAACTTCCACCCCCTTTGTCCGATTTTGCCCATTAACGAGCTCGGCCGAGATTTTATGCCCCTTGATTTTATGTAAAAGTTTGAAGAAGATCTGAGCATAATTATGGAAGTTATCGTGTCTAGAGGAAAGTGATATACACCGATAGATAGATAGATAGATAAACTTTTTTACTAAGGGTAGTTTTGGTGTCTAGGATCATGATCGGCGTAGATCTGCAAAAATTTTTCAGAAATTCCAACATGTGAGCGATCGCAATAGGTAGTATTTCATACGAAATCTACCTAACAACTGAGCTACCATGCACATGTATCTTCAAAGGGGAGAAGCTCATGTGAAAACGTTTATTTTTTCTTACTTCTTAAGTATTAAAAAGAGCTAAAACCAGTTATTAAGAAATTTAACTATTATAATTGCACTATATAAACAATAACTAAAAATTGCAAAAATATGCATAATTAAATTTTGAAAGTATGTTTCTGGTTTTTAATGTAGAATGACAGGCCAACATCATACCAAACACAGGTTTTAAACACATCTCTGATAAAATATTAATAATTTTAAGGAAAGCATTCTTTATAATGGAATTTTACTTCTAAAATGTTTAATGACTGGTAATCTTCAAAAGGGCGTCAAGAAAACCTTCAAAGGGCGCCATGTTCAGCCCTCGGACAGCCGTTGGACAGCCCTCGTCTACATTAAAGTGTTATCAAGCTGATCACACAGGAAGAAAATTAAACCAAAATTGAAACATTTTATATTAAAAATGCATTTTAGGGATGATTTTTTATTTGAAGGAATTTTAATTTAATTCGATAAAAACATTTTAAAAAATTACATTCACCAATTTTATTTCTTTTTTTTTTCTTTTTTGAAGAAATATTTCAAAAATGAAAATTTTTAACTTTTATATTAATTTGGTAGAAAAATTGAAGTTTGCATAAGTATTTTACCATGATTTTTCATCGAATTTCTTAAAAAAAATGCTGATGTTCTGTAGTTGAAAGGCACCTGGGCATTTTATTACTATTGAATAAAATCTAGCATACAACCATAAAAAATAACTAATAAAAAATGAAAATATAGTTTTAAACACAATTATATATGTTGTAAAAAAGAGCGGATGATTTTACAGAAATTGTACTGGTAATCGGGACGCCAGAACAGTTTTCTGTTTTTATGGAAAACATTCCAGAAAAAAATGGAAATTTTTCTAGAACTTACGGGAATTTTCTCCGTAATATCGTCCGTTTGTTTTACAGTGTAATAGAAATTTGAAATAGTACAATTATTAGTAAATGCAACATAAATTCATTTCGATAACAGTGGTTGTCCTCTGAAGAAAAGACATAACTTTATTTCTTACAAAATGGAAATAATAAGTAGTTGAAGAGTATAATTTCATGAAAATCTAATAATTCTTAAAAGTTTTAATTTAATCTAATAATTCTTAAAAGTTAGATTTTTTTTACTATTTGAAAAAAATCTTATATACTTAAAAATATAAATCTGACCTAGAATTATTAAATCATGGATTAGAATATTAAATATTGAGTAAAGTTAAATAAAAATTCAAACGTCTTTCAAAATTGACTTGGAGGCTCCGATTCTGAAGATTTACCAGTTAAAATGTGTTCTAATTTATAACTGATCGCAGCATTCATGTATTTCACAGATTTTGTTCAAGTATATTAAACATTTTCAACGATTATGGTGAGCTTGAATAAAATACTGGACTTTTATCGTTAAGTCCTGTCTAATTCTTTTCCCAAAAGTAAGCACTCAATGATTCATAAAATTGCTTGTATTATCTTTCTGAGCACGGTAAGTAGAAAAAATTGCGTTTTCTGCTTAGTGTGTTTCTAAGCATGTTCTGCGGTTTCTCTGTAGTCGATGTCACCTACAATGTTTCCATAATCGAGATACATTGGCACTTCTCAAATGTGACCAGAATATTCCGCGATGATTATTGTCCACAGTAATTTCGAGAAAAATCATTCCGATTTCATGCGAAATAAAGTTTCATGTCATTTTTCGAAATTTTATGTCCAAAAATCCCTATTGTACTGGATTTTTTAAAAGGGTGCGTGCTGAATATTAAGTTGAAACAATATATTGTGCTTTATGAGTTGTCCTATTTTTACTTATGTTAACGACATTTTTTTTTAATGTATGTAAAAATGAATACAAAGAAAAGGCGAAATAACCACATTACATTTACAATACAGTTGTTGCATGCTTTATAAAAGAGCCTTTTTCTACATCGAGTTGAAAACAAGAGAACTTTGGAGAAAATCCAGTTGAAGATATAATTTTAAAAATAAAAGGTTTATTCAGGTATTTGAGCTTTCCACATTATTCACCACAAGCTCAAAGATTTTTGTACCCATTCTACTTTCACAATACAAAAAATAATAATTTAGTAGTGATAATTAAACACATTCTGTCATCTTTACATATTGACTAATCTTCTAATGAACAAACAGGGATGAATTCACAGAGGTTAATCAATGAAAGGAAATATTTCCCACTGCATCAAAAATTTCCATTCATATTCCAAAAAATTTCAAATTTTTTGCTTATTGCCTAGAATTGGAAATTCTTCAAATTTTTATAATTCCACAATTTTACACGGCTGCGGAGCTGTGAGCCACCTCCTTCCGGATAAAAGAATCTAAATTTTATAAGTGTAAACAAGTTTCTATTCTTTTTTGGATTAATTAATAAACACTTTGTTACATTTTAAATAAATTAGTCAAGTTGAATCTGCACATAAAATAATATTTTAATTGTGATATAAAATACGATAGCAATTCTAAAATAAATTAATATCTCCAAAAACTTAAAAAAAAAAAAAATCCTAGGATGTCTAAAAGTCTTTATTTGCTTCAAAGAAAGAATGGTTAGCCTTTAAAAGTTTCAAAGAAAAGCCTAAAAATAAATATTAGTGGAATGCCTTGACATAATATGCTTACAAAAACTGAATGTGAAGAGAACTCAGGAAATAACTTTGTTGGTAGCAGATGAAACATGAATTTAAAGTAACACGAGGTAAAGACTACTGAAATTCCATATCTGAAATATTATAAAATAGTTTCTATCATCAAACTTAATTTAAATTTGGAAAGATTCATATATTTTTCATATACGGAAGTGATGCAGACAGCATGTTCATCTCGGAGTGGTTTTGAAAAGCTTTTTAAAGACCCAAAGAAATAAAAACATATTCTGTTTGTTTCTCGAGGAACAGATTTCAGAGTGTAGTAGGTTTTCATTTAATTAAACTTTAACTGATGTGACAGAAATTGTAACGTAATTAATGTGAAGTAGTCTGTAAGACTACGAAATCGAAAGATGAATAAAAGGCATGATTAAGTCATAGGATGTTGTTTTTGTACTAAACTTTTTGTACAACACTATTAAAATTAACATTTGCCAATTTAAAAGACTGATGAAATAAAATTTCGGTAGTGTTTGTAGTTAAACTGAAAATTATAAGTTGAATTATAAAAAAATGAAAAAAGCAGTGGTCTCTGAGACCAGTAACGTTAGTTAAAGGATAAATGATTTATTATTGCGAATTTCCGTACAACATTCTTTTATGCAAACTATTCATTCAATCGAAAATTTTAGTACTATCATGGACGTCTAGTAGCCGGATCTAATATAAACTGTGCTTTATTAAGAGCACAGTAGGTGTGTGTGTGTGTGGGGGGGAGGGTAAAGAAATGCACTTTCCATACATTTTGATATTTAACCCGGGAGAACTCGCTACATGAGATTTTCTCTCACCATCGCACCTTTTTTTTAAGACTCTTATTTAACCCCCTTTTCCTTTTAATTAAAATTTCAAAATGTTATTTTAATTATTTTACCGGTTTTTTGTGATTAAAAGAACTAAGGCAAAAAAGGTGATATTAAACAAATGTAAAGTAAAAGAAGAGCAATTCAGCATTATGAGAGAAATTCTCACTAGCGAGTTCTCCCGGGTTAACCAACACGTTGATCTAAAATTATGTGACGATTAATTAAAATGTTATTAAAAGGATCATAGGCACGTGCCACCTTCAACCAATATTCTCTCAAATCATAATTTCGTGAAAAACTGCAATTTTTAAAAAACATTGCTCTGTGTACATTTTCCCCATCGATTGGGGTAAAAGTACGCAGTGACGGGGCAAAGATACGCAGTGCGTATTTTTGCCCTATTACTGCGGTTTTTGCCCCATGTTCACTAAAAGGAATGAGTCATTTAAAAGCATAAATAAATTTCACAGTATCTACAGTTAAATTGAAAACTACAAGTTAAACCGCGAAAAAAAAAAAAAAAAAAAAAAAAAAAAAATACGGTCTGTATGATTACAAACAGCAGTTAACTTTCAACTACTGAGACGAAAATTGTTCCATAAAATATTGTGAGTGATCTCCGATACCGCTTGATCTAAGAATGAATAAAAGGTTTGACTGACTCATAATACACTGTTTCTGCGCTAAAATTTATCTAAAGGCCTATTATAATAAAAATTCCGGCATTCAGAAGTCTTTAGCGACGCAACAAAGTTTCAAAACGAATCAAAATTAAATTGACATCAATAGTTAAACTGAAAGTTACAAGTAAAACTGTTAAAACTGAATAAAGCAGCGATCTCAAAGACCGGTCACATAGGCGTTTAGAGTTAAGAATTAAAGCAAAAATGTTTGATGAAACAAGAACATTGATTTTTAAAAGTAGGTAGGTAACGTTCTATAAGGAAAACTGTGGCACACGTGAACAGTTCACATAAACATAGCTTTTTCTCATAACTGGTTTAATTTCCACAAACAAAAACTATTTAATGTAGTAAACTTCACCTTTTTTTGTACATGGTAATTTTTAAAAAATCACCTTTATAATTCTTCTTACTTTTTTAAATAGTTTAATAAATTCAGAAAATTGCTCACATATATACCCCACCGACCGGGTTATTTCTGAACAACATGGAGCACATGTGAACATGGGAAAAAAAGTATCCTTTGACATGCTTTTTTTAGTCTTTTATTCGTTTGTTTTCATAATCATTAGTTATTTATGTGTTAAAATTACTTTAAATAAAAAAAAAAAAAAAATATGCATAAATTTCTCTAGTTTCTGGGCGATATGTTTAAGCACAAGATTACAAAATGAAAATAAGTAAACTGGGGTGGGGGAGGGAGAAATAGATGATTAATTATTGTTGCAATAAAATAAAAAATAAACAAGTAAATTTGAAAAAAAAAGTCTTTTAAATTTTGCTGAGGGATTTTTGTTTCGGTGAGATTTTAGAGAGAGGGCATTTCGATAATATTTATCAGAAATTTGCAAAAATGCCAAAGATTCTCACGCTTGTATGTGTCTTATTTACTTTTAAATTAATGATAAATAAGGGTTTTTTAATGATTAAAAAAATCGCGATTATAAGACCATCCCTCCCAAATTTCACTTCTTTTGTTTTTGAAAGAAGAGGACGTTGTTTACAGTAGAGGTCTGTACGGGCCGAAATTTCCAGGCCCGAGCCCGGCCCGAACGAAAGAAATATTGGCCCGGTTCGGCCCGGCCCGAAAGTTAAAATTTCGGCCCAAGCTTGGCCCGATCCGGAAAAAAGTTTAACATTCGGCCCGAACCCGGCCCGATTCGAGTGAATTTCTACAGAACATTGATCTTTACTCTTAAGGAAGAGTTTTGACCAAAGAAATTTACATTAGCCTTTTTTTTTTGCCATGTTTATAATATCCATTTATGCAGAAGTGCCGTAGGCTGCGATATTTAAGCTTTTTGTTTGTTTGTTTATTGAACAACATACATCTGACTTGTGTGCTCGACATGAAGCCTGCTTATAAGCCATCGTCAATATACAGGGACGAGATAGCGCACAAGGAAATATTACAACACAAGAGAAGTACAACCAGGAGCTCCACACAAAGAGTGTGTGCAATGGAGCCAGTGGGATTTGAACCCACAACCTCACGATCAGCGACGTGATGTCTTAACCACTCAGCCACGGAGGCCCATTTACGCTTTTAAATGAATCTTTGTTTGTTGTATGTAAATGTTTCAGTTATCATTAGTATTATTAATCCATATTCCATGTAATGGAGACAAAAAATCTAAAAAATGGTATATGGTAAAAGTAAAATTTCCTAAGACGGAATCGCTTTGGAACGAAAAAAAATACGCTCCCTTCTTAACAGATGTAAATGTTTAGTATATTTTTTTCTCGCGTATTGTTGTATTCATTTTGCATGGATGAACATTTTAAAAGAAACTTTCAGTTTTCAGTTTAAAAAAAAATTCCGTCATAATCATGCTTTTTTTTCTTTTATGTGTTTAATTCTATTTTTAAACGCCTAGTAATCTACGATTCTTTAAAAGGAATAAATTCTAATGTTTAATTGTAGAATAATGTCGGCTTAAAAGTATATGCTTTTTTGCAAAAATTTTTGGACAAAGCCAAATATTACTGATTTGTAAAGAGTCGAGAAAAGGATTTTCATATAGGAAGATTCAATAGGAACTAATTATTTTGGTCCGTGAAAACTAGGAAGAATGAAATCAGTCTCGGCTTCTTACGGAAAAGGCCCGGCCCGATACTCCAGCAAAAAAATTAAGACCCGAGCCCGGCCCGAAAAGATTAGTGACTAGGCCCAGCCCTAGTCTTCAGAAGTAAGGCCCGAGCCCGGCCCGTCTCGAATGCCATTATTGGAAATCGGCCCGAATCCGGCCCGTGCAGATCTCTAGTTTACAGTCTGGATTTTATGATAGTTATAGGGTTAAAAATTTTAATTTCTTAAGATATTACTGAAATCTATCTCCATTAAGCATCATATACATAGCTATTTTAGGCATGAAAATAAGTCATCATTGCAAGTTTAAAAGAATTGAAATAGAAATTTTGAAAAGTTGCTTAAAGTAGTACTTTTTGTATTAACAATGTATAAAAAATATTGTTTTAAACCGTTAAGTAAAATATTACAAAGCATTATTGCTCTTTGTTTTTCGTCATGCACTTGTTGACAGATGTTTCTGTGGAAGTTTCAACACAAAATCAAATGTTGTATGACAAAAAGTCTTTTATTTCAGGAAAGTTGTATATATATTGAAGCTGACATTATTTATGATAAAGTTAATTGAAAGGAACAGAGAGACGGTATGATTATTGGAGTACTTATATGAACTGTTCATATCTGCCCAAACAGTCTGTTCACAAGTGCCCAGTGTTCTCACTGCCACTTGCGCTAAATTGCGACAAAATATTCTATTTGGAAAGTAAACGAATAATCAGATTCGCCAAGCTGCGAGTGCTCAATTTCTGCTCTTTTTATGTGTGTGCCAGTACAGCCCGGATTTTCATCTGCATTGCTGAACGATTGATGTTGCTTTTCATGCTCAATCACAGAGTGCCATTTACATTAATCTATTTACAGATATACTGAATTAACAGTAGTTCAGTTTAGTAACAGCCAAAGACATAGAAAGAATTATTCGATAGCACATTCGATTTATGTTGCACTTTATCATTATTTATGCACCAGTCTTGCGCGGTAAAAAAACGAACAAATTTGTTCGCATGAAGCACTAAATATAGAAAGGTTTTACTGAAATGCGGACTTGAAATTAAACATTTTCCATATTATTTATTAGTTGTATGCAAAATATCATTGGTCGGTCAATCGCCGGAGTCAAAATCTCAAATGTATATTTTCACAAAGTTAAATCAAACATCGCTGCTGCTTCGAATTTCTAGTTAGACTGCTAGAAGAATGTCTGAAACATTTACATACTTAGGACCATTTTAGATTATACTTTTTTAAATTGTATCTGTAACAGATTGCGAATTTCTATTTAATAAGCAGTTACAAAAAATTAGGTAACAATCACATACTGAAAAAAAGGGCTATAATTAAGGGTTCAATATAGATTTTTCAATGTTTTTCGTCATAACTATTTTTCTAACTTTTTTTTTTTCATTTGGCTAATGTTTTTTATTCTTTACTAGCTGACCCGCCCGGCGTTGCCCGGGTCCGTATTAAGAATATTAAACGAACTTGAAATTTGTATGATTTTATCATTAACTCGAAACATGTAGAAATGCATTGTCTGAAATACGTGGCCACTGACTGTGTGAAAAATCGGTTTAAAAAACAGCTAAACTTAAGCTCTAAAAATACTCAAAATGAGCGATGAGAAACGTGGGAGGGAATATGTATCCAACGACTGTGTGATTTTCGTGTTAAAGTGTTGATATTTATCAAAAACCACTGTTAAGTCAGGTAACTAATTATTTTTTTTTCACATAGAAATCAAAAGTGAAATATTTTGAATTTCAAACTAATTATATCACTCCATAACACTAACTCCATCTAACATATCCGACTATGCCATGAATGAAATCGATACTCGCTGGTAGCTAAAATGTTGGTATGTAGTATTATAATTTCAGAGCCATTTAACAAAAGTAAGTGTTATTTTTAATCAAATCATGCTTAATGTTCACTCTATGGATAAATTCCTAACTGTAAACTTTTGTACCGTAACACTGCCTGTAACCTTACTTTGACTTAACAGTACCTTACCGTAAATTAAATGTAACATAAATGTAACCTAGCCTTCACTTTATTACATATCCTTATTCTAACCATAAAACAAATGGAATTTAACTTTAACCTAACTTTAACTTAACCGTGACCTAACTGTAACCTAACGGGATATTAAATATAATCAAAGACTTACCGTAATGTAATTGCAACCTAAATGTTACCAAACCACATATTGGTTTCATGTCCATGGAAATTATTTTGTCTTGTTCGGATCTGGTTTTGATTCATTAGAACATTTTTGTCGGGTTCAGATTTTAGGTATTTTTTGATATTGAGTTATAATGTTCGGGTCGTATTCATGTCCATGGAAATTATTTTGCCTTGCTCGGATACAGTTATGATTCTTTGGAATATTTTTGTCGGGAACAGATTTGTTTCAATTCAGATTTTGGCTTTTTCTTCAAATGAAATTTTTGGGTTCGGGTTTTCTTGCGTGTTCAAGGAAATTATGTTGCCTTGTTCGAATAAGAACATGCTTCACTGGAATATTTTGTTTCAAGTTCAGATTTGGTTCAGTTCAGGTTTCGTGATTTTTTCAATGAATTTTTTTAGGTTCAGATTCAGTTCATGTGAATGGAAATTTTTTGTCTTATTCAGATCCGGTTACGATTCTTTGGAATATTTTTTATCAGGTTCCGATTTGGTTCGATTCAAATTTCAGGTATTTTTTCAAATAGAATTTTTAGGTTCGGATCTCGTTCATGTCCACGGAAATTATTTTGTCATACTCGAATCCAGTTATGATTCTTTCGAATATTTTGGTCGAATTTAGATGTGGTTTGGGTCAAATTTCAGTTTTTTCAAATCGAATTTTTTAGGTTCGAGTTGGGTTTATGTCCATAGAAATTATTTCGTCTTGCTTGGATTGGGTTATAGTTCTTTGGAATATTTTTGTCAGGTCCAGATTTGGTTCAATTCAGATTTCGGGTTTTTTCTTCAAATATAACTGTTGGGTTCGCGTCTTCTTGCATGTTCACGGAAATAATTCTGTCTTGTTCGAATAAGGACATGCTTCACTGGAATATTTTTGCCAAGTTCAGATTTCGTTCAGTTCGCGATTTTTTCAAAGAAATTTTTTGGGTTCGGATTGTGTTCATGTCCATGGAAATATTTTGTCTTGTTTGGATCCGGTTGCGTTTCTTTGAAATAGTTTTGTCAGATTCAGATTTGGTTCGATTCAAATTTCAGGTATTTTTTTGAATGTGAGTTTTAGGTTCGTATCGGGTTCATGTCCACGGAAATTATTTTGTCTTAATCGAATCCGGTTATGGTTCTTTCGAACACTTTGGAAAGATTTAGATGTGGTTTGGGTCAAAGTTCAGGATTTTTCAAACGAAGTTTTTTAGATTTGAGTCGGGTTTATGACCATGGAAAGTATTTTGTCTTGCTGGAATCGGCTTATAGTTCTCTGGAATATTTTTATCGGTTTCAGATTTCGTTCGAGTCATATTTCGGGTTTATTTAAAGAAAATATTTAGGTTCGGGTCAGATTTCATGCCCACGAAAATTATTTTTCCTTGTTTGAATCGGGTTATGCCTCACTCGAACATTTTTGCGGGATTCAGATTTGGTTCGGGTCAGTCATCAAATCTATAGTTTTTTCCAAACAGAATTTTTAGGTCAGGGTCGGGTTTATACTCACGGAAATTTTGTGTATCACGGATCGGAGTGTGGTCTTTTTTTTTTTTTTTTTTTTTTTTTTTTTTTGGTTGGGATCGGGTTATGTTTAAATTAGTCTAAACATTAAGGTTATAATCAGTTTTAATACTATTCTTTTTATGGCTATTTTTGATAGATAATTTACTTTGCTATTTGATAATTTATTATGGTGAATGAATCGTTTGCGGATACAAACAATTGTACGCTATTGTCTATTTTATTTTTGTTTTAAAAACAAATTAAAGCCATATTACAATTTTAAATTGAATAGAACACATTTAAATTTAATCAATGATTAAAAAATAAATTCATAGAAAAATGTTGTGTAATTTTTTTTACTGCAACACAGCTAATGACTCATACATTCTAATGTTCGAAATGCCAAAAATATGCGTACAACCATATAGTAAAAAGAAATTAATAGAGTGGCAGTATAATGTCTTGGGGTGACGCAAAAAATGTAGCTCTAAAATCCGCGACATTAAGTCCAAATAAGCACCAACAAATCCATGTGCTTTGAAACTCCGATCAATTCAAACTGGTTTAAACCAGTATTTTTTTGTTTTTGTTTTTTACCTTTTAAACTGTTATTGAATAGATGACTAAAATTTCGTTTAAAAAATAACGTTTTGTGCCATTATTGCCTGTAATACACGATCAGAATGCATGAAAGATACAATTAGATCAATCATAGGCAAGAATTATTTGAATATTTTTATCATATGACTTTGAAATATCAATATAGAAGCCTCATTTAAGACTTTGCTTGAAAAACCAACATTCTTTCGTTAATGTCTTAAAATCGTCTGCACTCTGAAATCTAGATTTTAGATCAATAATATTATTTAAGTGTTCATGCATGATTTTAAAAGAATCTTTTCATCGCTATATCTTATATATTGACATGCAATTATAAATATGTTGTTAAATAATAAACATTTTTCATCTACGTTATAAAGTATTAAAAATTTCTGAAAAAAAAGAGAAAACTTTTAGTAATACAATTTTTTACTTCAAATCATAAGTTTTCAATATTTTATTTAATTTTGTTTTGACATTTAATTATTTTTTATTTTCCAATTTCAATTATTTTAAAAGCAAACATTTATTTTAATAAATAATATAATAGAAAAAACGTTTAAAATAATTACTATACCTTCGTAAAATATGCTTCAGCTGTAATTCATTTCTTCCAATCCGTCTTATTAATACAAAATTCCTTCCTCGTACTTTATTTTGAGACATTAAAATTTCAGCGATAATTGGTTTCATATTGCAAACCTTTTTTTTTTTTCGTCACCTCCTATCTTTTTCCTCCATGACGTACAGCAGCTGTGATTAAAAAAAATCCTCATTTAAACTGACAGTTTGCCAGTCTATGAATTTTAAAGGTCAGTCCCAGTTTTTAAAATTATTTCTGCAAAAATTTTATGCAACCAACCAACCATAAGAGAATGAAAAGGAAAAAATGATAAAAAAAAGCGATTTTTTATGAGAGTGAGGTTTGGAATTTAATTAATTACTCAGTTAATAAATAGAATTTTGAAATTCTGAGTGTCAGGTGCATCAGGAGAGATATTGGGCTACTCTCAGAAAAATTTTGAGCTTCGTACGTACCGTAGTTTTCGCTAACTATCGCAGACACACACACACACACACACAGAGCGATTTGTTATTTTATTAATATAGATTCGCCAAATCGCTAATGTTGGTCAAAAGCCAGCGAGAACCCTGCAAGTGCCCTACATGGCCGATAGAATTTAACTACCAAATCATTAACATGTCTCAATTTTAAAAGAAATTTATTTTTATCAAAAATATTATTAATATTCATAGTATATGCTAACACATTAAAATTAAAAAAAAAGGAATAAATAAATAAAGTTATTCGCTTGCAAGATGAAATTGAGATTTTACTTTTGAGACCTATAAACAGTGTTTTGGTTACTGAAAATAAACAAAATATCAAAGAGCTTCAAAAAAGTTTTACCATATGTCTACAAGTGCTGTTATCGTTGGTTATTTTTATCAATATATATATATATATATATATATATATATATATTACAAATTTAAAATTTTTTCGCCAAAACTAACCTTTATACTATCTTAATTTTCTTATAATAATATTCCGTACTTACTTCAAATTATTAAATTAAAATCTTGTTTCTAGATCTAATCTGTTAATCTGTGTGCAGACGATATAAATTCTTAATTTGCCTTAAAAAACATTATTCCAGTATGCGTAAATTTAAAAAGATGGCTCTAAATTAAAAATATTCTTAATTAAAACTTTATTTCTTAATATTCCAAATAAAACTGATTTCTTCTATGTTTTTATCAACCCTTTTTAAGAAATTCTTATTAAATTTATTCCAAAACCATACCTTTCAAAAAATATCATTATTTTATTTTATCTATTTATTTATTTTTCCGCCGTCAACGATAATGTGCATATTAATAAATTCATTTCTTTTCTTTTTCTCTTAAAATTAATCATGTATAAAAATCGTCTGCCTAAGATATTTAAAATTCGGAGTCAATTATAAATTGGTTAAATAATATTTTTTTTTTTAATAAATTTATCGTCTGTTTAAAATAGCCTCGTAACTGGACAAGGATTCTGTTTACATAAAAGAATGATGGTTTGAGGTTACCGAATGTTCCAGAACTTTCTTTTCAGTTTAAAAGGGGGAAGTCTCGAGATGAAGAGAAGATTCTTCTGAAGATTTCTTGGGTTGCTTCTTCGATGAGGACAGCTCGCTGAAATAATGATGGAATTTTTGCAACAAGGAGCTTTTCCTTCCTCATTATCACGAATTTAATAAATGAATTTACAGCAGCCCATGACTAATTATTGGATCTTCTACATTTATTTATTATTTTTGTTTTTTCCCTCGCTTGCCATGACTGCGTGTTTCTGTTTAACCAGTGGAAATAATTCGAGTTCTCCTGAAATCGTCACAACTAATCGAAAAGTCGCACAGGATAGGTAATGCCTGTGCTAGTGCCTGTTTCGGATTTTGAAATGAATCTACTGAAGAAGTAAAATGCTATGTAAATGAATCTAATGAATCTACTGAAACGAAGTGATGACAAAAATATGAATCGCCGAAAATTTTTCCCGCCATGGTTGAAAGTGTTATTAAGCAAGAATTGCCATTATCTTTTGATTCCTCGAGTGAATGTAACAGAGGAGATTTTAATGTTAAACAGCTTTCTGTCCGAGTGGTTTGAAAGATTTCTTCTAAATATCTCGTGAATTCCTGAGGCCTGATATTCCACCTTTTTGCTGTTTATGTGTAACTGATGACTCAAGATAATCATGGTCATAATGACAAATTTTTGAAAATTAATAACTTCAAAGTGGTGAGTATGCGAAAGGTATTTGATGAGGAATTTAATGAAGAATGGATTTTATTGAAGATTTTTCGGGAACTGTAAGTTTATTTTATTAAATGTTTTGATTATTATTTCTATTCTATTTATGATTGATGGAAAGTATTTATTATTTATTTATTTATTTATTTATTATTTTATTGATGAGAGTAATTTGAAGTTAATTTATTAATTTACTAATTTATTTATTTATTTGATTATTTATCTGTGAATCTTACTTACTTACCAATTTATGAGCATTATTATTATCATTATTATGTGTTGGAGATTGAAATATTTTATTCTTAAGGATTTAATTGAGGAGTATGATGTTCTTAAGATATTTACTGTTACTTATTAAGACTATTATGACATTTTTATGCACGATTAAAGGCAATTTTGTAATAATAAGGAATTATATAAAAAACTTAGTAGCTCAAGTTTACTTTTAAAAAGTACATTTTCTATTTTATTGATATTTGTTTGTTATCAAGAACTATTCTCAGAATGCAGTATTTTCATGATAATGTTCCTACAACTAGACATTTGAGCTGAAAATTAAGTTAACATTTATGTTTTTTCCTTTATTTGTTAGAATTTCTAGTGACAGTGAGCTTTGGTTCCCGGATTCTTATAATTTATTTAAATTCAGTAAGAATATGGAACTGTGCAAGGCTGTTGCTAGAATTTTGACTGATAAATATGATTAATTTTTTTGTAAATTTTGTGATTTTAAGTAAGGAATTACCTATAATTAAAATTTTTGAATATGTTTATGATCTATAAAATAATAGAATTAAAAGTTGATCCCAATTTAAGGTATATCTATGATATTTACAATTTCTGTTTTATTAGATAAAATTTCTGGTTAATGTTAACAGCTAAATATAGTCACAATTTCACGATAATTTTGATTCAGTTTTTTTTTAAATGGTGGGTAATGGTTTTGTGTGAGGCAATTAAAATGTATACAACATCAGTAGACAAAGCCCTCAAAATTGCGAAAGCGCAAACTCATGAATTTCACCTTAAAAGTAAAAGACTCTATGATCGAAATTTTGTTGAATGCCCATTAAAAATACAAGACTCTGTAATTTATGAAGAATTTAAATACCCTAACACTCGAAAATTAGAACCTACTTTCTCTGGACCATATAAAATTATAAATAAACTTTCTGATGTAACTTATGAAATAGATAAATTTAATTATGAGACAGGACAGAATTCCGTTATTGTGCATGTTTCTAAATTAAGACCCTATTTTTCACCCGAAGATTTTAAACTGTTTCATGAGCAATCCAAAAAACAAACAAAACCTCAGATACAATCACTAGATCAAACTAAAGTCAAGACAATAGATTAAATTTACCATAAAAAAACCATAATTTTCAACATCAGCGGGTATGTTCTTGGAGCGCTACAAGAATATTACTTGTTTTTGGGATTAAATTGGGCTCCTTATGCAGGCATAAGGTGAACACTTTGATTGTAAAAGCTTTCAAATTGATGTTGATAAATTAATTTTAAGGGTGTTTAAGTCTAACTATATTTACTCATTTATTTGACATTAGTATTACTCTATTTATTCAGCAGATATTATATGATAATAGTTATAAAATCTAATGACTCTACTCAAACCTATAACATAATATGTGATTTTCAGTGATTGTGAAAACTAGATATTAAAAGTTTTTCAAAAAAGCACACTATTTTTATTTCCATTTCTCAATTAAGAATGACAACTTTCATTCCTATTGTATTTTATTATTAAAGTTTATAAACCATGTGTGGATAAAACATTATTCTACATTTGGCATTGAAAACTTATAACCAAATTTGACAATTTTGTAAAAGAGTATCAGAGAGGAATTATTGTAAGGAAATACTGGTTGAGAGTCCATTTTCTAAGTAGTTAGATTTAATTTTATTTGGATTTTGGAATTATTATGATTTTTTTTTATTATTACTTTCGGCTAGCAAAAAATACTTTCTTATGCAATTAGAAGATAAGAAAATTATTTAGTTGCTATGTAATTATTTTTATCCTCAACCAATATTTTCCCTATCAATAATAAACAAATAGTGATATTTTCTTTTGATTATACTCTTGTTTTACTATTATTATTATTATTATGATTTCTATGATGAAGTTTAGTATTAATTATACTCTTATTGAAAAATATTAGGATATGGAGTCTTATTATACTATTACTTATTATTGTTGACATTGTTATTATTTAAATTTTTCTATATTATTTATTATTGATATTGAGAGTGATGCTATTTATTATTGAAAAATTGATATATTATTGAAAGATGTTGGATCCAACATAACATAAAAAACAAAGCTTAAACTAGATTTGGAGATATTTAATTAAAGAGACTGTATTCACTGGACATTGAAAAAGACTCTTTTATATATTCTTGAAAGACTTTTTTCATTTAAAGGACTTATTTAAAATAAACTATGCATTAAGTCATTGTAGTTATTTAAACTTCCATGAGAACGAACTTTTATTGTTTTTATTATATTTTTATCTCTTGCTTATTAATATTCATAACTTATTTACTGTTATTATATGTATTATCTCCTATGCACTTACAAATGGTAAGTGATGTTGTAACATTATTGTATTTCTTTCAGGGAAATGCTCCTACCTAAATTTAATTCAGAATTATTTTCTCTTAACTATTTTATTTTAATCGCTAATATTTTTTATATTGCGTTAATTTTCTTTTCTTCCATCTCTTGGCTTCCTGAGTTTGACAGTTTTATTCCAAAATTTAACTTTTCTAAATTATTGTATTTCTGTTGTCTGAACTTGTAGTTTTATTTAACTATCAATTTCATACAAAGTCTTGGGGAGGGGGGATAATATTACAAATTTAAAATTTTTTCGCCAAAACTAACCTTTATACTATCTTAATTTTCTTATAATAATATTCCGTACTTACTTCAAATTATTAAATTAAAATCTTGTTTCTAGATCTAATCTGTTAATCTGTGTGCAGACGATATAAATTCTTAATTTGCCTTAAAAAACATTATTCCAGTATGCGTAAATTTAAAAAGATGGCTCTAAATTAAAAATATTCTTAATTAAAACTTTATTTCTTAATATTCCAAATAAAACTGATTTCTTCTATGTTTTTATCAACCCTTTTTAAGAAATTCTTATTAAATTTATTCCAAAACCATACCTTTCAAAAAATATCATTATTTTATTTTATCTATTTATTTATTTTTCCGCCGTCAACGATAATGTGCATATTAATAAATTCATTTCTTTTCTTTTTCTCTTAAAATTAATCATGTATAAAAATCGTCTGCCTAAGATATTTAAAATTCGGAGTCAATTATAAATTGGTTAAATAATATTTTTTTTTTAAAATAAATTTATCGTCTGTTTAAAATAGCCTCGTAACTGGACAAGGATTCTGTTTACATAAAAGAATGATGGTTTGAGGTTACCGAATGTTCCAGAACTTTCTTTTCAGTTTAAAAGGGGGAAGTCTCGAGATGAAGAGAAGATTCTTCTGAAGATTTCTTGGGTTGCTTCTTCGATGAGGACAGCTCGCTGAAATAATGATGGAATTTTTGCAACAAGGAGCTTTTCCTTCCTCATTATCACGAATTTAATAAATGAATTTACAGCAGCCCATGACTAATTATTGGATCTTCTACATTTATTTATTATTTTTGTTTTTTCCCTCGCTTGCCATGACTGCGTGTTTCTGTTTAACCAGTGGAAATAATTCGAGTTCTCCTGAAATCGTCACATATATGTATAATAACTAGTGAAAAATTGTGATGTTAACATCTGCCCCATGTTAACATGTGCCCGAGTCTCCCCTACATACTGTCGCGAAAATATGTAGTAAAGGAAACGGAATGTTATGGTAGACAATAAATTTATACGGACTCGAAAGAAGACACTGAGTATTCATAGCAGAAAATCCTATTTATTGTTTTTTGGAATTTAATGAAAAGAAATTTTGATTATGTAACCATGTTTCAATTGCTTCAATAAAACTTACGAAACAGGTATCCATATCCCTGGAGCATTGCAGTTTTTATTGGAAGCTTAATATTTAACCAAATCATACTGTTTGTAATTGATTCTTCATTGAAATTCGTGAGAATCACCTATTCCTCTAAACGTACATTGATCTCGATATATCAGCTTATCAGTAATAGAATTGAATTAAATTGACAAAAGAGTCAAATTGACTTTGATTACATCACATCTTACTCTTTTCACTCACTAGTTAAAACAAAAGTAGTCGGACAACTTCCGAGCAGGGCCTGATTATCAACGGGGCACTACCCTACCAGTAAAAAGAAATAGAATTTTTTCCCTTATTTATGACAGTAATTTCGAATGAAAAAGGCGTTTAAACAAGTTGAAACTTTCCATAAAATTTTACTGGTAGGAGAGTGCCCCGTTAGTAATCAGGCTCTGCTTCCGAGCTTGCCAGACCACTGAACTTGAATCTGTTATGACTATGAATACCAAATAGATGTAGTTCCGCCTCAGAATTTGTTGTACATAAATGGAAATTCCGAAGTTTCTATTAGGTAGGTATAATTTAGAATCCTGTATCCGGTCGGGTAGCCCAAATTTAATCGAACAAGAGGAAGGAGGGGGAGAGGGGGGAAGCGCGAACAAATTATACAAATGGAACCGATTTCTAAAATAAATATAATTATAGATGTAGTTTTTTGATGGAACCCTCCGATAAATATTATTTATTAAATATAAAGATTTAAAAGTGGCGCCTGCGGGAATCCCGGGAGTATTCCAGGACAAATGAGTGGACTCGGAAGAGGATATTTTCAAACTTTTTTCGGACTGTCATTTGATGTATCATCGGAAAGCTCTCGGACTCCTCTTTCATACAGTGAATCTTTCATTCCGTTCATTCTCAATTCTCACCCTTGGCGGGGGGGGGGGGAGGCAAGTTCCAAACTTTTTTCAAATCGAAGCGTTTTGATCATTTAGATCGGATTTGTGACGGTGTCCTCCGGTAAGTAATTTATAATACGAGGGTGGTTCAATAACTATTGTCACTAGTGTGTATAAAATACACTGGCCTCCGAAAATTAAGGCACTACATGTTTTTGGAAGCTGACCAGAAAAAAAAAATGGCAGTCAGATTAAACTTCATAGTTTATATGAATGGCAATAATAAGCTTTAAAGAAAATTACGCAAAAAATACAGCTACTACTTTTATTTTATATAAAAGAATAGATATTTGTGAATGAGAGAAAAATATGCAATTAAGAAGATTTCGTAATTTTGCATGTAAGTTTTGTTGTATTTGAACTATTGTTGTCAGTTTTGTTCACAACAACCAATGGAGTCTAGAAATGTCTAGAAGAAGTCGTTTGCCCGATTCATTAAGGTAGCGGGCGGTAGGATCGATGGAAATGGGGTTGTCACAGGCCAATACTGCTAGACGGCTCAATGTATCTCGCACTGCAGCTCAACGACTCTGGGATCAGTATGAATCCAAAGATTCTGTATCCAAAAGACATATTCCAGGCCATCCACGTGTTACAACATTTGCAGAAGACCGGTTTCTTGCTCTTTCGGCCCGAAGGAAAAGACGCACTACTGCGCCGCAACTCATTACAGATTGCTTTTTAGCATCAGGGAGACGAATCTACGTTACTACAGTGCGAAGACGTCTTCACAATGAAAGTCTTTGCAAGGCAACCAGTTGTATGTGTCCCCTCAACAGACGAAAAAGTAGGCCCCGCTTATGTTGGGCAAGATAACATGTTTCCTGGACCATACAACAGTGGGCTTTTGTACTCTTCACAGACGAGTTCAGAGTCACACTGGAGAGCGATTCAGGACGTCTTTTGATCTGGAGAGAATAATGTACTCGATACCCTCAATCAAACATTGTCGACACACACAGGTACAGAAACGGTGGAATCATGGTTTGGGCATGGATCTCACTCGGACGCCACACTGACCTGCATGTGTTCCATGGAGGAATTCTGATTGGTTCGAGATATCGGGATGAGATCCCGGATCCATATGTGCGCCCATATGAGGATGCTATTGGCAATTTCATTCTAATGGATGATAATGCGAGACCACCGCGAGCTGTGGTTGTTGAGGATTATCTTGAGGATGACGGTTTGGAGAGAATGGAATGGCCAGCTCACTCTCCAGACTTGAATCTGATAGAGCATTTTTGTGACTATCTTGGAAGACAGGTTGCGGCTGTACGTCCTCCTTTAAGGTCATTGAATGAGCTGGAACAAGGCTTACTCCATTTCTGGTCAGCGCTACCTATTTCCGTGTCTGACAATTTAATTGAGAGTATGGAAAGTCGATGCCGCCAATGAATTCAAATCCGGGGTGGACATATTTCTTTTTAGAACCAGTTTTTAATGTTTCTGTCACATTTTACTGCATAATACTGCGATGTACTGATTTCTCCAAAAATGGAATTTTCCACCATGAGTACTTTTTTTGTTGTAATTTCATTTATACGTTTCACTTAAGTAAATTTCTATGTCTCATTTAATAAATAACAGTTTAGTGCGCATTTCATCCAAATTTGTTGTTTCTATATTCATTTAGTAGTCATTTAGTAGTGTCTATATTCATATCATTAGTCCTTCATTTGCAAATTAGATGCAAAAAACCGGTTGTACACTAACTTTTGGAGACCAGTGTATTTGTACTGCGATGGTTGATGTGGAATATCAGAGACTAATGTCTTAGATGCCTATATGCTCAGTTTCAGAAATGTAGCTTGTAGCTGCAATATTAACATATTTTTTGCTGGAAGAGTGAAAGGCTGGTTTGAAGATTATGGGGTTAGATTTGTAACAGTGGATGTGACGTGACTAAAGTCATTTGGATTCGGGATCGTAGTGATGTAGCCATGTCTCATCCACTGTTACAAATCCAGCCCCCTAAATCAGCTTTCTTCCCTCACCCACCCGCCTCAACAAAACTCCTGTAAAACTAAGTCCTTAAAACTTCACCCCTCCCTCTAAAAATATGTTAATGTCAATATAGCAGGCTCGGTTCTGAAATTGAGCATATAGGCATCCAAGACTTTAAGCTTCGATATTACACTTCAACCCATCGCAGCACAAACATTTTATATATAATCGGCACAGTAATTGTTGAACCACCTTCTTAAATGAAAATTTCGAAGTGAAGGGCGATTTATTCCGGGGCTCGCGGCATTTGGAACCGAGGGGGCAGTTTTCTATTTTTTGCCAACACCCCTCATGTGTTATATCACTGGAAAGCTCTGTGATTGCATTTCATTTTATATACCTCCCGCAAATCCTCCCCCACTTTGCTCTTTTGGGGCCTCTTTTATAAATTTAGCCGACACTGCTTATATAGTATACCGTTCGAAAACCTTGTGACCGTTTATTAATATTATGCACATCTTTTTACCTTATTAAACAGCGGAGTTTTGTTAAGATATTCTGGAAGTGTCGGAAAGTATTTCATTATGTATGCTTGTCGAATCATTTTTCTTTCTTTAATATATATATATCTTAATAAATCAGCACAGATTATTTAAAACACAATTTTCGTATTAAAAACATTGCTTCTGTGTAGTGTAAGTGATATAAAGTCACACCCTGAGTCACACTTTGAATCCCCGAGACCCTAGTGCATAATTCACCCATGCTGCACATATTCATGCCAATTTTCCTTTTTTGAAAAATAAGAAAATCATACTTCCAACCATAAATGTATGTAACTATTAAAATCAAGTAGGTTTTATATAAGTACCGAATTGAATTCAAAATACATTTAATTAAGTATATTTTCTGGGGATTAAGCATATTTTTTAAAACCCTTCAACTTAGTTGAAAAGTTTTTATGACTTTAGTTTGTCTGTGTGTCCATGCTTTAACTGTCGTAAATATGCTCGGGTAGCGCTGTAGTTAACATACGTTATTAAAGATTATTATCATGACCCCTAATCAAAATAAATTATGTAGCATACATATTTCATTTCAAGGGACCTTCAAAAGTATTTTTTTTTTATTATGTTCCATGGGAAAGAATCATTTGTGGTGTATTTTAAAAGTGTTACGCTGTTACGCTGTTACGCAGTTTTAAACATAATAAAAATTATATATATATCATTAAGATTTATAAGATGATAATTACTACAGAAATATGTTATGTGTAGCACTCACGGAAGGCGTACAAAGGAACTCAAAGGTAGTCCTTCATATTATGGTCTATGAAGGGGCGTCTGCGACGTATTTTAATGATGTTACTCTTTTATACACATAATGAAATTAATATAATTTTTTGGGGTACACTAAATATGCTTACGGTAGAATATGGGATGTAAAGCATTTATCATTCATTTACAGGGTCACATGTCACACAAAAGAGTTCGGTTATATAATGATTTATTAGGGATGATTGCTGAAAGTGTATTTTCAGTTATGGTGTGTATTTTAAGTTAAACTAAATTTTTGCAGAAAAGAGTAAATTAAAAGAGTTCGTTTATATAATGAAGTACAACGAAAAACTGTTTGCAGCATATTTTATTTATGGTATACAATTTTACACATAATGAAATTAATATACATTATTGAGATTTAATACAATGTGATTGTAGTAAAATATGATATTACATTTATCATTCATTTGCAGGAACACGTAAAAGATTCGGATACAATCTGTCTATTAGGGATGATTGCTGAAATTTTATTTTCAGTTATGGTATATATTTTAATTAAATTTTTGCACGAAAAGTGGTGTATGTAAATTCTACAGTTTATACATAAAGTTACGGAAAAAAAAATCGCAAGCATTACTGGAAATGAACGTGACGTGCATAAGGGTGTTTTTTAATTTGAGATGCGCATTTTCAAGCTCAACTACATTTAATATACTAAGGCATACTTGTAGCATATAAATAAAATTATCAAATTATATGTAGGACTATGCAAAAATTTTAATGCAAGGCTTCTTATGGTTATAGTAATTTCTGGAAGTGTGATGTAATTAGTTTTAAGCGTGGTGTTTTTATTTCAATTAAATTTCAGCTTAATATGTAGCTTGTGTAAAAATATGTAAGAAATATACAGGGCTGTGTAAAGAAAAAAAATCAAGTATGATTCATTGGTAGAAATGATGAAAAAGGTGAATTTTCAATTGCGTTAACGATATTCTAACTAAAGTAAATTTTAGAATACTATGTAGAACATAGGCGTAGAATTGTATGGGCCCATGGGGCTCGGGCCCCTCCAATAATTTTTCCAGATGGGCTGTATTTTTTGGCTTCAACCATTGTAGAAAAAATTCAAATTTTGAAATAGAATTTTTCAGCATATATTGTTTTCCAAAAAAAAAAAAAAAAAAAAATTCTTTCTTTAAATTTGTTATTAATTTTTATACTTTATAAACGACAAAAACAGCCTAAAAAAACTTCCACCGTATATTGCTTGGGTGAAACGAAGCAGTCTCCATGGAGTTTTTTCTTTCTTTCTTTATTCTTTGGACGGTGAACATGGTTTCTAGGAAGTATCACATTTTCTGATTCGTGCTATATAGAGGGCAATAAATAAAGTAGACGGTGTCCGATAAGTTGCGTTTTCTCAAACATATCTAGAAGGGGCCTTTTGACCTTGGATAAAAAGGTCTTGATTTTGAAGCTTCCAAGAACTCGGGAGATGGCAAGTGGGGGAGTAAAGAGGAGTTTTGCTACTGACCAAACCAAAACTGTCAGTTCAATAGTGCCGAATCAAAAATAGGCGGGAAAATTTCAGATGGACAAATATCTATTTCTATTAACATTGTCTAAAGTTACCAAGCCGTCTCTTGCAGTAACGGATACGTCTCAAGCATTTAATAGTTCCGATAAACAGTAAGTATTCAATTGTCCCTATTTATTATTTTAAATAATTCATTTTTTGTTGTCAAAGTTATCTGATTAAAAGTCTTCATAGACATGTGCCGGGTCCAAAACTTGAACTCGGGACAATTTTCTTCCACTGATCGCAACCTAATAAAGTAGGAGAATTACATTCCCCCATCCCTTTCTTTTGCAAATTCAGGATTCTATAGGATTCTCAGGAGTCTGAACTTCAATTTTTCTTGGTCATGTCTAGAGGAATTTTCAGGTCCGGTTCCGGACCGAAAGGGAAGTTATTTTGTCCCGGCCTGTTTATATTTTTACATTTCTAGGCCCGGCCCAATCTGGTTCGGCACAATTTCGACTATTTCAATTGTCCCTATTTATTATTATAAATAATTTATTTTTGTGTTGTTTAAGTTATCGGATTAAAAGTTTTCACGGACCTGGGCCGGGCCCGAAATTTGAACTCGAAACGGTTTTCTTCGACTGACAGCAACCTTATAAAAAATAGCCTACATTGGAGGACTGCACGAGCCAAAATTTCCAGGCCCCGAGCCCGCCCCGATCCATAGAAAAAAATTGGCCGGCCAGGCCCGTTATTAAAGTTAAAATTTTGACCCGAGCCCGGCGCGGTTCCATAGAAGAAAATTAGCGGCCCGACCTGGCCCGATATAATTGCTAAAAACAAAGCCCGAGCTCGGCTTTGCCCAGAAAAAAGTTAGTATTTCGGCCCAAATCCGGCCCGGCCCGAGTGAATTTCTACAGAACATTCATCTTTACTCTTACGGAAAAGCTCTAAAAAAAAAAAAAAAAAAAAAAACTTATTTTTATTTCTCTCTCTCTCTTTTTTTTTTTTTTTTTTTCATATGCAGAAGTGCCATAGACTGCGATATTTATGCTTTTAATGAACCTTTGTTTGTAGTATGTAAATGTTTCAGTTATCATTAATATTATTAATCCATATTCCATACAATGGAGACATAAAAAGCTAAAAAATGGTATATGGTAAAAGTAAAAATTTCTAAGACGAAATCGCATTGGAAAAAAAAAATAAATTCCCTTTTTAGCAAGTGTAAATGTTTAATATTTTTCTTTCTTGCATATTGTTGTATTCATTTTGCACGGATGAACAGTTTAAAAGAAGTTTAAAAGGAATTTCCAATTTTCAGTTTAAAAAAAATTCCGTCCCAGGCCTTTTTTTTTTTTTTTTTTTTTTTTTTTTTTTTTTTTTTTTTTTTACGTATTTTATTTTATTTTAATAAGCGTAGAAATCTACGGTTCTTTAAAAAGAATAAATTGTAATGTTTAATTATAAAATAAAGAGGTCTTAAAAGTATATGCCTCTTTTGCAAAAATTTTTAGACCAAGCCAAATTTTACTGATTTTTGAACAGACTTGTCCAGGTCGAGAAAAGGGTTTTCATACGGAATGATTCAACCAGAACTGATTATTTTGGTCCGTGAAGACTAGGAAGAATGAAATCCGGCATGGCTTCCTACGGAAAAAATAAGATAGACCCGGCCCGGCGCGAAAAGATTAGTGACTAAGTTCGGCCCGGCCCGAATACCATTGATGGAAATCGGCTTGAACCCGGTCCGCGGGCTCGGGCTGAGGCCCGACTCTTGTAGATCTCTAGCCTACATCCCCCCCCCCCCTCCTTACTTTTGCAAACTCAATTTAAGCCTAAATTTCAGTTTTTCTTGATCGTGTCGAAAGGAATTTTCAGGCCCAGGACCGGCCTGTTTATATTTTTATGTTTATAGGCCCGGCTCGTACAAAAATCGTTGAAAACAAGCCCGGCCGCGGGCCGATCTGGCCTGACACGATTTCGACTATTTCAGTTGTTCTTATTTATTATTTTAAATAATTTATTTTTGTGTTACATAAGTTATCAGATTAAAAGTTTTTACGGATCTGTGCCAGGCCCGAAATTTGAACTCGGGACGGTTTTCGTCCACTGATCGCAACCTAATAAAGTAAGAACTACCCCCACCCCCTCCTTCTTTTGCTAACTCTTGCTAAGCCCGAACTTCAATTTTTCTTGGTCGTGACAGAGGAATTTCCAGCTCCGAGCCCGGACCGGACCGGCCTGTTTATATTTTTACATTTCTAGCCCGGATCATACAGATACCAGTGAAACCAGGCCCAGACCAGTACAATTTCAAATATATATAATAAAAAAAATCAGATTTTTATTATATAATAATTTTTTTTAAAGAATACTGCACACATATTTATGGATAATTTTACAGTATATTTGATAAAAAAAAAAAAAAAAAAAAAAAAAAAAATACACAATAGCAACATTAATGATTAATTAGATTCTTAGATTCAAATAAAGATTCAGTACATTCAACATTCAAATAAAGATTCAGTAAAAAAAAATAATATAATTTAGAATAAAAGAAGAAAAAAGAAAATCAAAAACATAACAACTTTTGAAGCTGTATAATAAAAAGATGTTTTAAGAAAATGTTTCTCATTTTGTTAAAGACTTCCTCAAATCCAAAGGACCTACTTTTTGATACATTTTTGAATTCATTTCTTTTCGGAAACGCTTATGAATAGCAGGTGTTTTCATTCAGAAACTGAGTAATGGATTAGCGTTACCTATTTTTTTTCTTCTTTTTTTATACAAGCAATTTAAGAAAATACGCTCAAGGTTAGCGTTTTGAATCGAATTTCCAGAAGCGAACATGGGAAAGGAGAAAAATCTGGAATCACGTGACAAGAATCTCTTATATTTCAACAAGTATCTTATTAAAAAAAAAAAAAAAAAAAAAAAAAAAAAAATAGAAAACGCTATTCGATTCCAAATCCCTTCAATTGTCAGGCTTGTCAATTTTATACCTTTACAGCTAAAAATTACTTAGCCAAACATTCGCGTTGTTGAGAAATGAATTTAAGAACTAATAAGAAGTATATATCCAAATATTACGCTAACGTAAGTTCTTTATCGCTATTAATACTTTCATAAAACACGTTGTTTGCCCTACATATCTTGAGAACAATTAAGTCTAGTTCCGGCCCGGCTCAACCATAAAAAAAAAAAAAAAGTAAGCGTGATTTTGGCGCGTCACAAGTGAGCTAAAAATATTAATCATGGGTTAGACACAAAGTAACTCCGATGTACAAGTTACATTTCAGTATTGATGTTGTCAAATTAGTATCGGCTCGCGACGCACATTTATACTTATTCTCGTTAAAGCCATATTCATTGAAAAAAGCTCATATTATATCGTTTTTGTTTAAATCTTCATAACAGGTCAGTAGGCCCGCTATTTTTTTTTTTTTTCATCGGCCTGGCCCTGCCCTTATTGCCCGTTCAATTTTTTTTTCTGGCCCGGCCCATTAGAATATTCGGAACCATTCCGCCTGACTACGGGCCAGGTCCGAGCCCATACAGACCTCTTGTCGTGTCAACCTCTTTCGGCTTTTATTAGGATGAGCGAAGCGAATCCTCTACTAGCCCACTCAAATTACATTTTGTCGTATGCTTTATAAAAAATCTATTCTGTATTTTGACTTGAAATTAAACATAAGAATAAATTATGATATGTAGATTTGCAGAATGTTATTTTTTTTACAGAATAACCTTTAAAAATATTATTTTAATAATTAATTTATTCTACATGTTTTTCTATTATGTATGCATTTTTTAAAATAAAAAATTGAACGCGTATCTTTTTATTTTCAGAATGAAAATAAACCATGGGGTTAGTAATTATAGATAGAATCATGATTAATTAATTAAATAAAATGTGTTTTCATTATTCCGCCAAAATCGTTTGCAAATAAAAAATTGAACCTGTATCTTTTTATTTTAAGAAGGAAAATAAACTATGGGGTTAGTAATTATAGGTAATATCATGATTAATATATTAAATAAAATATATTTTCATTATTCTGCCAAAATTATTTACGCAGTTTATACTTACGGATTTTAAAAGAATTATATTATGATTTATTTATTTAGGTATTTACTTTGGTAAAGTGGCAACAAAAAGAATCGTAAACAAGTAAAATTAATTCTTATATTTGGTATTTAAAGTGAATATTTTGTTAAATTTGGTAAGTTTCTTAAGTCTGGTATTCGAAATGAAAGCTTAAAGAATAATTTAAGAATATTTTAATTGATTGAAGAATAATTTAATTCAACCAAATTAAATATATTAACTACGTATATAAATAATTTCTGGAATGTATTAGTAATTTAAAAATGTCGAGAAAAAGAACACTTATTGGCCAGAACGAACGCCGTTACTGGCCATTGGAAAATGTAAAAACCTCTTTAAAACTTTTAGTTAAAAATGAAAAAAAAAATATTTTTATTTATACCAGCCTTATATCATAAATAAAAAATTCCGAGGAAATTCTTAGTTATTTGGCTGAATTTACATTTCTAAAATTTAAATGCGCCAAAACATGAGATAACGTTTTTGTCTAATAAAGATGCAAAAATAATATAAAAAAGTAATGTTCCTTTCAAATATTTATCTTATGAAATAATGCTTCGCGAATCCAAACAAAGCACGGCTTTTGCTAGTGGATACCATAAATTCATATTCATACTTTTCTAGTAATACAGTAATACTCGAGTCTACGTTATATAGTTTTTTATATAGTCTTACCATTCTTTTAGCAACGATTTTTATTAATAAAACAGTTAATATTTCATACATTTATTGTATGGATTCCTCTGAGAGTGAGTAATGTTCGCGCTTGACCATTTATTTCAATTATAAACTTTCCTTTGTTTATTTTTATTGCTATTTTTTCCTTTTATATGTATAAAAAGCTATCATTAAGCTTATTTGCATTATTATAATTTAAATCTAATGATGTTAAAAATGATTTAAAATAGACATAACAGCAATTATGATTTAATGAAGGACATTTAAAAAAATTCCTTTTTTATAGTTTTATACTATACCGTTATGTAATTTCAGAGATTCTGTACTTTAAAAATGGCAAGACGGAGTTTTAGTATCTGAAAGATTTGAAATTTCATAAAATTCAAAATATCCTGATTAGATTAAATGTTTGTTAGAATGTCCTAGTTCGGTCGTTCCCCTTTCCATGAAATTTATTTAAAAAAATTATAATAAAATGAAATTAATATTTAAAAATATTGATAATGACTTGCCGCGATATTTGTAATCCGATTTTCTACACTTTTTGCTTTTTCTTGACCCTGTATTTCATTCAAAATTGGAAATGAGACGATTAATCCGCCGCAATAAACTGCTAGTTAACAGGATTGTCATTTAAAGTTGTAAGTATTTTTTTATGCAGTTCGGTATTAATTGATTATCCTGTCGACCAAAAAACTATCGCTTAGCTATAAAATTAAATATTTATTTAATTTTAATTATTTTTTCAATTTTTTTTTTCAATAAGTAAAGATACGCTTGAAATGATTGAATACTTGATAAATGACCATCACATTGCTAGTTAAGCATAAGAACCAGTTGGTTCTACTCTTAATTAGTAACGTGATGGTCCAACTTATTAAATATTCAATCATTTCAAGCGTATTTTCACTTATTGAAAAAATTAATTGGAAAATTAATTAAAATTAAATATATGTTAACCGTTGCTGGGTCTCTTTGTATGTCTCATGTTATGCCACAGGTTTGTGTGCTCATGAGAACGTTTCCATCTTATGCCGCAGTTGCAGCCTTACCAACAAATGAGTGAGAATGCCAAGCTGGGCATCGTCCTCGTAGCTTAAATAGTAGAGCACTTAAATGGGAGAGTGCTATTCCAAGAGTTCCGGGTTCGATCCCCGACTTGGACATTTTGCACTTTGTTGCTTTCTACGCTTAACTAGCAATGTGATGATCCCTTATTAAATATAAAATTAAATGTCAATAATAGTTTATGGTAGGGTCAATCCATTTCAAGTGGTCCAGAAAATATAAAAATGGTCGCTCGACCATTTTTAAAAAATCTGAAATTTTTTGTACAACAACCCTAACATGACGGAAGTTCAAAATGACCGTTATTTTAATTTTACTATTTTTTGTTTGTGCATGGCGGCCATCTTCGTTTCATCGTGTGCAGCGATATTCTCAGATACTAGGATACACAAAATTGTAAATATTTCGTCTTTTATTTTCCCAATTGAAATAGCGTTTGCAGCATTTTATTCAGAGTAAAATAGGCTAAATATACGGTCGTAGAATAATTTTGAAAAATAAATTTTTGCAAGTGGAATTTTAGTACAAAATTTAAGATTTTTTCCAAAATCTATCCGTTTGCAAGAGGAAATTTTTTATACAAGGAAAACTGTCACACTTACACAATTTTTTCTACAAATAGGTCAAAAGTGCGTGTACTCATACACCAAGTCCCAGATCTGGGATTTGATTTCTCTTTGCAAAAAAAAATATTCCGAAATTCGTCAAAAATTTCAAAAATCTCACTTTTTAGGCTTTGATATCTCTGGTGGGGCACGAGATAAAAATCTGAAATTCTGGCCTTTGATAGTATTGTTTAGTAATGTTATGTAGAAAAAATTTCAAGAAGGAGATTTGACTACAAGCGGAGATATGACATGGACAATATGTGAAAACAATACTGCCAAACTATTGTAACCTACTATGTAATTGTTCAACAAGACTGTCAACCTTACACAATTTTTTCTACAAATAGGTCAAAAGTGCGTGTACTCATACACCAAGTCCCAGATCTGGATATTGATTTCTCTTTGCGAAAAAAATTCCGAAATTCGTCAAAAATTTCAAAAATCGCACTTTTTAGGCTTTGATTTTTCTGGTGGAGCACGCAGGCCCGTAACCAGATGGGGGGCAGGTGGGGCTGAGCCCCACCTATCGTCCTCTAGAGCCCCCTCTAACGATTTCTTTACTCTCTATTTTTTTTAACAAATGCATATTTTAACTTACCTCAAAAGAAAAAAAAAGCAAGAAATTTTTTTAGATTTTTTAGTTGTTTTGAACAAAATGGGAATACACCAAAAATTTTGTATCTGGAACCCTATTAGATTAGTTGTTTCCTGTTATCTTGCTAGCGGTGTAATACAATTCTCGAAAAGCATTTTAGCAGAACATTTCTTTCTCCTGAAAAAAATTAAGTCCAGGTGCACACTAACTGGTCACCACATGTGTTAGCACATCGTTATAGCTACAAAACAACGATCTTACTCAGGAGGAATGAAAATGGACACATGTTGCCTATAATTAGTCAAGCAATGGTCAAAGTCTTGGCTAAAACATAGTCATTAAAAACCTATGTTTCTAAATTTTAGTGCTTTGCCTGTTATATACATGCTTTTCAGTAGATCTAGTTAATGATGAAATATCACTTGGAAACTAGAATGTTTAAAAATTAGAAAGATAAAATATGTCAATTTATACACGTGGAAAAAAAAAATAATTGAAAGCAACTGATTGTTTCATGTTATGGGGGTTGGCAAGGATATATTAGGAAAGTAGGAAAAAGGTATTTTCTTTTCTTTGGTTTTTGAATGCTCGTCTACTTTTTTTGAGTTCAAAAAAAACTTTTTTTTTGTTTAAATTTGTCATATAACTTAAAAATATTAAGCAAAAAAGCATGATTAAGGTTAAGTTTATTATAAGATTACGACAAAAATATCTTCAATTATTTGGTGCGTATGGTACATTAAATTTATTTTCCAGTATAAATTTTAACATATTTACAGAACAATTTTTATTTACAAAGGCTTAAAATTAGCAAATATGGTTATTCAGTCAATCAAACAGCATTTTACACTTTTCTGTAAAAGAAAAATTATCTTTCAAAAAATGATGGCAGATTTGACGTCGGTTAATTTTCATGCCATTTAATGGCAAAACAATAGTTGTTGAGTAGTAAATGAATATAACTCATAATATATGGTATTTATAAGAAAACGGAAAACAGTATTCAATTCGGTAAACGGAAAAAAGTGACCGGAAAAAAAGTTATCGGAAAAAAGTGACATAAACTACAAAAGCGGAAAAAAGTGACATAAACTACAAAAGCGGAAAAAAGTGACACGAAAAAAAAGTGACGCGGAAAAAAAGTGACAAGGAAAAAAGTGACAAGGAAAAAAGTGACAAGGAATTGATTTTGGGGATTTATTATTGATTTTGGGGATTCATTGGTTAAGTATGAAAGGGGGATCGGTGGGGCTCATAGTTTAGCTAAATGGGTTTTTCATGCTGAATTAACTGTTTTGGTTCAATTTTTGGATATACGTTCATCCTGAAGAGACGCTTGCCTGATTAGTTTTGGGAAGGACGATTACCCCCCCCCCCCATCCGTCCTCAATTAGATGAATGGGTTTTTACGCAGAATTATCCAACGTATGTCAAATTTGCATATAGGATCTTTTCGATAAGGCTTATGTATAGTATAAAATGCCTGAAGAGATTCTAGGAGTTTAAGGTTTAAGTATAGAGGGGAAACGGGGGATAACCTTTCTTAAATTAAATTAATGGCTTTTTACGCATAATTATCCGAGTTGCTTAAAATTTTGGACATAAGTTCATTATGATAAGACGTATCTTAGATTAGTTATGGGTTCTTCTGCTCATTATAAAGAGGGGGACGAGCAATTCTCCCCCTTAAACTAGATAAATATGTTTTTATGCAGAATTATTCCATGTATTTCAATTTTAAATATAGGTTCTTTCTGGTAAGGTGAATTCCGGAATAGTTTTAAGGATTTAATGGCTAAGTATAAAGGGGAGATGGAGGAAACCCCTTTTAAATTAAATAAATGGCTTTTTATGCAGAATTATCCGATTTGCTTCGAATTTCGGACATGGGTTCATTATGATAAGACGCATTTCTGATTAGTTATGGGGTTCTATTGGTAATTAAAAAGGAGGACGGGTGATTACTATACCCACCTTAAATTAGATTAAACAAATTATGCACACTTATCCGATGTATTTCAAATTTTGGATATAGGTTCTTCCTGATAAAGTGAATCCCTGAATAGTTTTAAGGGTTTAATGGCTAAGTATAGAGCGATGAACGGGGGATAACCCACAATTAATTAGGACTTCGCCTTATCATAATGAACGCCCAATCAAAATTTGAATCAAATCAGATAATTCTGCGTAAAAAGCCATTTATTAATTTAAGGGGGGGGGGGTATCATCCGTTCCCCCAGTGTTTACTTAGCCATTAAACCTTTAAAATTATTCCGGGATTCACTTTATGAGAAAGAACATATATCCAAAATATGAAATATATCGGATAATTGAGCATGAAAAACAATTTATCTAATTTAAGGGGGGGGGGATAATCAGCCTCCCCAATTTTTAATTAGCAAAATAACCCCATATGTAATCAGGGATACACCTTATCATAATGGTTCTATAATCCAAAATTTGTAGCAAATCTGATAATTCTGCGTAAAATGTAATTTAATTTAAGGTGGGTCATATTCTATTCCCCTTCTATACTTAGATATTAAATCCTTAAAACTATTCAGAGATCCACCTTATCAGAAAGAACCTATATTTAAAATTTGAAATACATGGGATAATTCTGCATAAAAACCTATTTTTCTAGTTTAAGGGGGATATAATTGCTCGCCCCCCTTTATAATAAGCAGAAGAACCCCATAACTAATCAGAGATACATCTTATCATAATGAACCTATGTCCAAATTTCTAAGCAAATCGGATAATTATGAGTAAAAATTTATTAATTTAATTTTAGAAAGGTTATCCCCCATTCCCTCTCTATACTTAACCATTAGAACTCCTAAATCTCTTCAGGCATTATATACTATATATAAGCCTTATCGAAAAGAACCTATATGCAAATTTGACACACGTTGGACAATTCTGCATAAAAACCCATTCATCTAATTGAGGACGGATGGGGGGGGGGGGAGTAATCGTACCTTCCCAAAACTAATCAGGCAAGCGTCTTTTCAGGATGAACGTATATCCAAAAATTGAACCAAAACAGTTAATTCAGCATGAAAAACCCATTTACCTTAACTATGAGCCCCACTCCCCGATCCCCCCTTTCATACTTAAGCAATGAATCCCCAAAATCAATAATAAATCCTCAAAATCAATTCTTTGTCACCTTTTTTCCGGTAACTTTTTTCCCTTGTCACTTTTTTTCCGCGTCACTTTTTTTCCGTGTCACTTTTTTTCCGCTTTTGTAGTTTATGTCACTTTTTTTCCGATAACTTTTTTTCCGGTCACTTTTTTTCCTAGATTCATTCAATTCTTCGGCGTCTGAATGTGAGAAGATGGAATTTTTAAACAAATGGAAATAAAATCATTTCTTGAATGCATCATGAATATTCTCGTTATTGAGTGAAAGAAAAGTATTTTTTAATATCAATTGAAACGAGAAAACACTTAATAATAAACAGTCATTTTACATTTAATGAAAGTTGTTCACATCTTTCGAAAATGGGTGTTTATGTCATTGTGCTTTGTTTTGTTTTGTTTTAAAATGACATTGGACAAATTTTAGGAAAAACTTGTAAAACATATGCGGAAATAAACAGCATTCAAGAATATAAAATTAACATCACAATCTTTTTTTTATTATTATTTTTTTTTTCTTTTTCTTTTTTTTCTTTAACAAAACCGTTATTAATTTCTTGGGGACGAGCGATCCATGTACGTGCTGCCAAAAAGTACTCAGCATCCTTGTTTATATCCACCAGTAAAATTTTACTGAAAAATTTGGCTTATTTAATCTAAAAGACTACTGTCTCTAAGGGGCAAAGTCCAGATATGTTTCAAAAATATGAAATAAATATATATTTGAAATAATGATTCATGTTTGAAATTATATAATTATATACAGAATTATAAAGTTAATTAGTGAATTGTTAAGTAGCTGTTTTTATAAATCCTATTATTAATAAAATAAGGTCAGACAAAATTAGTTTTAAAGAGAAACTTACATCATCACTAAATTAAATCGTATTTAGAACAGCCGTGACTTTAAAATGATCTGATAATTTAGCAGAAAACTAAATATTAATAAAATTAAATAAACCGCGACCTACTGTTAGTTAAAAATATTAAATTAAAATAAGAATAACAAATTAGGTTTTATTAAGTCTGTAATTTCAACCAAAACAATCATGCAAAAACTGTTAATTTTTAACTACTTTTTTTTTATTTTTTATTTATTTATTTTTTTTTTACCAAAAATAAAATTGACTTCAAAAACTACTGCAATGTATATATATTATATGTGTATCTATATGTATGTTGCTATTTTTTCAATAATGGCCAGTATAAACGCACTATTTGATAATAACCATAACTATAGTTGCAAATCTTACTTGGACATAAACATTTATAACATGAGAAAAAATGCAACAAAAATAGTAAAATTAAATTTTTTAAATTAAATATTAAATCGTAAAAAATCTCACGGTTAATTGGAGGGCGTATCTATTGGACACTTATATTGAACTTAGCTTCACTTGCATTGACACCAAAAAGTCAAATTAATGTTCATAAAAATGCATATAATACGCATGGTAAATACGCATGCTCTTAATTTCTTATTAATTATTATGTAAAAATATTTTTTCACCTTGCAATAGTTTTTGAAAAAGTTTTTATTTTTAATGAAAAAGAATATATATATATACTTATTTTCCGATGATCATGAAGTAATTTGTATTTAATTATTTCTTTATAGAAAAGTTCCGTTATAGAGAGGTTTCAGTTTAGACGGGTTCCTCTATAAGCAGGTCCATTTTATCAGTTTTTGCAATATTCAATTTTTTTAAGATATGGATTGTTAAATATGTTAGCCCCCAGAAAAATTTCAGAGCCCCCCCTGGCATGACTCGCTGGTTACGGCCCTGCAAAAACGTAATTTTGATTGGATTTTGTGGCAACATAACATTGTAAATTAACAATGCCCCACGGAAACAAGTAAATTTTAATAAGCAGGCAGTGTTATTCTAACAGTTTATTACAAAAGAATTTTGCAATGTTGTTGCTTTCCACAGATATAGCATTCGAAACATACTGTCACTTCACTTTTCATTAAAAATAGCAATCACAACCTTGAACTTTGACATTTTATTCCGGAAAGGGAAAATTTTTTCAGGGCTTCAAAATTACACATTATTTATTAAATACCCTCTACTTCAACATAAAAAAAATCAAGCAAATCAAAAATATAACTATCATATTTTGTCTTATTTTCAAAATAATGGCTCTTAATTCTTATCGGATTGCCATTATACTTCAAACAATAGTTTGAAAATTTGTCTACTTTTTAAAAATGGTTTATGTTGTAATATTTACACATAAACGTTTCATCTTAAATTATGTTTTGTAATTGTTTTTTAAAATAAGTAATTCTTCGAATTGTTTTTAAATGTAAGACTAGCTCGCGTGTTTCGAAACCTACAAGATTTTTATAGCATTCTTTTTATATGTTTAGGTTTATTTTTAACTGTTTGGAAGTTTGCAGTTAATTGTTTTCAAAGTTTGTATAATTCTTAATTTTAATATACACTTTTTTTTGGAATTTTTAAAGCGTTATAAATTTTCCATTTTCATAAAATATGTAATTGTTGTATATCTTACGAGGGGTTTTTGCACTTGTTATGCAAAAAAGCTCAAAATATATTTTAAATATACTATGTTATATGTATACAGGCTATTCCAAAAAGGTAGGATGTATTTGAATAATAAAATGAAAGAAAATGGAAAATTATAGAAATACACCGTTTGCTGCATTCTACTTAGGAAACCAATAAATTTTTAGTTGCAAATAATTTCAAATTTAGTTAATAAGTTCGCTTACAGATGACACTGCTAAGAGAAAAATTAAAAACAAAAATATCTGCTTAAGTATGTTGTCAAGAAGTATGTGAAAACTAAAAAAGACATTTTTAGTCAGTCCGTTATTTGCAACAGCATGATGCTCTCTGATAACAGCATTAGCAGAACTTATATTAACATTACAACTCGAATGGTATCACATACAATAGATATGTGCTGTTTCGGTTTGGTAGTTGTTTGTTGAATTTGCCAGTACAAATCGTTTTTAGGTCCCCCGTCCATACACAAAGAAAAAAAAAATCACAGGGAGTCAAACCTGGTGAATGGAGAAGCCAATTCAGGCCACTTTATGTAATCTTGCTATAATCTAGAACAATGACATGATCATCGGAATGTTTATTGAGGAAATGAATAACATCAAGGGTTCGGTTTATACAGACACCGTATTTCAAAAACCTTGTACTGTTTCCAGGTTCCCCCTGGCATTTTGTACTGCCACAAATCCATGCAGAATGCCTGAATTAATAAACAAAATTAACTTTTTTAATCCACTGAAAATTTTTGAATAAATCATCTATTGTATCCTTTTTCGGACTTTTTGTGACATTAAACTTCTGAAAACTTCGCCTCATTTATCCGCTAATCTAACTAAAGAAACATTTCTGCACAGCAACTTGTAAATTTCTGCACACCAGGTGAGTTTCTCAGTAGTTTCCACAGATTTCATGCAGTGGCATCTCTTGGCGATCTTCGTAAATAAATTTAAAATTTGATGTGACTAAATATTTACTGATCTCCGAAGTAGAATGCAGCAAACGGTGCATGTCTATCGCTTTTCGTTTTTCTATTATTTTCTTAAATGCACCGGTTAGTCATTTATGGACAACTTATATATATATATGTAGTAAAAGTTTGAATTGCTCTGAAGTGGTGTCTAGGGTAAAAAAAAATTTGGCCCAGGCGTTTTTTTTGGTGAAAAAACTTAGTTTAATGTTCTGGGTTATGTTATCACAATTATATAGACTGGAACACAATTATGTACAATTTTATGGATTTGCAAAAATAAGAAAAACGTACATGAACAGGCCGTCTGCCTATCCAAGCTTGCTGTTATTCCATTACCCACAGGCCCGTCTGACCTGGGTTTCGCTGTAAAATATGCGGACAGCTACAGAACCGTCTGTTCTCTGCTGAATTCCGCGAGCATCTGTCCTCTTCTCAAAAAAAAACCACTTACACCATCACAATTTTACCGTTAGTCGCGATGATAGGGTTCTCATCACGAGCCTCTAGATGCTTACTCAGCAATAGAAAGTTCATTGCCGCAGCTGTTACTAAGGGCTTTGTGAATGGATCCCACAACTCGGCCTACCTGACCGTGCTGGGTCCTCCCAGTCATCATCTGTTCTTAAACCAAACTGGTACCGGATGACTTTTACAGGCGTCTAATATTCACAACAAACTAAATAAAATAAAATAAATGAAATGCACAAGATAATATTAAAGTCAAAAATTTTTTTTTCTTGATTGTCTCTTGGACACAGTTCTGTCCTTGATTTACTTATATTAGTCCAAAAACAAATTTCGTCTATCGTTCATCACAACATATAATAACAATAACAAAAAATAATACTAAATACTAATAAAAACAATAATAATAATCACACACATTTATGTCAAAGCACAGTTGCTTTGCTTTAGTTTGTAGTAGTCCACGGTTTCATATGATCTGCAGCACTAGAGGTCATCTGTGGACCTTCATGGTCTCCAATTTTTGTCACATTGTAACGATCGTTTCTTTTTACTGTGGTGATCTCATAAGGGCCAAGAAACTTAGGCTTTAGTTTGGTGCCTGTCCCAAACTGTGTTTTTTGAATGGCCACCAAATCACCGAGCTTATATGTGTTGGCCTTTTTTCGCTTTCTGTTGTACGTTTTCACATTTTCCTGCTGTATTTTTAATATGTTTTGCTTCGCTATTTCTCTATTAGAATTCCTTTCCGATACGAATGAATTTAATTCCTCATCATCTAACAACTCTTTAATTCGCATGTCGGTTTTTTGCCGCATTTTTACTCCTGTCAATAGTTCGAAAGGTGGGAATTTGGTACTTCTCGATACGGTGCTATTTATGATGCGTTGTACGGGCGCGACGAATTTGTACCATTTAGTGGGGTCTTCTATGCTAAGTTTTGCTAAAATTGGTATAAGAATTCTGTGCATGCGCTCTATTTGTCCATTCCCTCTCGGAATCCCTGTTGTTATTGGAATATGTTCTATATTCTCTTCCTTGCAGTATTCTTCAAAATCGGCAGAAGTGAAAGCCGGACCTTTATCGGTGACTATCCGCGACGGATTTCCGAAAATATCATGTTGTCGGGTTAACCTATCAATGACTTCTTTAGCGGCAGTCGTTTTAACAGGGTACAGCCAAACAAATTTAGTGAATGCATCCACAACGGTAAAAATATGATTATAATTTTTATTTGTAGATGGCATGGGACCAATGTGATGTATGTGATAAGTCTCGAGGGGTATATTTTGTTTGGGAATCGGGTTTAGTAGGCCTTCTCCTTTTCCCTGCTTTTTATTGCAAAGTATACACTCTACGCAGTTGGCTATGACGCTCTCAATTTGTTTTCTTAATTGGGGTATATAATAATTTTCTTTCAGAAGCGTTTCGGTTTTAACTACGGCATAATGACCTCTGCTATGAATATTGCGTATTATTTCCTTTTGCATGTCGGTAGGGATCATTAGAAGTTCTCGGTCATTTTCATATTTGTATACGATATCGTTTCTTATAAGATATTCTGAACTTTCATTTTTTTCAATCAATTTTTTTATTGCTTGTATGTGTTCGTCTTCTTGTTGAGCATTCTTTATTTTTAATGTTAATTCATCATGCGATCGGGTGACTATTAGTACTGTATTTCTACTTAATGCGTCTACATGTTTCATTTGGGATCCTGATCGGTGAACAATTTCATAATCAAACTCTTGTAAAAACAGAGCCCATCTGGCTATTTTTGGCGTAATGTCTTTTTTGTCCATGGTTTTTTGGAATGCGGAACAATCTGTCACAATTTTAAATTTAGTGCCTAATAAGTAATTTCGGAATTTCTTAACTGATTCTATTACCGCGAGAGTCTCTAATTCGTAACTTGAATATTTCGCTTGAGTAGGGGTAGTTTTACGGCTCATGTAATAAATAGGATGTAAACTTTTGGTCTCATCTTCTTGTAGTAGGACACTGCCAAACCCTATGGCGCTAGCATCGGTATGCAATTCTAGCCTAGCACCTCGTCGGAATGTATGCAATACTGGGGGGTTCACTAGTTTTTCTTTAAGCGTCTCAAAAGCTTGTTTTTCAATAATTCCAAATTTAAATGTATGTCCTGCCCTTAATAAATCACTTAAAGGTCTCGCTATAGTTGCATAATGGGGGATGTATTTTCTGAAATAAGAAGTTAGACCTAGAAAACTGTGTAATTGTTTAAGGGTGCGGGGTTCAGGGAATTTCTTTACTGCCAAAGTTTTGGCTTCCGAAGGTCTAGTAGTTCCGTTCTCGACAATATAACCTAAAAACTCAATTTTCCGTTTAAGGAATTGACATTTTGCAAAATTAAATTCTAGTCCGTAATCCGATGCAACTTCTAATACACGTTTCAGTTTCAATAGAGCCTCTTCCTCAGTCTCCGCGAGTACTATGACATCGTCTAGGTAAACTAACATTATTTTTTCTTTAATTAATTGTTTAAAAACAGCTTGTATGTATCTTTGAAACTGTTGAGGGCCAAGTGAAAGTCCGAACGGGAGTTTTAGGTACTCGTACTGAGAGTTATGTGTGACAAATGCTGTGTATTTTCTGCTGTCCTCTGCTACGTCTATGTGGAAAAAACCATTTTTTAAATCCAAAGTAGTGAAAACCTTCGCGCTCTCAATGCTGTCTAACACGTCCTCAATCCTCGGTAAGGGAAAATTATCTTTAATTATTTTTTTATTTAAGAGTCTATAATCAACACAAAGTCTCCAAGAATCGTCTTTCTTTCGCGCTAATACGATAGGAGATGCATAATTGGAGTTACTTTCCTTTATGATTCCCATTTCCAGCCATTCGTTTATCTGTTTGTCGACAAATTCCTGTTCTGGAAATGCTAACCTACGCGGTCGTTGTGCTATCGGAATATCATCTGTTAATATTATGTTTACTTTCAACTCCGTATCCTTAATTTTATTTGGTTTATAATTAGAGATCAATTCTGTTAGCTCTTTTTTGATGGTTTTGTTTGAAATGTGATTTACTTCAATTTCCTGAAAATTAATCGAATCGGCTGTTTCAGCTAAATAAATTTCTGTATTTTTTGTTAAGTCTAAACACGGTTCAATTTCCAATAATTTATTTTCATGAATGCTTGTTTGCATGTCTACGCTTTCACTGCAGTCTAAAGCTGTCTCATTCTGTTTAATTTGTTCTTTTCCCACACATTCAGCTGTCGAAGCAATCTTTTCTACCATGGGACTGTTTTGATTTTCTGACCGCAACATCGTAAGAAATCTGGGTGTAATATAGCTGACGCGCTTGATTTTTGTCACGACTTGTTCTCGTGGAACCGCAGTGACGTAATTTACTCTCACTTCCCTTAATTTCCGTTTCCCCGTAATTTGCAATCCCTTTTCTGTAATATTGAAAGTTAACTGTTTTAGAAAATTATTCCCCAAAATTATGGAGTGATTCAAATTTTTTACGATGTATAAATCTGCATTTACTGAATAGCCATCTATTTCAATATTTACTGTTATGAATCCTAGGGGAGTAATTTGGTTACCTCCAATTCCTGATAACACTAAATCGTTGTCGTGTAATTTAGGGCATCCCAAAGTTTTATAAATTTCGTCACTACACATGTTCACATCGGAGCCTGTGTCAACAAGACTTTCTATATTTTTATCTAGAATTCTCACATTTTTCATTATTTTATCTAACGAATTCGAGGTATTGCTTACGGCTGCATTCGCATTTTTTGCGGAATTATATGTACATTGGTCAGATCTGTGACCAGGTGTTTTGCACCTCCAGCAAATCGGGCCTTCTTTTTTTCGGGGGCAGTGTTTCGATATATGGGACAATTCATTACAATTGAAACAGCGAATTTTTTCATTTGAATTTTTCTGCGCACCCGTGAAATTTTTTTCATATGATACACGACTCGTATCATTTCGGTGAAACACTCTATTATTTTCAATACCCTGATTTAGGCGTTTCTTGAATTCCATCTTTGGATGTTTGGTTTCATCTTTCCGCAAATTAATTCGGGCAGTTTCAAAATCATCCAACTTACCTGTCAATTCCTCTAAATTTGTAATTTTGGGTAATTCATCACAAAAATGTTGTTTCATTTCAAATGACAACTTTCTCCTAATTTGTTCAATAATTAGAATATTTTTTAATTCCTCAAACGTTGATATTTGTAATCCCTCTAACCATTCATTCAAAAAATTTGAAAGTTCAAACGAGAAATCTTTCCACGATGCTAAATTTTCCTTCTTATGTAAGAAAAATTTTTGTCGAAACTGTTCGGGCGTAAGTTTAAAACGTCTTAATAGTATTTTCTTTACGTGATCATATTCGTTCGATTTTTCCTCACTTTCACGATTTATTAAACTCACTATGTCGAGCGGTAGTAATGCCAGAATATATGTTACCCATTCTTCCTTAGGAATTTCTAACCGTTTTGCCTGCCGTTCGAATAAGGTTAAATAAACACTAATTTCCTCCTCATTATCGTATCTTTTTAAC